>PGGA01000015.1:1713428-1743242 GCA_004380915.1 Calonectria pseudonaviculata
GTCTCACTATGCTGCATCTTAACCAGACTCGTGTTGCGTTGAGGCCATGTTAGATCTATGCCGTGTCTGGGCTGCTCTGCGCCGTCTCTAAGCTATTCTGTGCCGTGTCTAGGCTACTCTGTGCCGTCTCTGCGCTATCTGTTTTATCCTTGCAGAGTATTACGCTCTCCCAGTAGCGTTGACCCGATCAAACCTAACCACCCCTACACCAGCAGTATGCATCTAACATTGACCAATCCTGCAACCTGCATGTCATGTCGCATTTCAGCCGTGTCTCATTAATGCGCCATCTCGGTCGCATTGCATCTATATGCATGCTACGGTGTTATGTTTTTATTGTTATTTTTGACGTGTATTGCTGAGCTCCGTCTCGGCCTTTTCCGTGTCTACGCTATTGTTTCACCTCTAAACGGACCTCATTCTCCTTTTAAGGCTGGCTGGCTTGTGGAGCCTTCTTGTTTCCGAAAAGCAACATGGTACCTTGTCGTTCAACAAATATTCCCAGTTCTCGAAGTCTATTCAGCGAAATACATGCGTATAGCTCTTTATTTTCGGACTAAATTCAAAACTACCATATCAAATATTTCCTTGGCTTGGCGGTGCTGAATGACCCCGGCCCCAGTATAATCTCGTAGCCAGTCTAGTTTTAGCCTACCTTTACCAGCTTGCTGCGTTCCTTCTCAATAACTGCAGACATGGTTCGGATTGTCGACGCTTGACGAAGCAATGGCAGAGGTATCCTAATCCCTGCTTTGACCTTCACTGCATTCAATAAGTGAACAAGTAGCAGAGAGTTTCCTCCCACTGCGAAAAAGTCAGAGTCCAAATTGATATCCATCGTTTCTGCAACTTCTCCGATCACATCGATCCACAACTGTCGCAGATTCTTCTCAGCCTCGCTCATTTGTCCAACAGCATCATTTTGAGCAGACTGAACGGGAAGAGGCATGGCATCCAAGGCTCTGACGTCCAATTTTCCGTTGGATGTAACTGGCAAACGTTCGATAGGCACAACCACAGATGGTATCATGTAGCGTGGTAGCGGAAGCGCTTGGACTATACTCATAAGCTGTGTCTGCTCTAGGTGATGGCCAGGTTTAAAGGTGACGTGGGATACCAGGAACTGCGTTTCATTGCCACGCACAGTCACTGCCACATCGGCTAGATCGTCTTCTGCTGCCTCAAGGATTGCACCAGTGACTTCCTGAAGGTCAATACGTAGACCGCGAAGTTTAATGACGTTGCGGTCTTCTTGAGCCCGACCCAAGTATTTGATTGATCCATCGGGGCGAAGAATACCTCTATCCCCAGACTTATAAATACCATTGTAAGACCTTTCCAGGTAGTAGAGAGGTGCAAATTCGTCCTTGATAAACTTGCCCTGGTTTAGGCTAGGGTCAAAATAGCCATTTGCCACACCACAACCAGATATGCAAATCTCTCCTTCTATGCCTGGGGGCAGGGGAGTACCGTCATTCTCGTTTGTAACATAGATGGATATATTGGGGACAGCCTTTCCGATTGTGCCCATCAATTTCATAGCTGCTTCATCGATTGTACCCGAGTGCAATGGGAAATGAGCAGCGGTTACAATATAAGCTTCGGCGGGTCCATAGGCATCAGACAAAGTGATATTAGGAAGCTTCAAGTCCCTCAAGGCATAGACCAGTCGTTCGGGAAGAGCTTCACCAGCTGTGATGGCGATTCGCCACCATGGACACTGTTGCAAAGTCTCTTGACAATAAGTGACGAGGGGGAGGTATTCGGATGGCGTTCCCATGGTTAGCTCGATCTTTTCGTCGTAAATCATCCTTGAAAGAGTCTCTGGATCACCTCGAGCTTCCACCGGAACAGCCACAAGAGTGCCTCCGTTGGTAAATGCCAGGTACATCTGACCAAGACCTAAATCAAAGCCCATAGAGGTTTGTTGCAGAACTTTGATTTTCTCGAAACCGAAGGTATCATTCATGTAGGCAGCATTGTTCATGTTGCCTCTTTCGGTTAGCATAATACCTTTTGGCGTTCCTGTAGAACCACTAGTAAACAATATGTATTTGGTATCACTAGCAGTTGACCGATGCCGTTCTGGTACGACGATATCCCCAGTGCTCTTTGCGTCTTGTTCACTCAGATTCAGTGATTTGCAACCAGAGGTTTCTACATCCTCAAGGGAATATGAAGCAGTAGGAGCATGATATACCAACATATGAGGTTTACAAACCGCGAGGATATCGCGACGACGCGAAACTGGTGAACTTGCGTCTATCGGGACATAGACAGCTCCTATGTGTAAGATGGCCAAAATCGTAGTGTAAAGGTCAATGCTTGGCTTGCAGTGAACCGCAATTAAGGATCCAACTGTTGCCTCTGTATCCAAAAAGAAACGAGCATAACGCCCAACTCTGGCCTTTAATTCGCTATAGGTAATCGTAACATCACCATCCTTGATAGCAATAGCGTCTGGGAATGTCGCAGTCACTTCTTCAAGTCTTTCAATCAGTGAGTCAGGCCACGAGTACTTTATTTCAGGACCACGTCCAACGGAAGTGGCTTGTTGCAACTGAGAGTCGCTGAAGCACTTGTAGTCCTTGGCTGCGCCTGATGAATCTTTCATTGCGGACTCGAGGACGCTGAAGAAGGACTCCATCATGAGTTCGGTGGATTCCATTGTATAGTAATCATCGGTCAATATAATCTTGACCACGTGGCCGCCCGTCTCAGACTGATGTATATCGAGAGTCAGGTCATACAGGGTTGTGTATCTTGTATCGTCCATGACCATGGTGCAATCGCTGAAACGGCTATGCACACTCTCATGAACACGGTAGTCGAATGCCACCTGGAAGAGAGGCATGTTGCCGTGATGCTGACCATTTCCAACCCTTTCCAACAAGGCAGCGAAGGGGACTTGAGCATTATCCAGACCACTGAGGAGCAATTCCATCGTGTTTACCAACAGCTCGGGGAATGACTTATCGAGGCATCCTCTGAAATGAATTGGAAGGATGTTGGCCATATGGCCAAGAGTTTCGCCGTACTTGCTCATTGGGTCACGTCCAGTGTAGGTAATACCGACACAAACGTCTTTCACTCTAAGAACTTGACAGAGAAGTATTTGGAGCGCGGACAGATAGAACTGCATTTCGGTAACATTGTGTGCCTGGCTGATTTCCGTTACCTTCTGCGCAAACTCGCTGCTGAGTTCCCGTTCAAGGTAGCAGCGGCCGTAAGTACGACGACCCTGTCTGTTTTTAACCTTGGCAAGAGGCAGCAGAGGAAGAGCCTCGGGCAGGGGGTCGAGATGCTTCTTCCAGTAATCGATGCTAGCATCCATGCGTCCGGACTTAAAGTCCTCGGCTTGCTGGCGTGTGTAATCGATAAACGAACCAGGGTTAGGGGTCATTGGCAAAAACTGGTAAGCGAGACCAATATCTCGGAGGAAATATATGATACTCATTGTATCAATGGCGATGTTATGGAATGCAATGGCCAAGCTATGCAGGTTCGGTGCATGACTGACTAGAATAGCCCTGAAGGTATCGCCTTGTTCGAGAGCGAACTCATGCTGCATAAGTGAGTCCAAAGCAGTTTTTCCATCCTTCTCGGCTGTTTCTTTCGTCGAGCTCATGTAGGACAAGCGAGGAACATTTATTCTCTTGGCAACGTGCTGCCTGATCTTGGTGCTTTCAGGATCGGCGTAGAAACATGTTCGCATAGACTCATGCTGAAGAATAGCCTTGTCAAAAGCTCTGGTGAACCTGTTGGCGTTTAATTCTCCTTCAATCCTGTACTTGAAAGCCAAGTTGAATGACTTTGGCTCGTCGGAAAATGTCTTCAGATAGAAATATCCAGCTTGTTCAAATGACAGTCCCTCTGATCGAATGATCTCCAGTCCGTTCTCAAGCCTTGTTGATGATTCATTCTGGCGATAAGCCTTACCAGGAAGAACTGGTATAGATGCTACTCTTGACAGTGGCTCAATTGGAGCCACTTTAGGCTTGTTCAAAGTTGGGTTTCCTGCAGACTGTGTCGTGGCTGGCCCCTTCGGGGCTGCGGCACTCTTCTTCGCCACTCTCTTTTTCGCAGCTGCTCTCTTCTTAATGTACTGCTCGGCAATATTTTGAATGATGGAAGAGGAAGAATCTCGACCAAGAATCTTCAGCATGGAAACATCAGCTCGAAGCTTCTCACGAATCCACCTTCGGATCTCGATGGCATTGATAGAATCAATTCCAAGGTGCGAAATAGGCTCATCACCGTGAATAGAATCGAGCGAGATATGGATCATAGACTCAATCTTTGCCGATAGCAGCGCAGTAATAGCCGGGATTGCCTCAGAAACAGTAGTAGCCTCTTGAAGAACAACATTCCACTGCTGAGCTGACGAAGGCGCGTCTGATTGCTCATCTTTTGATGCTTTGGAAACGCGAATCATATGTGAGAGGAAAGCCTTATCAGCCCACGGTGGCCGGGACTCTTCTCCCTGATCAATGTATACCTCGAATCCCATGATAACCTCGCCACTCGGAGAGCTTGGGTTTCCGGCAGCTATTCCTTGGAGAATGAGATGATGAAAGTCGGATTCAGACAATGGTGCTGATAACTCTGTGCGAAGCTGCCCCTCGATATTGGAACCAGTATCACGGTCTGATCTAGCCACAAAGCCAACGTCTGTTAACATGCCAAAGTTGAGGACGGACGCAGCCTGACCGCGCTTTCTACGCTTGGCTACCAAGCCCTGCATAAATATGTTTCCGGCATGGTACATAGCTTGACCTGCATTACCGATAACGGTAGCTATGGAACCGAAGGTCAAGAAGAAGTCCAGGTTATCTTTCTTAAACTCCTCGTCAAGATTTACAGTACCGAAGACCTTCGGTTTTAGCTGCCTGGCAAGGCTTTCAGCGGAAAGATTAGCAAAGACACCAGCTTCCATGACCAGTGCTGCATTGGCAACTCCACCGATCTCTGGCATCTCGCGACGGATAGTAGAGATACCCTGTTGCACTTGGGAACGGTCAGTCACATCCATCTTTAGTAGACGAATGACTACACCAGTGGCTCGAAGGTCCTCAATCCAGTGTTGCCCCTCTTTAGGGTTTCGGCTGGCCAAGACAATGTAGCGAGCTCCTCCGCGAACCATAAAGTATGTTAGGGATTGACCGAGTTCACTTGCCATACCAACAAGAACATATGTTTTGTTGGATGAAAGTAGTTTACGGGGCTCAAGGCCTCGTACTAGAGCGCCAATTGGCTCATCCCTATCCCAATTTGTGACGGTGGAAAGAATTCCTGTATCGGGCTGGCTCTGAGACACATCCCTAATGTTGATGACTCTAGGCTCGGGTATCAAGGCAAATTCTTCCTGGTACTTTTGATAGGCCACCAAAGCTTCTCGAACTGATTGTTGAGATATACTATGGGGGTTAAATCTTTGCGGAGTGCAGTTTGCCGGTAGGCACGGCAATAGCGAGTCGAAATCCTTCGTTGCGAGACAAACCAAGGTGGTTGGACCCTCAGGAATGATTTTATGGACAAAACGGGAAGTATTCTGAGGATGGATATAAATCCAGCCAGGACGCTCAGCCTTCGTTTTGTTGGTTAATTCGACAAACAATACCTCTCGTTGCGAATCTGCTACCAAGCAATTGAAAGCCTTTGCCAGCCTATCAGATGCTCCGCATACAAGAGTCGATCCGTGGCTTGGCAGAGTAGAAATAATATGAGAAGCAATCAAGAAGCTTGCCAAATCCGCTAGACATTTAGCATCGAAGTCTTGAAGAGGCAATGGCCCGATATCAAAGTCCTTTTCTGTTGTAACCATCGAAGAGTCGATATCTGAAAGGGCCAATGTTGCCGTCTGGTCTTTATCATTCAGAGATCCATAGGACAGGATACGAGATGAGCCGTCGCCAGCCGTCAATGCTACCGACAACCTAACTTGAACAGGTGCAAGACCTTCTGAAATTTCAACCGGATCACTGCTAACCAACAGTTGTTTCGATGATTCGGCATCTTTGGCTATCTCAATTGGTTCAGAAGGGCCAATGGGCTTTACAATGCGTCGGCGTTTGGCATTGTAGATCTCATTGGCTACGTGATCTGGCATAATTCGGCCAATTGTTAACTGTGAATCCCTGACCACGGTTTCTGGCTCTTCCACCCAAAGCATGCCTTCCGTCATATTTGTGGACGAAGTAAACAAGAGACGGAGGAATTGGGCGATGAGAATTTGGACATCCCAAGTCTCTTGGCCGTCAAAATCGAGGAAGTGCAGGTTGACATGAGTAAATTCAAGTCTCAACGATCGTCCGATACCGACCATGATGTTCGCCAATGGGTTATCCAACAAGCGGCCAGACGTTACCCAGAGGACATTTTGAGAAGTTCCCACGATCTCTTTGAGGTTTTCCAGCTCATCTGGAGTAGGTGGAGACGAAAATAAGGGGCTGTCAAGATCCTGAAGGCAGATGACCGACGAGCCAGATGGGATCTTACTTGATTCAACCAGGTCAAAACTGTCAAAGGCCTGGATGTCTGATGTCCAGCTGCGTAGTATTCTTTGAACTCGCTGCACGAGCTTCGAGACTCGATTTGTGTTACCTCCAATGATGACGACGGGAGTAGAAGGAATAAGCTCCAGAGAAGTAAGTGGATCTCGCAAGATGTCTAGGCGATCATCAATAGCTTGGGTGGCAAACACTGAATAGCCGTGCATTGAGATATTGGATTGGTCATGGGAAATACTGTCGATACCAGAGAACTGGGTCTGTTGGAGCAGTTTGTCCCATGCTCGAGTGGTGATACCAGGACCTGACTTTCGTCCATCTTCTGCACCAGCCCACCAACTCTCAAGAGCTCCCAAGGTGACAGTTGGTCGCAAAGAGGCGCCTGTTAATTCAAGGACAATCAAGAATCCACCAGTACGCAGTAGGTTTCGTGCATTCTGAACCACATCAGAGAGCTTTCGGCTAGCATTGAAAACATTTGTCGCAATGATAACATCGTATGAACCCACAGCCAAGCCCTGGGATTCAGCATCAGTTTCAATGTCGAAAATCTTGAAGCTCACTTTGCTGGTATCATCCAATTTCAGCTTCTCCTTCAGTTGATTCAAGACGGAATCCGAGCCAGCTGCGCATGTGTAAGATTCGTATGCATCACCAACAGAGCCCAGAACAGTAGATGTCGCGTTGCTGTCTCCTGCATTAATCTCAAGGATATTGCACCTGGGGTACTTGTGACTGATATTTCGAACAAGTGCAGCAATGTGCGTATTACTTCCAACAAAGCTCTTCGTCTGATGAATTGACCTCTTCAAGTCATCAAGCACGTCGTTGTTAAGTTCGCCATTACTCTCCAGGATTGAGAGATTCCTCTCACCGCTTGACTTTAGGATTACCATGTCCACATCATTGGGGTCACGCATGAAGAGATCGTCAATGTTGGCAGAAGTGTCATTCAACCACTCTTTTTGGAGGAAGGGATGGTTTCCTTCCTGCACCTTCGCAAGTGTCGATTTGACGTGGTCAACTAGCAGTTGGTAATGAGGCTTTGGTTCAGCTATGTCCTTGCCTTCCACTGAACGTTGGAGGGATTGCATGTAGTATAGTGCAACGCGTTCGTAGTCTTCCGACGAGTAAATAGACTCCTCCTCTTCAGTCTCGGCATTTGTTTGAGATACCAGGCCATAGGCGACATCAACACCCCAAACAGTCTTCGCCATGATATTTCGATCTTCTGAAGGCTGTTGCTCTGAGATAGCCTGGAATGCAACGCCCTCCACCTGGATCCCACACGACCGGTTGCGATCACCCACCTGGGTGGAGATATTAATGTCTGTTTCCATCACCTTGCCTAGGCCGAGGCTTGTCAGGTAAGCCTCGATTTCAATATCGACAGACTCATTAAGACCCTGATAATTCTCGTTGGGGTCAATAATGAGCCTTTTAATCCCAACAGGAAGGTAGGGACTGGGCATAGATCCCTCGGCAGTGGACACAAAGGTAGAAAGAGCTGCTTGGAGTGCAATATCTAGTACGGCAGGGTGTAAAGTGCAACCAAGACGAATGTCATCGCTAGACCACGAGGCAACTGCCTTTGCGTGGCCCCAAGACTTGTTGAGTGATTTGATGGCACGGAAAACGCCATTATATCCAAAACCAATCGCTGACATTGACCGATAGAATCGGTCAACATTGAATTTAGCCAGTTCGACCTGCGAAATAGCTGTAGGTGCCAGATCTCCCTGCTGGGGCTCACCCAGGTGAATGAGTAGCCGGCCATGGCATGTTCTGTCAGCATTTCGTTGATCAGGATAACTGTAACAGACAAACTCGGATTCCAGAGTAGAGCCATCTTGGACAGAATCGGGTAGAACTGTACTGCGGATGGTAAAGAGTACCTCGACTTCATCCCTTTCACCAATAACCAACGCCGTTGGGATACTCATATCTCGCACTTCGACTGATTTGATTGGGCGGCCTTTGACCAGAGACTTGGCAGCGTCTACAGCCATGCTGATATAACCAGCAGCCGGGAACAGAATCTGATCCTGGAAGACGTGGCCTTTGACCCAAGGCATCTCACTGAGATGGAATATGTTTCGCCATGTTTTCTCATACCGAGAATCGTTCCACGGACGACCGAGGAGATCGTGAACAGGATCCTTGCCAAGGCGATAGTTATGGCCCACGCGAGATTCACGCCAGTGGAGTTGGTCATGGTCCCAAGCATAAGGAGGCAAATTCTTGAGGGCCTGTGGTTGGGCCGTGAGGCCGAACGCTGACCGCCACCCAACAAAGTCAATTAAGGATGGGGCAAGGCTCCATATGGCCGATAGCATTTCCAACATGGTTTCGACGCCGTCCTTTCCTCGGGCAATACAGCCAGTGTATAGCACAGAGTAATCAACCGCTTGCTTGAGGGTCTGACTGGCCGGGCCTCTGAGTGCTGGATGGGGACCAACCTCAATTGCCGCCGTAAACTTCTCTGTGCCACCCTGTTGCACCGCCATCTTCACTGCCTCAGAGAAGAGAACTGGCTGAACCATGTTATCAAGCCAGTACTGGCCTTCAAGGCCGTATTCAGAGACGTTGGCGATGATATCGGTGTTGGCTCGAACACTGGAATACCAGTGGCATTCGTGACCACTAGGAGGCGTTTGGATGTGCACATCGAGTTGCCTCAAGTACTCCAAGTATGCCTCGGAGCAGGCCAGCATATGATGCGAATGATATGCTGTGTCCACCTGAAGAAGTCGAGCCTGAATACCGTTCTTCTTCTCCAGGTGCTCCTTCATCTCATTGATCGCATCGCTGTCGCCAGAAAGTGTGACACTGGAAGGGGCGTTACTAGCCGCTACGCCAATTCGACCATGAAATTGTGGCTCAGAACACTCAGCATGGGCATCGTCGAACGACATGCCAGCGGCCATCATGCTTCCTGATTGACCATTAACACCCTTAGCAAGATGGGCTACTTGACCTCGGTAATAAGCAATTCCCATTGCATCCCTCCGAGTCAACAGTCCTGCTGCATATGCAGCACCAATCTCACCAGATGAATGGCCAACCACGGCAGCGAATCGAATTCCTGAAGCCCTTAGAAGATCTACAAGGCCAATCTGGACAGCAGTACAAAGTGGCTGGGAAAACTTGGCTTGTGAGATCTTCGATGTTGCAGCACCCGCTTCCAATTCCTCTTTCAGCGACCACGTAGGTGGATCTGATACAGTCTGTAGTGCCAGTTCACACTCTTTAATGGAGTCTCTGAAGACCTTGCAGTGCTCTAGCAAAGAATAGCCCATCTGTGGAGCTTGTGCGCCCTACAAAAAATCGTGGTCAGTTACAAACGCCTTGGTGAGAAAATACCCACTGGATCAAAATCCAACGTACCTGGCCTGTAAAAATGCCCAAGACTTTGGCCTTTGTAGCGGACCCAGCTCTAGTATCGCTTGTCGAGGTGCTGAGCGCATTGATTTGATCTTCCAACTTTTTGAAGAGGTCGTCGCGGTTTGTTGCTGTCGGAATGGCAAGGCGGTAAGGAAACACTGATCTCTTTGTGGCTAAGTGATGGCTCAAAGACTCGAGATCAAGAGACGAGTTTTCCCCAATGTGTACCAACATCTCCTTGAGCCAGTTGACCAATGACACACGACTCCTTGCTGAGAATACAAAGGGTCCCACAAGATGCGATCCAATCGCTGGCTCAGACTGTTCATCAGTTAAAACATCTACGAATGATGATGGCGGCGATGATAGGTGATGAGAAGGGTCGAAGCTCTCTATAATAGCGTGAGCGTTTGTGCCGCCAAAGCCAAAGCTATTAACACTGGCTCTTCGAGGACCATCGTTTGTCTCTGGCCAAGGCACAAGAGAGGTCGGAACCCGTAAATTGGTATAAAACGGCTTGACCTTTGGGTTTAGTGTGTGAAAATGCAAATTAGGAGGGATCATCTTGTTCTGGATAGCCAAAGATGTTTTGATGACTCCTGCCAATCCAGCACAGCCTTCCAGATGTCCGATGATAGTCTTAATCGAACCACAGTACAAGATATCATCCTTCTTTTCGTCAACATTGGGGAAGAAAGCATCTCGGATGGCCTGGGCTTCAACGGGGTCACCAGCCTGGGTGCCGGTGCCGTGACACTCAAAATACTGACATCGGTCTGTGAGAGGGTCTAGGCCTGCTTCCCGGTATGTTTGCCTAATTAGAGCAGTCTGTGCTGTAGGTGAAGGCATCGTGATGCCATTTGTGCGGCCGTCTGAATTCACACCACTTCCTCGGATAATGGATTCAATGTGATCACCATCACGAATGGCCTGGCTGAGGGTCTTCAGCACAACAGCAGCGCAGCCCTCACCTCGAGCGTATCCGTTGGCATCTTTATCCCACATACTAGAATGGGATGTAGGGGATAGCATATGCATAGATGACTCCATGATATACCAAAGGGGGTCCATTAATAAATTGCAGCCAGCCACGACTGCCTGAGAAGCCTCGCCTCGATGAAGTCCTTGGATGGCCATGTGAAGGGCAACTAGTGAGCCAGAACAGGCTGTGTTGAGAGATATCGAAGCTCCTTGAAGGTTGAAAGCATACGATATGCGGTTCGATAGGAATGTTTGACATATGCCAGTAGCAGCATGGCTCCCCAGCGTGTCGGGATCTCTGGATTGGATGTAGGCATGGTCGTCAGACATTGAGCCAACGTGAACCGAAGTCTGAGATCCATCGACATCGGCAAGTGATAATCCCGCACTCTCAAAGGCTTCATACACGGCTTCAAGGAGGACCCTTTGCTGAGGATCCATATCAGCCGCTTCCTTGGGATTAATGTGGAAAAATGCAGCATCGAAGTGGCGAATGTCTTCCTCCAGCAGATATGACTTGCGCTGAACGTTTGTAAAGCCATGCTTCTCGCCATTTTCGTTGTAAAAGTTGGCTGCATTGAGTCGTTCCGGAGGAAACTCCTTGACGAGCTCTCTAGGCGTCTTCAGTAGCTCCCATAGCTTGGATGGTGAGTTTGCAGCACCTGGGAATCGACATGATGTCCCTATAATAGCAATGGGCTCATACATTGTATGAATTTTTACTGCAGCAAGCCTGATGGGTTTTGGAGAAAAGAAATAATTTGAATAATTGCCAGAGGCCCAAGTCTAATGCCAACTACTGAATGGCAGCCTTTGGATACATATATTCAATTCTCATCCCAATTGTGTATTCCTCTTTCAACCCTTCATCCTAACCGCCACCCGCTTCCCTGCAAGTTTTCCCTTTGTCGCCCGGCTGAAGCATGGGCCAGCATTTGTTGGCCTCGTAATCAAACCACACCGCTCTTGATAATTTCTGATTCGTCATATGCAAGATAATGCCGCATGAGCTGAGACTTGGGCCGTGTTGATCTAATGCATGGAGAGGCGGCAAAAACTACAACTCAACTTCTCAATCGCGTCTAAGCATGCATTGTAACCGCATGGACCCTTGCGAAGTTTCATCGGAATTCCCCTAAGGGCAGATTTATGATCAGCAACTATACTGAAAACGAAGTAGTGTCTTGTAGCTCTCAACTTTTGTCACTTTTTCCAAATGCCACCCCTGTGAAAATCCACTCTGTGGAGGGCCACAAACGGGTCCCTCTCAGATGCCGCCCAAGGCAGGGGCTTCCGATGATGTCTGTGTGTCCAGCCACGTTAGTCCCCACATAGTATGAGACGGCACAATAAGATAACCACGCCCCTGGGTAAGCAAACTTCACGTAGACCCTGGGCGTAGTTTTATCCCGGCTAATTCAAATCATTGGCATCGCTCTTTCCCAGCGACATCGTATCGTCAAGTCCTATTCAGTGTCCACTTCTATCATTTTCACTATTTAATGGGGCTCAATCAGAACGTAAACTAAACTAACCCTCCACACTCAACACGATCTCTTTACTTGCTTGCTTTGTTCTACTTTCAGAATTCACGTCCACCCGAAAAAACTCCCTAGTTCAATAAACGATGGATGAAAACCCAGAACTCATTCAGGAGGGAGACTGCTTCCTTGATGAGGACGAGGCGCAGACAGTCCCTGCGTTTCTCATCCATGATGGCGGTGGTACAACATTTGCCTACCATTGCCTTGACCCTCTCGGTCGGCCCATCTATGGCATCTTTAACCCGTATTTCCGCTCCGGTGGAAGTTTCGAAGGTGGCCTTTCTGGAATGGGGCGCCTCTATGCCAAAATTATCAAGGACACCGTGGCTGAGCCCGACTTTCCATCCGAGCCCAATGCCGATGGAAGCGTTGATATCCTTCTTGGTGGTTGGAGCATGGGTGGAATGCTGAGCCTCGAAGTTGCCCAAGTACTGGCAGAGGACACCAGCGTTAGAGTCATTGGCATATTGTTCATTGATACGATGTGTACTTCCCATCTGCCCACAACTCGGCTGGCAGCTCTAGAGAGTCTGGACCTTGGCGACTCCAAGAATGGTAACCTTTCTTTGCAGGCAATGAAGGAAGGCTTGCGTTGTATTTACAAATGGCAACCCCCGGTTTGGGAGGGCAAGCTGGCTGGAAAGCGACCACGCATTTCCTTGGTGCGAGCCGCCAACCCTATACCAACAAACAGCGAGGACCCTCATCTTGTGGATCTTTACCGAGATACTCAAACTCTGGGATGGGACCTATACGACAACAACATGTTCACAGACATCGTGGAAGTCGAGGGCAACCATTTCAACATGTTCCAATTCGACTATATCCCTGCCATCACTGAGGTGATAAAAACATGTTTTGACACATTGGAGTTAATGAGAGTTCCAGTTTGTTGAGGATGAGATACAGGACACATGTTTCAAGGGACTGGGCTTTCCAACCCCTCATGTCACCATTTTAGAAATAGACATGTTTATATTTAGATTTTTCTTTGGATTGCTTGCAAAATATATGTTAGACATTCAATTTGCTTTTTGTTAACATTATCCTATTCCGATCATTTTTAACGCATTCTGCTCATGAAGCGTCCGTGTTCATATCTGTCATATGTTACAATCTTCCCAAATATACAAACTTCCAGATTTTAACGACACAAATTGTGGCCATCTTAGAGCTACCTCTGCCTCAATTAGATGCAGAAATACATGGCATCATTTGATTGCATTATTTGCATTCAGTTCGGATTCCGGCAGTGCCCAGGGCATGCAATTCATTCAATTGAGCACAGCATCGACGGGGTAGGATTTGTCGGTGGGTCAGCATTTGGCGCGAGCGATACGCTCATGGATCTTTAGCTCTCATACTCCATTTGAGGCACGTCACTATGGTGGCACAACCGCGGATCCACAACCAGTGGGTATGGTTTCAACTCACCAGCCGTAGTAATGGGACCCCAGGGGTGAGGGAACTTTTCGATAGACCCGATCCTTTACCCGGGTCCACGGCTCAAGCAGTCTTTCGATTTGGTGATACATCTCTAGGTGCATGCATTACTAGCCTTGTGAACGGCTTCACCACAAGGCCGCCCGACATCCTTCCTTCGCCAAATAATCAATTTTGAGACAAAACAATAAGGAAGGAATACAGCCAGTCTTTAAATGCAGATATTTGTTGATTCAATCTATAAATTTTGAGAATTCTGTGGTGATTGTTGAATGTAGCGGAAATCTGGCATTAGTTGCTAAGGAACAGCTTTACAGGGGATAGGATATGTCGTACAAAATTGCCGAGGTCCGGCAGATCCAGAGTGGATTCGCAGCTTCCAGTTGTCTGAGACACGGCACAGATCTGGGCCTTGACACGACACAACAAATAGCGGAGACACGGCATGGACACGGCATGGACGCGGCACAGACATGGCTTGGATACGATTCACACTCAAGATGAACACATGGCTAGTGCAAAGAGGCAAGATCGGGTGAAATGCATGGCTGCATACTCCGTAGATTGATTGGTCTGGATTGATCGGAAAATGACAGGGGTCCGCGGCACCCAGTGACACAGCACAAATAGCACGTCGTTAATTACTTGAGAAAATTATTGGTATCGCAATCAAAGGGGTTGGTTGAGTCAAGGAATATCTGCCAGTCTGCAATATTGGTGTTGTGCCAACCCGGGTTGTGCTATGGCAAATGGGTTCGTTGCTTCCCATCCAAATGGGTACAACACTCTCCAATATTCTCAAAGAAAAATATGAGAAATACATGGGGGCATATAGATTAGGTTTCTGATCAATTTCTACTTGCACATGCATATTTCTAGTCTTGCGAATATATTATACATGGCTTAAGTCAAAGGTAGAATATCTAGTACTCTAAAAGATAAGGTATTATTATATTTGATGAAAATAACAAATTCCTACTTAAAATATTATTATCGAAATCACTCTGCCGCTTTTCTTACCCATGCCACAAGCCTCCATCCCCTAGTGTATTCAGCCCTGTATACCTTTCTCTCCAAATGACTAGTTACATATGTTGTAGCCCTCAATCAATACAGGGGGGGGAGGCTCTGGCAATCCTTGAGAGTTTTGAACTCTGGCATTAGGCCTTTGTTGCCTCAAGGACCTGTTGCAAGTTCTCCATCGGGTCGCGACTGTTGAGGGAACCCAAAAGACAACCCTGCATCTTGTAGCCAAGCAATGAAAGCAACTTGGGGCTCATCCTGAGTGTTTGGCTGTGAGTGTGAGCCAAGAACTGATTTTCCTCTGGGCGCAGGTTGCCTCGGATATAGAACAGAGCATAGAGCTTGCGAATCTCGTCTGGCACCGAATTTTGTCCAGCCCCATGCATGGCGGAGCCAATGAAAATGAAAGCATCACCCTTCTTCATCTCTGATTTTCAATTAGCCATTGCGGGTTTCGTAAAAGTTGGAGGTGCACTTACCGAGGAAGCAGCATTCATCAAGTTTTCCTGATCGCTTATCATTCCAATTGTGAGAACCAGGAATAAACATAGTACCGCCATTTTCTCGGGTTACCCTGGATGCAGCAATGAAGCAAGTAATGTGGGTTTCCTTTGACATGTCCCACTTTCCGTCATGTCGAGTGGCATGGGGAAAGTCATCCTTGTGCAGCTTTTGTCGAGGAGCACCGTATCCCATCTGAAAAGCAAGGCTGAGGTTCAGGAGTGGCTCAATGGTAAATTCTTCTGCTTCGTCATCTTCCCAGACTGGGCAGTACTTTGTGGTCAAAATAGCGTTTCTAATGCCCTCCAATACTGGGTTATCAGAAGCAACATTGCCGATGGTAGGTGACTTTCCCACCAAGCCGTGAATCAATTGGGTCTGTTTTGCAATAATGGTCAAGTCGGCGTTGACCACTGCTGTGTCAAACTTCTCATCAACCTTTTGATATGGTGCGAGCTCCTCTTCGATTGCATCAAGCTCTTTCTCTGAAACAAGATCCGACAGAATGATGCCACCATCTCGCGCAATGACCTCGAGAATCTGCTCCAAGGGCGCAGTTGCCGGAAGTGTGGTAAGGGAGACGGAGGGAACATAGTCGGGGTCAACCGGCTTAAGCTTATGGTTCATGTCCATCTTGGCGGTTATGAAACAAAGGTAAGATAAATATGCGGTCCTGAGATGAAGATTTCGGAGTGCAAAAAAGAAGCCGGATGAGTGCTGGGGATAGAGACGAGAGAGAAGGGCACTTGTGTAATGTATTTATGCCTCCTTCCTAACTAGGAACTTGATATCTGATCTTTATTTCACTCATACATTCTCCTAGGCATAGCACGGGTCCGGATCCTGACCGGCCTCGGTCTCTCTAGTCCCGCTCCCATTCTCAGCGGCAAGTGAAACAGACACCCACCCTCCTCATGACAACTGACGGAGCACGATGACATGGCCTCACATGGGCCCAATAGCGATGTTAGACCGCTTCCGCTTTTGAACTAATTCGCTGCAACGCCCCGTGTACCCATATTACGCTCATGACGGCCTCGTTTCACGGCCGCTTTTTCCCGTGTCTGCTTCCCGCCCTCAAAATATCTTAACCACCTTTACTTTAGATCACTTTGAGTGCGAATAGGTGGTGGGGTGTGAGGCAATCAACCAATGGAATAGTCTCTTTGCATGTTATGTGTCGAACATCCTTGAATAGCGAATGGTATTTGTTGGGAGTTTTAGCATGATATTATGATTCAGGAACCAGGTGGTGCAGATCGGGCGCGTAGTGAATGTTAGCTGCATGACTCTGTTGCAAATATGACGAAACAATTCACAAGCTGAAAACCAGGAATACATCTAAGGCTGAACCTGATGACATTCTCGAACCACACCGTCTTGACTCAAGTGATCAAACCCTGCCGTGGATGTCGATCTTGTCAGTGCAAGTGACATTCCATCTCGGCAGAGGTGCAGCAGAGCGGAACACTCAGTGTCAGTACATATCGACCGCTCCCTGTCCACCGTGCGGTCTAAAGATTCTACTGGTCCTGACAAGGGGGGGTGCGGACGGCCACGTCAGAGTTTGACAACTGATTTATCAGACGGAAACAATGACACGTCCCCAAGACGAATGGATTATTAAATCAACCCTACCGCCCTCCACCGGCGAGTATGCAGCTAACAATCTGTGCCCCTGCGGCCTGCAGGAGGGCCCCACAGCCGTTCCGCGCTTGAGGAGAGGTAACTAATATTCGCCGACATGCACTACTAAAACAGGGTACAGGCATCCTAAGCAAGCCGCACCCAGCCACATGCAGCTAGTTTAGCGACATGGCGACTGGGTGCACGACCCTTGTCTACCTTTCAGTGGCTGTATTCGGTGTAATCTTAGTTTGGGTTGATCCAGATTAACCAATACCGCTTCAGGATCAACTGCGTACATGACAAATCTCTTTAAATAAATACATCAAATAGCCGCGGTTTGGAGGGGTTCTGGTGCCAACAGCACGGACTCGCCTTCACCCCAAAGCCCAAAACCCCCAAAACAACCCGATTTTTGGCTGTTGGCCTCGTTTGGTCCGCCAATAGCTCCGACACCATGGCTACCTCCACCTCTTCCAACCAGGGCATTGCGAAACCCTCTCAGCGCAGGGCCCTCCTTACCGGCTGCTCAGATGGCGGAATGGGTGCGGCTCTCGCCGTTGCCTTGCATAACGAAGGCCTCAAGGTTTATGCAACCTCTCGAAACGTCGACAAGATGAAGGGCCTGACGGCTCTAGGAATCGAGACACTTGAATTGGATGTTCAATCAAAAGATTCCATCGCTGCATGTGTAGGAAAACTACCAGGCCTCGACGTCCTTGTAAACAACGCCGGAGCCGTTATCACCGGCCCCATAATTGACGTCGATATCGACGAAGCTAAGAGGCTGTTTGACCTTAATGTATGGTCGCATGTTGCTGTTACTCAGGCCTTTATGCCCCTCCTGGTAAAGTCAACAGACGCCCTGATTGTCAATCAAACCTCCTGCGGAGCCGCTTCACCTTTCCCATTTCTCGGGGCTTACTGCTCCTCAAAGTCTGCCATCTCCATGATTTCCCAAAGTATGCGACTAGAGCTTCAACCATTTGGAATCAAGGTTGTTGAGCTAAGAACCGGAGATGTAAAGACCAACCTCATCAAGAACCAGAAGGGTGGGGACCGATCTCTGCTACCAGAGAACTCAATCTATGCACCCGCTCGAGACATTATTGACGCAGTGCCTGACATGTTTGATGGACATGGCCCAACTGCTGAGGACTGGGCCTATTCGGTTGTCAAGAAGTTTTTGAACAAGAATCCACCCGGTCAGATTTGGGAGGGTGAGTCTGCATTCATGTGTTGGCTCGGATCATTCTTGCCTTTTGGCACCCTTGATAGCAGACTGAAGAAGGCATCAGGATTGGATGACGTCCAGAGGATTATCGAGAAGCAGAATCAGTAGATTTGTGTGTATTGGTGGATTTGGATGTCCAAGTCGTAAATTTTGTCTTGGAATCTAGGCTAGGTTCATTCTGCAGTAGGTAGACGCTACGAAAAGCCATTTCTTATTGGCCCGGTGCATGTCGTCGTTTTAGGTGTAGCTATATAACGGTAACGGTGAAGAGGCCGATGGCATTAAATGAAGAAACTTGCAACACCTGTGCAAGACTATTACACCGTGTCGCAAATTGTCGGTCAAAAAATATTGCTGCGGCATGCATCTACTGTAGCACATAACACCACATAAGAGCCCTTGTATGGTAAACCAAGCCGTAGCACAACACTATCCCTTCCCAAGGGTTTTTGCCGTCAAACCTATGAAATGCTATTGCAAACTCTCGAGAGACCCTAAATCCCCAAATACAACTAATACAACCTTAAATGAGCAATCTAGAACTTACTCCTCAAGGCAGAGTATAGTGATACCCTAGAGTCGAACCTAAGACCACCTGCTAATAACATTCATGCTACAAAGAAGCAAATGTAAAAATAAATAAATATTGTTATATTTTTATTTGGTTAAAATGTAGTAGGAGGCTTGGCTGGGCATTTCTGGAGAACACACCAAGGTAGGCAACTAGTAGGCAAATACAATTAGTGTTTAAACAACTCTGGTTGTGGTCTAGGCCGCAATATAACCAATTAAAAAGAAAGATCTAAGACGTATCCCGAAAATACTACGGCTAACCAAAGGCAAGAAAGCCCTTGGTCCTAGACAAAGTAGCTCTTCTTCGAAGAGTAAACCCTAAGGTTTACCTTGCAGGTTTAGACCAGACCGTTACAGTCTAGTACCCAACTATAAGGCTGTAATACTCAAAATAACAACAGAGCATTAATGCCCTACATCTTCTCTAACCTGATAATGTTTCTTTGCGTAGAGAAACCAAATAGAGGTTACAAAAATAATAGAAAATACCAAAATTACAGAAGCATAGTTCATCTGCTTTGCAATGACCTCAGAATAGTTAGGGAAACAATAGAAAACAAGAGCTACTGCGCTCCAAGAGAGCATAACCAAATTCGCGACAAATCCAAGCTTGGGATACCAAAAGGGCCCATGCTCGAAATTAGAGCGACCCTTTGCAAGGAGTAGTATAGTAGGGATACTATAGCTAATGTACTGGAGCAGCAGGCTGGTCGAGATAAGCGAGTTGAAAGCCACCTCTGATCCGAGGTAGAGGCATCCGAAGATACCAATAATGGTGGCAGACACGAATATAGACCAAATAGGTGTGTAGAAGGGCGCAGGCGCGATCTTGCTCATATGTCGATGTAAAGGGAAGCCTGACTCACGGGCAAGTGTCCATGCCAGACGAGATACCCAAGTCTGGCATCCCCAAATAGCACCGACCAGACTTATCAGGACAGGAACCCAGAGCCCGACAGCTGCGGCCTTGCTTCCTGTAATACGATAGAATAGAGTAATGGCTGAGTTATCGGCAGAACCGTCAATAACGGGCGTATTGATCATGACTGCTAGAATGATGGCAAGACCAGCCCCAAATCCAACAGCGACCGTTAACATTATGGATTTGGGGATATTTGTTCTTGGGTTTGGAATTTCCTCTGCCAAGTGAGTAATAATATCAAAGCATGACAAGGACCAATTGGCACCATTTAACCCAATAATGAATGCAATGCCGTCTTGCCATCCAGAGACATTAACGGTCGTAGCAAAAAAGCTCTTGGGAGTGGCATGGTTGTCAGACATTGCGAAAAGAGTAACGAAGATTACAGCCATAGAAGTACAAGTCAAAAACAAAAGGAGCTTTGAAATCTTTGGCAGCGCATCCTCGAATATAGCGCCGAACACGGTGAGGAAGTTGACTGCTTGGAAGCCAACAAACCCCATCCACCGTTGATAGTTGAAGTTGGGGTTAAGGAGTGTGACAATGGAGAAGGTGTTTAGCATCATGGATATGCACGCGGATGCAGCGAAGCTCATGGCTGAAATCCAGCTGATCATGGCGGTAGCATAAGACAGGAATCGCCGATTGCGTGGCGAGGCAAGTCGGTATACCCAGATATACTGGCCGCCAGGATGAGGCATGGCAGAGCTTAGTTCGGCAAGAGTCGTGGCAGTGCACAACCCGAAGAATGACGTGATGAGGAAGCCCCAAAATACAAGAGGCGATCCACCCATAGAAATCGTTGTCCCAATAATGAGTAGAAGTGCAACAGGCGTGTTGGTGGTCCCGTACCCTATCCCGACTGCCGACAGGGTGGTAAAGGGCTTCTGTGTCTGGACGGTAGCGTTGGCTATCTGCATGGAACCACGTTCTTCGGCCTCGCAGGCGGCTTTTTTTGGGATAGGGGAGGCATTGTTGGTGGCGTCCTCCTCCGACGACGTGCGCCCCGGTGAAGATGGATGATCCTTCATATCGCCCTTGTTGCAAGAAGCTAAACGGGTGGGTCAAACGATCAAAAATCCAAACTTGTGATGCGTCAATAAAATTGATGTTGAGGACTTAGGTTTGGAGAGAGGAGAATGTGACAGAATTTGGACTTTTCAAAGAGAAGTAGTGAGCCAAGGTGGGACAATTGGAAGTTGGCTATTTCACCTACCCGACGTCAAAAGTGTTAGCTGATCTTGGAGCATCGGGTTTCTGGGGGGGCTTGATCGTCCCGTTCAAAGAGATGGGTCGTCTATGAGGGCGCGTGCTCGTGATACGATGGCAAGGAACGCCCCGGTACGCCACGAGCCGTTTAATTCGTTGGTTGGAAAAAATGTCTCACCTTCAGCTGTGCCATTGCTATACCCAGTCCTTGGCTGCAACCCAAATCAGACAAGAGCATCGTTCTAGACTAACTAAAAGCCGCCTTGCGGGCGCAGACTTCTTCCCCATCGATGCCCTGTGGCGAGAAAAATGTATGCAATGCTTCTAACAAGGTCGAGAAGCAAAAGCAGTTCAGCCATGTATGACAATTGCGGAATGAGATGGCTCCATCTCATGAAGGATACATCGACTCGCTAAGCCTACCTTGCAAAACTAGTTTAGATGGCGGGAGCAGGGTGGCTCAGGACGTTAAGGGCGGTGTGAATTGTACACATCTCACGCTGCTTGTTGGGGATCTCGGGCGGAATCACTTCATGTAGGTGACTGAATCTACACAATTTGTGAGCCGTCATGGCCCACATCCATTGCAACGCCCCTGGCCGGCAATCTATAAACCCCTGTCTCCTAATCCAGGAAATCGAAAGGATCTCCCTGCGATTAGAGTCGCGTTCTAGGCAAGACGACGGAACCGCCATTTCATGACGCAAAAGGGGGGGGGAGACGGCCTCTCCATGTGAAAGAGATCAGCTGGGGCTATTCGTTCATGTTTCAATTCTTGACGCCATTGTCGGTCATCCCTTGACTATCATTCCACTATTTATCTCGTGCCGTGTCACCAAGACAGCTACCAAATTACCGATGCGTCTTTAGCGTCGTCCCGTGCCGTTCCCCACCCGGCCTTTGCCCTTTGCAGGCCGTGTTATTGAGGGGTGTGACAAACTCGGGAACTGTTTACGCTTGCTGCTGCTTAGTGCCATCTATAGTGCTCACGCCGAGAGGCCGTGTATACATCCATACAATACTGCCTGTCTTGGCATAGTATACAGAGGTGTCCTCGGGGAGAACGGCTGACCACCAGCGACAGCCTTTTGCTCACGCAAGGCATTGGCATGGAGTGTAGCTAGCTCTGGGTGGCATCTGTCTCTCCCGACGGCCAATGCCGGGCCTTCTTGGCGGACACTGAGGGCACGGGTTTCGGCGAGGGCTCCTCCTTGGTGCTTCTAAAGCGCCGGCCGGATGCCCAGCGCGACGGTAACACAATCCACGCTGTGCTCGGCGGCACGTCACTCACGCAGAGGCTACTTGACCCGGCACCCGGTGCATCAGGGCTGCAGGCCAGTGTCATTGGCGCCGCGAGTGCCACGCTAGCCAGCGTCTTTGGCGGCAGCCACTCGGCCGGCGATCCGCTGTGGATCGGTTCCGCCAAGTACGACATCGGTCAAGGTCAAGCCACGGCCGGCATGGTGGTGCTGACCAAGGCAGCCATGTCTCCCCAGAATGACATGCTGCCCCGGACGCTCCACACGCCGAAGCCCACCCCGGTCGTGAGCTGGGAGGGCGCTAAGATGGCGCTCGTCCAGAAACAGCAGCCGTGGGCAAGCGGGGGGGCCAGCCGCGCGCTGATCGTCAACAGGGCCGCACCCAAGTCCAGTGGCGCCGGGGCGGCTGCGCTACCATCCACGATGCCGTTCGTGCTGCCGGGGGCCATGGCGATGTGGCCTATTCGCTGACAAACACGCGCAACAACTTGCAGCACCGGTTGGCGTTCACAGCGAAGAGTGGGATCATCTGATCAAGACACTCGCCGCCGTCGTCACCGCCGACCAAGACAGCGAGCCGTCCCAGAGTGACGCGCTATTCCTAGCCATGTTCTTAACGGGTCATGGCAGGCAGCTCCTCGGCATGGGCAAGGCCCTCGGCCAGGCGTATCCCGCCTGTGGCAACGCGGTGGGGGAGATTGCCGCCCACTTCACGGACCTCGAGATGCCGTTGCTCCTAGTAATGTCGGCTGAGAGCGACACTCCAGCTTTCAAGCTGCTCGACTGCACCGACTTTGCGCAACCATCCCCCTTCACGCTGGAAACAGCCGTATTCTGCCTCTGGGCCAGCTGGGGCGTGCAGCCATAGGCCGTCCTGGACCACAACATAGGCGGGTGCGCAGCCGCTTAATCTTCAAAGCGCCTGCAAGCCCGTGGCTGACTGGTGCAGGCCGTGGCGATTCGCGGCGCCATGGCATCCCCCGAGTCCACCTTGTCCGAGGTCACTGCAGCGATTGCTCGATTGAGGTTGCAGAGCGACGTCTGTATTGCCGGCCACAGCACGCCCACCCAGGCCCTCGTGGCCCAACTCAGCAATCAAGATTGCAGGACCAAGACGCTTGTCATGTCTCATGCCTTTCACTCCCACCACAGGGACGGCATTCTCGACAAGTTCCGGGCCCTGGCAGAGACGGTCAAGTTCAGCCATCTCTCCATCAACCACGTCAGTGGCCACACTGGTCAGGTTAAGGCAGCACTTCTCGAGAGTGCCGACTACTGACCGGGTGCAGAAGGCCCACGATGCAGTTCGCTTCAGCGACGGCGTGCAGATGTTTGCAGCCATGGGCGTCAATCTCTTCCTTGAGCTTGGCCCACGCCCTGTCTTGAGCAGCATGGCAGCGGCCTGCTTTGCCCACGATGGTTCCATGCCCACAACCACACCCAGCTTGCTGCCGTCCCTCGTCCCCAAACGGGGGCGCGTCGGAGCCATCCAGGGAACCGTTATCCAGCTTCGCACTCTCCGTGTTGCCGTTGACTGGGCCGCCTATTTTGAGTCTTTTGGCTGCCAACGCATTGAGCTGCCAACCTATGCCTTCCAGCGTGAGGGTTGGCGCCGCAAGACTCGTGGTAATACTGGCGGCCTCCCGCAGACGAGCTCTGTCACGACTGCTACCAAAGAGGCGGCGCAGACACTGCATGATTACCGGCTTGAGATCAACTGGCGCCAAGTAGACACCAAAGTCAGTCGCACCAGCGGCACATGGGGTCTCATGTGCCCCGCCGCCGACACCCCGTAGGCACCCGAGGTGACAGTGGTCTTGTCTCGCACTGGCATCCAGCTCAAGCAAGTCTCGCAACTCAGCGGCACCGCTGGGCTGGACGGTCTGCTCTGCCTGTGGCACTCGGATGAGTCAGTCTTGCGCCAAGCCCATGGCATGATGGCAACGGCCCTGACTCAGCTGCAAACGGCCGCGCCGCCCGGCTTCTCGGCGCCCCTTGTCTGGAT
The DNA here is from genome assembly GCA_004380915.1 of Calonectria pseudonaviculata. Classification (NCBI taxonomy): domain Eukaryota; kingdom Fungi; phylum Ascomycota; class Sordariomycetes; order Hypocreales; family Nectriaceae; genus Calonectria; species Calonectria pseudonaviculata. The sequence goes on from PGGA01000015.1 coordinate 1,737,642, forward strand.
CACCCGCCGCGCTGTGAGTACCGCCTCCGGGCCCGATGACGGAGGCCTCGGAGCCTCTCCTCTGTGGAGACTGATGAGAACCAGCCGCACCGGGTAGAGCTCCGGCTCCGTATCATCGATAATGGCGAGGGGCCGGACGCCGTTGATGGCCTGGCCTCTGCCCTGGTGCTTGAGATGCAGCCCTAATGCGCTGTCCGATACGACAGTCTTTGTGCCTCAGATCCAGCGTGCCCAGTGACCATTCATTCCCCGTGCCGTTGTCCTTTATTTGTCAGGACAGCGCCGTCTTGATCACAAGTTGTCTTGGTGACATTGCCCAGACCACCGCCAAATGGCTCGCCAAGTCACACGGCGTCAAGAACCTGGTTCTTACTTACCGCCGCGGCATGGAGGCACCTGACGCTAAGGAGCTGGTGGCCCAGCGAGCCTGGCTTGGTGCCAACGCCGCTGTTGTTGCTGGCAACATTGGCAACATCGAAAACGCCCAGGCCATCATGGGACTCTTCAACGAGGAGCACCCGCTTCGCAGTATCATGCACCCGGCCGGTGTGCTGGGTGATGGTGTGCTCATACCTTCCTGGGTGCACTTGCGCAAATGCGCCGTTCAGAGAACTTTCCTGCCACGTCCATCTCGTTGGGTCTCTAGGGGGTGATGGAATCAGAGCCTGACTCTCTGAGTGTGGCCTCGCCCACTATGCTGAAATCGGAGTATACCCGCTCGTCCCAGAGGATGGCCTCGAGTTGTTTAAGTAGCTGGTGCTTTGTGGACACCCTTGCATCATCATAGCCATATATGGCCTAGGTAGGCTCCAGGCCTACTACAAGAGCCTCGGAGGAGTCCTACCCCTATTCTAATCTCTCCTTAAGTGCAACCGCCCGCGAGCTATCCTCAGCAGCAGATCTTAGGACCTTTCCTAAATATCTAGCCAAGCTAACCGCAAGGGACGCGGTATGATTATGCTTAATATGATCCAGTAGGCAGTGTCTAAGACGCTGGGCTTTGCATTGTTAGCTGTTGTGGATATTGACTACTCCCTGTAGGAGCTTGGCATTGACTCTCTGACAGCCATCCCTACGCGAAACCAGCTTGCCAAGATTGTCTTTACCACCCCATCGTCAGTGGAGCCAAGGCGTCTATATACTGTCTTCTATACGTGGCTGCCTCGGGATCGACTGGTCACTTCCGCCTTGACCGCGGTGACTTTTTTGCGCAACCTTGTTGCCGGGTGTCTTGGCTTGGAGAGCTTTCCTTCCCTGGACACTGACTTGTCCATTGTGCTGCCAGTCGACTACCTCGCCCAGACTGTTGTAAATGTCATGACTAAGAATATGCCTCGCATTTGTCAGGACTTTACGTTTGTCAGCACAAAAGTCCTGATCTTCAACGAGTACTTTGAACTCATGGTCAATGCCAAGCCTGGCCTGGAGATTTTGCCATTCCTCACCTGGCGACAAAAGGCCATGGACTGTGCCGCCGCCCACTCAAGAACTGTTCTGGTTCTCATTGCTGCCGTCATCTACGGCTGCACCACATACGCCGATTGCGCTGCACCCTTCAAGGGTCCTGAGATCGGAGATGATGTTATTGGATGCGATGGCTACCCAATGCCAGTGGTTAATAGGGAGACCGTCCAGAAGTACCTGGACCGTATTACTGTTGTTTAAATGGAGGTGGCTGCCAACAAAAAAAGGTCATGGTTTCTCTTGAGATGTTTTCAATTTTATTATAGAATTAGTAGAATAGGTAAAATGGGGCACTAAAGGTAGTATGATATTTCATTATTGTTATGTTGGAAAGCCACGAGTAAGCCAGGAGAGATTTGATCCAGTGACCGCGAGCGACAGAAAATATGGCGTATAAATAACCTGACACGCTGCTGAGGAAAAGGACACACAACGCTCAAAAAAAAAAAGAGCTCCCAATATGACTATGAAGATACCAATTGAAACTCATATGGCAGTATTTCTCTTGTCCCACATCAATTATCCCAAGAAATTCCATCCTCATTAGGTTCGTAGTCGCGGAGAATGCGCGCGAGAACGCTATGCCCGGATTCCTCTGCAAGTCCGGCCGCTTCTTCACACCTGGCCTTTATTGTTTCTGACTCCTTGTCGTTCTCTAGTAGAAGGTGGGCTATGTCAAGACGCCCGAACATGGCGGCGAGTTGAAGGGCGGTCCCGCGTGCATCGTAGTGATCCCCTGGAAGCAACGGTGATGACGCATGAACGTCAGCGCCATTCTCCATAAAGAACTTGGTCGTATTACAGTTTCCGCGGAGAACTGCAGCCTGTAATGCCGTGCCAACACTTTCATTTCCTGGATGTAAAGCGTTGACTCTGGCACCGCGATCGAGCAGCAATTTGACCAAGTGAGAATTCTCCCAATAGGCGGCTGCCTCCAGCGGTGTCACATCCCCCCCAACGTGCTTCTCTGGCCAATTTACGTCGACAGCTTCATCTTTAATGAGATCGGACGCTAAATCGTCAAACATACGCCAAATAACCCCCGCGAGCAATTCTTTATTATTGTCAAGTTGTACGCCGGCGTCCATGAGCATTCTCACTATCTCTTCACCCTCCTTCTCCTTCCCCTCGTTGCGACAGAATAATGCGGTTTTCATTGTATCGCTGGTGGCACGTGCACCCTTTTCCAGTAGTAGCTGCACGATGTCTGAGCGTGACCAGACTGTTGCCCAATCCACCAGGTGTCCTTCAGTCCGGTCTGGTCCATATGGGCCAGTAGCATTGCTGATCAGCATTTCTATGAATGAATGGCTCATATTAGGACAGACCGGAATCAAAGCATTCTCCAGGTTTGGATCTTCTGTTCCTGAATTTGGTTTAGCGCCTTTAGAAATTAGGAGTAAACCAATGCCCTCAAAAACCTGGCACAAGTCTTTAGAGGGCTTTTCAAGTCCAACTCTTCTAAGTGCCCAGACAAGTGCTGTGTCGGGCTCGAAGACATCGGGATCGAAGTAATCAGGATCTAACCCATCAACGTGAGGATCCTTTGAAATTTGATTCACATCGGCACCAGCTTCCAGAATACTCTCTACCATGCCATAAAAGCCGCTTGTAGCAGTTATCGCAAGTGGTGTGATATCAATCTCTGGAAGATCCAGAGAAGCACCGTGTTTTATTAGCATGTCCAAGATATCAGGTTTGCCCTCTCGAGCAGCTGTGCAAATCGCAGTCTCCCCTTCGACCACCATATCAATCTCCGCACCGGCTTTCAGTAGTATCCTCACCGTCTCAATATCACCACTTCGGATTCCAGCCTGAAGAATTGTTCCATTCACTTCTGGCATGTTATCTATTGAGTGGATATCATTGATATTGATAGACTTCTCAAGTAAGAAGTTGATACTTCGGATATCGCCCGCCAAGGCAGTAAAATATAGAGCAATCCAGCCGGTTTCCTCGATAAATTTTGCGCCGTAATTAGTGAGAATTTTTAGTAGTCTTGGGTTCCCAATCCTGGCTGCTGCTTGCAAAACTGTTAATCCACTTTTGATACTTGGAGGAGCGTAAATGTCTGCCTCATGACCAAGTAATAGCTCAGCCAACTCCTCATTTCCTATCTCCATGGCAGCTTGAAGCGCAGTTCTTCCATTTATTGACCCAGGCGGTGCATTTATGTCTGAACCATATTTAAGAAGTAGCTTAGTTAAGCGTATTCTGATCTGGCTAGGTGATCGTCCTGATTCCCGACAAGCTTCTTCCAAGGCAATGTCTTTTAAACCACAGATTAACTGCAGAGGTGTGGTGCCTGATCCATCGAGTTGATCTATAATTGGAGTATGCTGCATTAAAAGTAGTGTCAATTCGATATTTCCATTCTGTACTGGATTTCCCAGCACCGATTGGAGGTTTGACCGTAAGGTTCTCGTTATATGCTGATGCATTTCCATGCTAATCGGCAAGGTAAACGTTGTAATTTCGTCATGAATTATATCTCATCTAGGAGTAAGACTGATATCTGCTCCTGACTTGAGCAGGAATTGGGCCATGGAGAGATTGTTTTGCTGCACGGAAATTTGTAGAGGGGATAAATAGGCCCAGTAGTCGGTTTGTCTGTCACAGTACCTCAAGCAGTCCCAGTAGAGGATGGAGACTCTATCTGGGTTACCTCGTAACCGGTGATTTTCGAAATTCTCAAGCAAGTATTTCTCGTATCTCGCTGCGTTGGCCATGGCAATAGGAATATTTATTTCCGATCCTTGTTCCAACAAAAGTTCTACCATTTTCAAGTCATTATTTCGAACGGCAATTTGCATCGCTGTACCTAGGGTCTCGGAGATCGCATTCAAGTCTGCCCCATGGAATATGAGCAACTGGGCTATGTCGAGGTTTTGCGCCTGGACAGATTTCATCAATAACGTCCTCCGGCTAAGCTTCCCTAGTAATACTAGGCGTCTGGACTTCACGAAACCACTTGGTACAATCTCTCAACTGCAAGAAAGATTGATATCCGCATATAAATTAACCAAAATCTCCGCAATGGAGAAATTGCCTCCGTTTAATGAAATGGCTAGCTCAAGAGGACTGAAGGGCATATTGCAAGAGAGTGCATTTGGATTGGCCCCATAGTTGAGTAAATCTTTGCATATTTGAAAGTTGCCTCTGATGACGGCTAGTTGGAGTGGATTAATTGTAATGTCCACTCCAAAATTTTCAAGACGAAAATCCATGATGCTCTGTTTTTGGTAGTGTAGGCTATTACCACCGTGAGGATCAACGCCACCTTTGAGTAAAATCAAAACAATGGCTTCATTCTCGCGGCTGATAGCGCTTAGAAAGAGGTGGTTCAAACAAATTTCCATGGTTGGGCTGCGCAAGTGTCTCTGATAATTAATCATCTGAGTAAAGAGTGGTTGACCTCCAATGTCGATTAGCCAATCCAAGAAGCAATCTGAGTCTTCAAGCCAAAGATTGCTGTTGGAGGATAAATAGATGAACGATTGAATCAAAAGAAGTGGAATATTATTAGAGGCCAGAAAACTGCTGCCTTGACATCTTTGAGGCAAGATCTCGTTGAAATGCTGTAAAATCGAAAGGTCCGTGCTGATCTTACTACTGTAATATTCGGATTCGAAAATGATATTGATTATACTTCTTGTACTTTTCGAAAAGAGATCGATAGATTGGAGGTGCGTGGATAAAAAATTCGAAAAGAATTTCCCTATTAAATTTGACATGAAGTTTGTAACGGGGCGACACCAATTGAGATAGTCAGGCAGGGTAAACATAGGTTCCTATTAAATACGAGACTAAAGCTTGATCCTTACTTCCTCTAGCTATTCCTCTTCCTTTTAACCTAGGATAAAGAGGCTACTATATCCTATTAGGTCTATAGGGCCTAGACCCTATTATCTTAGATTTTTAAGGAATAAGATTATCCCTTAGATTAGGGGAGCTTATATTATACTATCCTCCTCTTTTTTAGATTAATATTCTTATTAATTAGGATTTTTTATAATCTCCTTTTTTATTTTAGTATCTTTAGGGCTTTTTTTAGGTTTATAGTTATAATAATTAGATATTTCCTAGGCTTATTATATTTTTATTTAATTATTATAATATTTTTTTTTATAAATATTT
>PGGA01000016.1:23091-34184 GCA_004380915.1 Calonectria pseudonaviculata
TAACTAATTACTAAAAAAAATTAGTTAGTAATAGTTAAAGCAGTTACTAACTAATTACTAATTTAAATTAACTAATTACTAACTAATTACTAAAAGAATTAGTCTTAGTAATTACTAACTAACTAAAATCATAACCCTGAGTATATTTATAATAAAATCTAAGGTAATTATATATCGATTTCTTTATATTATTTCTATCTACTATTTAGCTATAATATAACAATCTTTTAAAGGAAAAACCTTATACTTAGATTACTATTAGTATTAAAACCTCTAGGAGATCTATATCCCTAAGTTATATCTACTCTTTAATATAAAATAAGCTACTAAGATTAGTATTTAATATAATTAGCTAAATTATCTTTAGGTACTATTAGATTTAAACTAACTTAGTTTATCCCTGACCAAGGTTCCCAATCTTAGTTACTAACTTAACTATACTAATAGTACAGCTAATACACTACTAGCCCCTAAGATAATTATATAAAAAGGTTAAGAAATTATTTATATTAGCTATAGTTCTTTAGGTATTAGCTTTTTACTTATTAAATTCTCTCTATAAATTAAATAGAATAATATAAACTTATATATAGTATTATTTATATAGTAAAAATATATATTTAATAATTTAACTAATATTTTATTAGTTCTAAGGTATTATTTATTATTATATATTATACTTAGCAATAATTTAACTATAGGGTAAGGAATATAAAGTCTCTACCTCCTAACTTTATTAATATAATAAAAGAGCCTATTTACTATTAGCTTCTAAGGTTTAAAAGGTTTTTATTTAAATTTAAGGTTCTTTTATTAAAGTTAGAGGATAAAGTCCCTAATCTTACTTAATTTATTATTTTGGTTATAGCCTTTTAGGATTACTATTCTTATTTCTAGTACTATTACTATTTTAATTGTATTTACCTTAGCTAGGTATACTTTTGTATTTAATTTATTAAAATTACTCTTATTTACCTTTTTATAGTATAATTCTTCTATTAGTAAGCATAATAAGGCATTAGGGACTATATTAAGCTTTCCTAGGATATAAAAAATGCAAAGATTAAAGGATATTAAATAATTAGTATATTTAATAAGCTTTAAGTTAGCTTTATTAAGATCTATTATATTAAGTAATATATATATTAGGATTCTTTCCATTGCTATATAGTCTATAATAATATTAACTAGTAATATATTGGATTAAATTATTTTATATAATTTTCTAATTACTTATATAACTATAATAACTTTTGCTTTAATTAAACTATATTATTATTTGACTTTTAATATTAATCTTAATAGGAATATAATTAGTTTAAGCTTTTCTATTAGAATATCTTTTCTAGGTATACTTAACCGATCCTATTTAATACTTAGTTAGAATATAAAAAGTCTAAAACTAATTTTATAAATATTAAGTTTAAAGAATAGTAATTACTTTAGCTTATAATAGTATAATAATAACTATAAGCTAAGAAAATCTTATATATCCTTAAAAGTAGTAATTTTCTTTTTAGTTAATATAAATATTAACATTATTATCTTTTTTTTAGACTTACTTTAAAAGCTTAGCTATTAGTATTTCTTCTTATTTTAACGTCTTTAATAATTCTATTTTTTAGTCCTATAGTAGTTAGATTTGTAGATTATACTAAGAAATCCTATTACATAGGAATCCTATTATACTAATAAATATCTCTAACAAGGAAAGATTTATTAGTATTTCTATCTTCGCAAAAGCTTCTAATTTATTACTTATTTTATAGATTCTAGTACTATTAATAATAAATCCTAGTAAGTAAATACTTAGGTATCTAAAGAAGGATTTTTCTATGGGAATATATAACTAGGTCTTATTAATAATTTTTAAGATAAGTTATAAATACTCTAAATACTCTTCTAAAGTATTAGAAAAAATAACTATATTATTAATATAAACTTAGATAAATTTTTAGTATTTTTAAAATATATAGTCTATATAATATTAGCTATATACTAAGGTATTTTTAAATCCTATAAGTATAATATTAAATATCTTTAATTCTTTATTAAATATAATAATTATATAGTTTTAGTATAGCTTATATATAGAAAGTTAATAGAAGAATCCTATTATATTTATAAATAAGAACTATAACTTTCCTTTAGTATTTACTATTATATCTAACTAATTTAGCAATAAATATATATCTAGGAATAAAGCTTAGTTTAAAGGTCTAAGATTAATAATAACCCTTCCTTTCCTTTTAGGATTATTATAGGCTCCTTTTTATATAATAAATACTAAGTATATAATTACTATTACTTTATTAAGATAGCCTATCTTATTAAAATTATAAAGTACTTAGTATTTTTTATTAAGTAATTTATAGTCTTTAATACTTAGTAAATACTTATATATTATTTTCCTCATATTTTATTATCCTTTTACTAATTCTACCTTTATTTTAAGCTTTTTTAGTATTAGTATTATACCTTTATCTTAGTAAATATTAAATTTACTAGTAATCCTAAGAATTTAAAGAGTAGCTTTTTTATTAAGATTAGTAATATTTACTTTAAATTTATTTTTAATATATTTAACTTTCTTGGGTTTACTAATCCTATATCCTAGGATATTTCTATTTACCTTCTTAGTCTTAGGTTTCTTAATCCCTTTATTTACCTTAGGGTATTTTTCCTTGGTCTTAATTAGGGGATCTTTAGAAGCTTAGAAGGATGTTTTTTTGATATTTTCTAAGGCTATTGCCTTAATAATAAAAATACCCTTTTTATTACTAAAATAGTTTATTATATAGCCTAATTTTTTATTTCTCTTAATAATTATAGGCTTATTAAAGGGATTACTAATTTATATTAGTTTTAAGGTAAATATATCTAATATTATATCTAGTCTTATTTCCTTCCTAGATTTAAAGTAATATACTTTTAATTTGCCTTTAAAATTATAGTATTTATTAAAACTTACCTATTTAGCTTTAATTAGAGCTAAGCTTTTTAGTAGTATCTATATTATTCTTATACTAATTACTTTCTAATTAATTAACTTTACCTAGATCTAAAGAATCTTAGCTTTTATAGTTAAAGATTATACTAAATAAAAAATAATCTATAAATTAATAAAATCTACTTTAGCTTTATATTTATAAAGAAAGTTTATTCCTAATAATATTTTTAGTAATAAAATATTAATAATATTAATAGTAATATTAAAATATACTTATAATTCTTTTTTCCCTATAAATCTAAGGATATAAAAGTTAAATCTAGCTTTCTAGGTAATAGTTATACTAGAACCTATACTACTTATAGACCTTAGTAGCTAGTTAATTTAGATTAAATTTTCTATATAAGCTTTTAGCTATTTCCTATTAATAAGGATTATTAAGGTATTAGTATTAATATATATCTAGTAAATATTACCCTTATTATTAAATCTTATCCTAATTTTTAGATAAATATTAGCTTTAGTTTTTAGTATTTTAATTATATCTAGTCTTCCTATAGCTTTTATTACTTTAAGCAATAACTTTAGCTATGCCTTTTATAGTTCTTTCTTTTTAATTATAATTAAATAGGTTTCTATAAAGGTAAACTCCTTTATATTATTTTCTTCTAATTCTTTTTTATCTATAATCTTAGATATCTTTTTACCCTTTTTAATTACTATAAAGCCCTATTCCTTTAGTTTTTATTACTAATCTTTAAACTAAGAATTATCTTTATAAAATCTTACTTTAGCAAAGTAGAACTTTCTAAATAAATTATATTTTAGTTATTAGTAGTACTAAAATTACCTAGGTTTATATTATTCCTAATGTTTATATTTTGAGCTTAAACATAATATAAAAGACTTTTACTATTTAGTATTAAGCTTATTTTACTTATTATATGTATATTTATCTTAATATCTTTCTTCTTTATATTAAAATTTAGATTAAGTTAGGTACTTATAGTCTTAGTCTTAGTACTTATTTTACTAATTCTAATAAGCTTATTTATTTTTAGGTTCCTCTAAAGACTTTTTACTTAGAAAGGCCTTTTTTCCTTTTACTTTTATATTAAATTTAGCTTTTAGTAATTAAAAGTATTCTTTAAGTATTTCGATTTCTTTATATTATTTCTATCTACTATCTAATTATAATATAATAATCTTTTAAAGAAAAAACCTTATACTTAGGTTACTATTAGTATTAAAACCTCTAGAAAATCTATATCCCTAAATTATATCTGCTCTCTAATATAAAGTAGGCTACTAGGGTTAGTGTTTAATATGGCTAGCTAAATTGGCTTTGGGTATTATTGGATTTAAACTAACTTAATTTATCCTTAACTAAGGTTCCCAATCTTGCTTACTAACTTAACTATATTAGTAGTATAGCTAATGCACTACTAGCCCCTATTCTTTAAGTATTTATTACTTTTTTTTAATCTTTTTTAATTAATTTAATGTAATATTTATTATATTTAGTAGTATATAGAGTAATCTTAACTTAGGATTTAACTTAATCTAAAGTATTTAAAGAAGTAATAAATTAGAGTTATTTCCTAATACTCTTACTATTTTAAAAACTCTTATAGTAAAGTCTTTAAGGGATTTACTATTTTTAATGTTTTCTTTGGAGAAAAAGGCATATTTTAGGAAATTAGCTATATCTTTTATACAGATTCTAAATTTTACTCTTAGATAGTAAAAAAGAAGATTAAATTTATTAGTTCTAATTTTCTTTTTTTTAGTTATTTATTTAGTAGTATTATTACTAAAATACTTATCCTCTTAAGAGTATTATAATTTATTATACTATAAAATTATATTTAGTAGGATTATATTTATTATAATAAGACTTAAAAGCTTTAATTTATATTTTAATATTATAATAGATAATTTACTTATTATTATAAAATATTTTTTTAGTGCTTTTACTATTAATTTCTATATTAAGCTAGAAGAAATTAATATTTATATAATATATTATATTATATAGCTAGCTTATCTTTTTAAAGGGTATTTAGCTTATAGTTCTTCTATTAATAGTATTCTGCCTATTTTTAGGTAGCTTAGTTATAAAATTAGTATTAAAATTAGATAGTTTAAGTAAGATATTATTATATTAGAAGCCTAAGCTTTCTTATTTAAGGGTCCCCTAATATTACTAATATTATTATAATTATTAGTAATATTATTATTTTATATTCTAGTCCTATATTAGTACTTTTTATACTAGGTTTATTTTAGCTAGAGTAGGATTTACCCTTTAAAAAGTGTATAGTTAGTATAGTGCTATTATTAAGCTAGTTATTAGTTTTAGTATAAGGTTAATAAGCTTTATTATCTTAGCTTAGTTTATTAAGCTAGCTAAGCTAAGCTATTAAAATACTAGGCTGAGGAATAAATTTAAATTTAGAGTTAGTAAAAACCTTTAACTATTAAACTTAGTATTTTATAGAATTAGTATTTATCTATTTTCTTTCATACTTAGGGCTTTTTAGCTAAAAGCTAAAATTATTAGTATTAGGGCTAATAGCTACTCTTAGAATAAAAGTTAGCTTTTTTTAGGGTTAAGGTAATTCCTTATTTATATTTAGTTAAAATATAAGCAGGAGGCTTAACTAGGCAATTCTAAGAGTAAATACAATTAGTATTTAAACAACTATAGTATTAGTCTCTTTTTGCCCTAACCAACAGAATAATTAACTTTATATATTTTATAACCTTAATACCCTTTTAATATTAAAGATAATAAACTCTATTAGACCTATCCTAATATTTAAGATAGCTTCTTATGCTAAAATTAATATATTTTAGCTTACTTTTAATATTATTAAAAATAGCTAAATCTAAACTATATTTTAAATACTATATTCTTTATAATCTTTTATACTTATTTACTATAAAATATACTAATAGTAAGCTTTATACTAAATACCCTTTTAACTTAATTAAATACTTTAAATAGATCTTTTCTTAATATAGACTATTTATATTATTTAAGATTAAAATTACTAATTTTATATTATTTTAAAAAATAATAATTATTATTAATTTTAAGCTTTAATTACTTTAAAAGAATAATTTTAATATTAATAATAAAGATTTTATTTAAAAGGAATATATAAAGATTAATAAAATAATAAATAAGTATATTTTAGGTAAATTTAAGAATATAAAGCTAGAAAAAAAATAGGTTCTTAGAAGATATTAATAATAGCTAGTATAATTAATAGCTAGAAAGGACTATAGATACTATAAGGTTTATTTAGAACTATAATAATAGAAGTAAGGCTAAAAAGAAATATAGAGATTACTAATAGATATTATATAAAATAATCTAAAAAGTCAAGGAAAATCAGTAGTCTAGGCTAGATTTTAAATATCTAGGAAATTAAAAGTGTGTTTGTTTATAATTATTAAGGTAATTCCTTATTTTAATTAAGTCTTAGATTCCTCCTATCTTATTATTTTCTCCTATTTATTTATATTTAGTAGATATTTAGCTTATTTTAATATTTTAAGAGCTAAATTATTATATTAAAAGTAATCTTAGGATTAATAAGTTTATAGATTTTATTATTATAATAATACCTTTTATTTTTATTTTTTTTATTTTTATTTTTATTTTTATTTTTATTTTTATTTTTATTTTTATTTTTTTTTATAAAAAAAAACCCCTTTTTAGTCTACTTAACTTAACCTATAAATAGTATATATCTTTATATAGCATTTTTTGCTAGTTAAAATTTATAAGGAGCAGTAGGAGCTTTTTTATCAGAATTATTCTAGTTACAATTATTGCCTATAAAAACCCCAGTAAGGAAAAATAACTAATTACAATAACCCTTTTTTTACCTATTCCCTGGGCTAGGGGCTGGTACAGGGAATTAAACCCCAGTCTCTATGAAAAACACAGCATGCTAACTACTGCACTATACCACTATTACCTTTTATAGTTTATTAAATAATTCTAAGTACTAAAATATTAATTTTATTCTAATAAATAGATAGTTCTTCTTTAATAAGAGTATCCCCTTTTTAAAGTTCTTAGTATTTATTAAAATACTATAAGGATAATTTATTCAGATTATTATAAAATTTAGATCTAAAAAGCTATTCTTTTTCTAATTATATTCTAGGATTTTATATAATTATTATTTATAATTAATAAATAATCTATAGTTTATTTAGCTTTATATTAAAGAATATTTAAGTTCTTCTTATCCTAGGATTAGGGTTATTAGGTTTAAATTAAGCTCTTTACTTACCCTTTTTATAAATAGATATCTTAAAGGTTATAGGATTATATAATTACTTTTTTGTTTAGTTATTTTGTGAATTTAGGCTATTTAATATTATATTTAGCTGGGATTAGTTAATTAAAGAGTAATTACTATTATTTATTATAGTATATTTTATAAGTTAAATTTAATATATTTAGTATTAAATTTTAAGGGCTACTAAGTTATATTTGGTAGGGTATTATGCTTATAGCTTATAACTATTCTTAGGTCTTAAGATATAATATATATAATACTTATCTTTCTATAGTCTTAGTAGCAATTCCAGCCTTTTAAGGGCTGGTTTTATTACCTGACTAGGTAGCTATTTCTAGCATGTAATAATAAGTATATTATTACAATAGGCTATTATATAATTAGTTATAGTAGCCCTACAATAAAACCCTGCTCTATTATATTTTTAACCTATAATATATAAACCCCTATTTATAGAAAAAAGAAGGCTCTTTTAAAATTCGCTTCTATTATTATATAACCAAATAGTACTATATAATAATTATAAGCCTAGGTAATATTATACTCTAGTAACTTCTACTATACTAATTATATTAATAAAAGTAATATATCTTTATTTTATAGAATTCTCTTCCTCTATAAAGTTATATATAAAAAAGCCTTATTATAGCTACCTTTATTACCTTAAATATAATAATAATAAGTAATAGCCTACCCCTAGTTACTAAACTTTAAATATTTAAATAATAAACTAATTAGGTAATTACTCTAAAAAGCTATATACTCTCTCTATAGCTTTAGAATAAGGTTAATCTTAATATAAAAAAAGATTTTCTAATAAAATACTATAAATTAAGTTTTTATCCTTTTAAGAGCTCTAAGAGTAGATAATTAAGAAAAAGGAAGCTTAAGGTATAGTAAATAAAGATCCTATTAATATAGAAGTTTTTAATAGGTTTCTTATTAAGAATAAATAATTTAAAGGAAAAAGGAAAAAAGGTAGTAAAGGATTTAAAATAAAGATTTATTAAGATCTTAGATTATATAGATAGTTTAATAGGAATAATATAAATTAGTAATATTTAAATTAAGTAAACCTAATATAGAAAAAGCTAAACTAAATAAAGAAAAAATATTTTAAAGCTTTATAAAAAAGATTAAAAAGGGTTATAATAATAATAAAAATAAAAATAAAAGTATATTAGAATTTACTTTAAGATAGCTTATTAAAGCTATTAAGTTTATTATAACTTTACTAAAGAAAGTATATTTATTAAAATTAAAGGCTTTATTAAGTATTACTTATTAATATAATTAAAGCTAATATTAAAGTAAATATATAGTTTATAAATTAGAATAAGCTTTATATATATAGTAAAGTATATAATATACCTAAGGTAAAGGGTATAATAGCTATTAAAAAGTTTATAAGTATAATAGATATATAAATAGCTTTAAATTAGATAGAATATTATCTTAAGAAAATAATAGAAAAAGAGTATAAATTAGAAGATATAGGCTTACTAATAAGCTATAGATATATATTCCTAGTTATTATAAAATAAAAAAAAGACTATAAAAATAATAATATATTTTTAATACTTAATATAAAATTTAATATATAATTTATAAGAAAGAAATAAAAATACCCTTATAAATATAATTCTAATTATTATTCCTAGTTACCTAACTAATATATAATTCTTAAAAATATAATTATAAGAGCTATTAAATAATTATTAAGAAGTATATTAGAACTAATTTAAATTACTTAGATATATATAAAGCTTTAATAACCTTAGTAAAAGTAATTATAAGAGTAATTAATAGCTAAGAGGTAGAATATAAGTATAGATTCTTAGAATATAGCTTTAAATAGCTATTTTATAAATATCTTATATATAGTTCTTAATCTTAGCTAAATATACTATTTAGAAAAAATAGCTTAAATCTATATTATAATAGGAATATATATTTACTTGCTTATAAGGAGTATATTAATAAATACTTATAATACTATTTACCTAGTAAATAGTAAAATATTATTAGTACTAGGCTTATTTACTTTAATAAAGGAAGAATATATTAAGGTAAATACTATCTAATTTCTTATTATTAGAAAAGGTACCTATATAATTAAGAATATATTTAATAGGCTAAGTAATAATTACTTAGTTAACTTAATATTTAAGGATATAGTAATAATTAAGGGTTTTTATACTAATATTATCTCTAAGACCCTTCTAAGGAAGGTAAATATATAATATTATAGTTTTAATTATTCTATATACTATAAAATAATAAAATAAAGTATTATTTTATTAAAAATAATTAGAAAGTATAATATTACTTTATTTAAATATAAGTATATTTCCTCTCATTCTTTATCTATTTAAATAATACTTTATAATATTATTCTAAGTAATAATATAAGTATATGAATACTTATTAGAGCAAAAGTCCTAAATAGGTAAAGCTTAATTTACTAATAAAGACTAATAAGAGACCTTCTAATACCTAAAGTAAATATAAATAAGCTATAGTATAAATAAGTAGGGTACTTAATATCTTAAGTGCTATAAGTGCTTATAATATATGCTTAGAATATATAGATTAAGGGAATATTAAGGAAATAATATAAAATCTATTCTAAAATATATATAAAATAAGTTATATTATATTAATTACTAATATATTATTTACCTAAGTAATTTTCGTATATATAATAGAACTTATAAGATTATTTTATTAGATTTAATAGCAAGTTAATTACTAGTTATTAAAAATAAATTTAATAGCTATTTATATACTTATTTAATACTAAATAAATTAGGGAATATAATATTTAATAAGATATTTTAATTTAAATATTAAATAAAAAAAATATTTAAACTAACTATATATATTATATACTTAGATAATAAATATACTATTATAGGTATTAATAAATATATAGACTATAAGGTCTAGGTATATAGTAAAGGTATAATAATAGAGCTTATATCTCTAGTAATATATAAACCTAATAATAAAATTAAATATACTAATTAGAAAGTAATAAATAAGTTAAATATAATACTTAATAAAGTAAGGCTCCTATATAATATATAGCCCCTTATTATATTTTTATTATATTATAATCCTATAATAATTTATAGATTCTAATAAAACCTTCCTTTCTTTATTAGTTCCTTTTTTTATATTTATTTTATTCTAAATTTAATTATCTATATTAAATCATTAAACTACTTATTATTATTATTTATATTCTCTATAAATCTTTTTTAAGAATTATTTAAATTAAATCTTTTTTTTATAAATAATTAATAATTTAATATTAACTTTAGTATATTTTATTATTAAATAATAAATTTAATATTATTACTATTAAGGCCTTTTCTCTTAAATAGCTTATACTCCTAAAAAATAAACTTAATCTTATTCTTAGAATATATAATATTTTAATATTATAAAGGGTAGATTTCCTTATTAAGGTAATATTTATTTACTATAATAAATTAAATATTAATAGCCTAAATTTCTTAATATATATATCTATATATAGAATTAGATTTAGAAGGAGTATTACCTTTATAAATAAAGTAGTATTAAAATATAGATATTTTAACTAATATTATTTATAGGTATATTTATAGGTATATTTATAGGTATATTTATAGGTATATTTATAGGTATATTTATAGGTATATTTATAGGTATATTAAAATATACTAATTCTAGCTATTAGCTATCTTTTTATTATATTTTATTTTTATTAGAGAAAGCTTTATAGTTTTTATTTTATATTACCTTTAGGCTTCTAAGATAATTATAAGTATAAG
>PGGA01000016.1:47493-120482 GCA_004380915.1 Calonectria pseudonaviculata
TAAATATTATAATTATTAGACTTTTTAAGCTATTAATTTTATATTAGCTTTAGAAGATTTTAAGCTTTATAAGAAATAATTATTTCTTTTTATAGAGGTTTAAGGTTTTTAATCTCTTAAAAAATATAACTTTAAATTATAAAAAGTTATTTTTAATTATCCTTTTACTTTATTTTAATTAATAAAGCTTTATATTAAGCCTAAATATTAAAAAAGCTAATATTTATAATAAAATTATTTATTAGCTTTATTTATTAATCTCTCTTTCTTTTTTTATTAAATTTTTTTAATTAAAAAAAGTAATTTATTAAAAATATTTTATATTTATAGTATATTAATATAGCTTTAGAAATAATATTCTTAATAAGGCTTATTACTTATAAGGTAAATAAGCTTATAAGCTATTAATAATAAATATAAATATTATTAATATAATTCTAAGTATCTTAAAAATAAATATTTATAGGTATTATAGCTAAAATAGTAAAATAAATAGCTTTTTATTATTATTATTATTTTATAATAATATAATTAATTATAAGCTATATATTAATTAGTTAAATATTAGATTTTTTAAATCTTAATATAATATTATATATTATAAAGCTAGTTTTATAGATTTTAGTAAAAATAAAAGTAAACTATAAATAGAAAAAAGTAAGATTACCTTTTTAAAGTAATTATTAAATTTTCTTTTAATATATATTTTTAAATAATTAAAAAATACTAATATTAAATAATTATATAAAGTATATAAAATATAATAATAAAAAGTAAATTATAATATTAAACTAAATATAATATTTAATATATTTAAAGGAAATATAACTAAAAAATCTATTAATAATAAAAAGATAATAAATCTTTTTTTTTATAGAATAAATATTTAGAAAATATTTATATTAAAGCTTTAGTATTATAGGATTATAAAACTATTTATTATAATTAAATTATATTTAAAATAATATTTTTCTTTTTTTAATTATAATAAAAGCTTTTTATAAAAATATATTAAAAATATAAAATTATTTAAAAATAATATTATTATTATTATTAAAGCTAATATTTAATTAAATAAATTATATATTTAGAATAATATTAATATTAAATTAAAAAGCTAAAGAAAATACTTTAAAAATAAGCTAAAAAGAAATACTTTTTTTAATAATATTTATAGCCTTAATATTAATATAAAATTCCTAGTTTATAGAATTAATAATTTTAAAGTACTAAAAATATATTATATAAATTATAATAATCTTAATATATTCCTAAATATATTTAATATAAATTTTATATTTATTTTTATTTTAATATTTAAAGGAATTAATATTATAATTTATAATAATATTCTAAAGATTTAAATAAAACTTTTTAATATTTTTAATATTAAAAACTTTAAATATTTTTTATATTTTATTTATTATTTTAATAAATATTTTTTAAAGCTATAAATTATAATTATAAAAATTAAAATATTAAGATTTTAAAAAATAATTCTTTTTAATATTTTAAGAATATAAAAATCTTAATATAATTTTTTTAATTTATATTTTATTAATTAAAAAATTAAATCTTTTAAGCTATAATATAAAAATAATAAAAGCTATATTTTTAGGTAATATTAAAAATATTAAATAGCCTTATAATTTAATAGAAATATATAAAAATAAAGCCTTAGCCTTAATATACTAAATAAATAATCTTTTTAAATTTACTTAATTTAATAATAATCTTATAAATTAAAAATAATATTTTAATAAGCTTTATAACTTTTTTAATATTATAAAAAATATTTAAATTAAATACTATAAATATTCTTTTTTTTAATTTAATTTTAATTTTTTCTAGCTATTTCTTTAGAAATTAATCTTTCTTAAAAATCTTATATTTAATAAATATTTTATAATTATATAATATTTACTTAAAAATAATTTAATTTAATATTTTTTTTAAAGCTTTTAATAAGAGGCTAGTAAAAAACAAGTAATATAGGTTTTCCCGGCTAATATAGGTTTTCTGGGCCTACCTTGGGACAAGGTATAAAGGCATGCGCCCCACCTTACGCCTACGGGTAGTCGCATTTCAGAGTCTTCATCTTATGGACAGGCTGCGTCTTACAATGTGAGAACATTTCAAAGGACCTGGAGTCCGTCTGTTCTATTCTTCGAGACGCAGGGTATTTATCACCCAAATACCGTCGTAGTTTGTATTGTATAACTATGATTTATTATTCAACTGTCCCGAGGACTGTGGGGCGTGGTATTTGGAATTGTCCATGCTAAGGCCTCCTTGCAAGGTGAATCAATCGTCAGCGCGGGTGGCGTAGTGGGGGGCCTTTGGCCAGTCAGGGCATGGCAATTCGCCCTAACGTTCCGACCATCCGACCGACACTCACCAAATCGTGCCAGGCTACTGGTACGATGCAGATGTCGAAATACCCATGCATTGGCAACTAACGACAGCCTACCAGACCTAATCCCGGCCAATCAACTAACATGGCAAACCCCGATCTGTCCCCGTGCCATGGCTTAGCCATCCACAGACTAACAAATGCAACCCGCAGTGCGTCATGGCAAAGCAACAACATGTATAAAGATGGCCTGGACGCCCTTAGGCAGGCAGGTCATCATCATCACAAAGTGTACACAAAGAAGCCCAGCTTTTAACAATCATGGTTGCCCTGACCTCCCTCTCCGCCCTCGTTGCAGTGTTCACTGCTGGCACAACGGCTCGTAACTGCAAGGACATCACCATCCCCGTCACTATATCATCCACCAACCAAGTTTTTGACTTGAAAGCGCCGTCGTTCAACATCGAAGTTGCCGACTTTATCCTCAATCTTCTCAAGGTCGGTGGCAACTACCCAGAAGAACTTTTGAAAGGCGTAAGTCGATGCATTGCTCTCCCTCAATCGATGATCTAACACAGCGAGGTAGAATAAAACGGTATCTGGTTCGTACAAAATTGCCGCCACCTACTGCGAGCCTGAAAAGGGGCCTAGTAAGACGGTTCAAGTGCTGACCCACGGCATCGGATTCGACCGCACCTATTGGTTAGTCTATCCTCAAATACTCTAGCTGTTTAAACTCAGCTCATTGTGGTGATGCATACTGACTCATGGACACGAAGGGATTTCTCCATCAACAACTACAACTACAGCTATGTGAACAGGGCGCTAGAACGTGGGTACTCGGCCCTATTCTATGACCGGCTCGGCCTGGGCAAGTCGTCGCGCGGCGAGCCCGTCAACGAGATCCAGTCGGCACTTGAGGTCGCATCGCTGCGCGCCCTGACCGAGATGTTGCGCAAGGGAAATGTGCCCCAGATCAAGACCAAGTTCGAAAAGGTCATCCACGTGGGGCACAGCTTTGGATCTGCCCAGACGTATGGCCTCGCGGCCAAGTACCCCGACCTTACCGACGGCATCGTCCTCACCGGCTTCACGCTGAACCCGACCTACGTGCCGCTCTTCACCTATTCGGCCAACTTTGTCCTGGCCAAGACGCTCAAGTCCCTGCGCTCCTATCCCAACGGCTACTTTGCGCTCGCAGACAAGAATAGCGTTCACAGAAACTTCTTCAGCTCCAGCAACCTCGACCCAGAGGTCCTGGCCGCGGCTGCAGATGCTCGCCAGCCCGTTAGTGTCGGCGAGCTGCTGACAACGCTCGCACCCGCATCGACTGTTAACAAATTTTAAGGGCCTGTTATGGTTGTTACGGGAGGTATGTGGTCTTTTCTTTGGTCATATTTCCCGTTGAAAGAGTAGAAAAACTAACCCGAGGCATGAATTTTCAGACTATGATTTGGCCTTTTGCGGAGGCAACTGCACGCCTCGGCAACCATCCATCCCAGCTCAGGTGCAAAATTTCTTCCCCAACGCATCAAATTTTGAGGCGGTTGTTGTTCCCCATACAGGCCATGGCCTAAACCTGGTAAGCTCGCTTTGGCGATTGTATCGGCGAGGATAAACCTGACCATAGTATAGGAGTACACACACCCAACAACATACGATGCCATTCTGGGTTTCCTTGACAAGCATATTTAAAACTGTGCTTAAATTGGTTAGAACTAAAATAAACCGGTTCTTTCTTCTACTTGACACTGCTACAATTGTAATTGTTGGTTGACCTTAGGGTTTTAGTATTTCGTACCCGTTAAGTGCCAGTTCATCTTGACCCATTATGTCGATTTCTCTTGCAGGATTTAAACCTATTCAATCCACCGTTGCTCATTTACTTGTTGGCGAAGTGGCCTTTTTTGACCTTGTTTAATCTGATAATGCCAAGTGGTCGGGTGTGTGGTTGATTGTGTCTAATGAAAGTTTGCTGCGCGCGGGCAAGTTGCAAAACTCGTTGGGGAATACCTTCAAGATAATCTGTCTGATTTAAATATATAGACAGTTTCGTATATTCCTCCATGTCTGCAAGGCAAACCAGGAGTGCTCAGTGATTCCTCGTGCTAACCCTCTTTTACAACGAAAGAATTGACTGATGGACTTTTAACTCAAGAGGACCAAATTCCCGATTCCCTTGCTCCAGCCGCAGCCTTTGAACTACCAAACGCCTCTAACTTAACATAGCCCTGAGGACCTTGATCCGCTCTAAAATACTTGATCGACTAGTGCCACCTTTAGCTGATCTCAACTCAACGCTTGTCCATAGTTAAACGTATCCATAACATCATTCGTGAATCGACTATCAATAGCCTGCAGTTGCTCAAGTGAGAGTTTATCCATCAGAATACCCGGCTCCTCGCTCTTTGCAACCACTCTTCCGGAAATATGATGTGTCTCGCGAAAGGGTACACCTTTTCTAACTAGGAAGTCAGCAATGTCTGTAGCAAGCAGTAACGGATCTAGTGCAGCCAACATCCGCTCTGGTCGAATGCTGAGCGTACTAAGGATACCATTTGCGATCTGTATACTATCAGAGAGAGTCTTGACATGATCTAGCATAGGCTCCCAGCTCTCTCGCAGATCTTTGTTGTAAGTGGAAGGCAGCGACTTGTTAGTGTACATGAAGCCAGCGAGGTGGCCAAAACAGCGGTACCTGAGTGCGAGCCCTTCTGATGTACAGTTTGACAAAGGTTGAGTCATCTTGGCCTCTTAACCTTTTCCAAACTCAACAACCTCGAGCCCGGATCTTCCATCAGTTGTGAGATAAATATGGCGGGATCCACAGTAACAATTACCTGTAAAGGTCCAGATCTTTGCAAGACATAGGTGTAATTTTCGGAAGATTTGGGGACACTAATAAAACTTGAATATCTATCTATTAGTTATATTTTTTATATTTCTACAATACGAAATTATTCAAATATACTCCGGAAGTAGTGGATGACCCTGATAGAGCAATCACTATTAATAACCAGCTATTTTTATTCAGATAACATAAGCCCTGAGGATTGCGAGATTAGTGTCAAGTGTCTCCACTAAGTTTGAGAAAATGCCTGCAGGGTTGCTGGGGTATGCAAGCGTCCATGAACCCTGCATGCTAATACCGGATAAATTGTTAACTCTTTCCTTGATTTATTTTTCCAACCTGCCCTACTGTTAAGGAACCTAACCATAATATACTAAAACTACTAATATATTACTAATATATTTATTAGATAGGATAGTAAATAGTTAAACTTAAAGGCTTGCCTTAGGTTTACCTTCTTAGCTTAGATTTTTTATAGTTTCTCTAATAAAGTAAAATAAGTATATATATAGTATTTTAAGAAAGAATATAATGTAGGTATTAGCTATTAAGCTAATACTATAGATTATTAAGCTAATAAGATAATTCTTAAACCTAATTCTATTAATTTAATTTTTTCCCCTTTTTATAAAAAGATTTTATACTAAGAAGATATTTTATTAAAAGGGAAAACTAAGAAAAAGGCTAAGGATAATATCTTTATAATTAAATTTAAAGGTATTAAATATAAATTATAATAATGTTTTAATAAATATTTAAATATTTTTTATTATTTAATAAAGGTATTTAATAAAGCTATTAATAAACTTTTCTTAGGATCTTTTAAGATTTTTATTAATAATTTTATTTAGAAATTTCTTAGGAAAATAAAAAATAAATTTATTAGGAGTATACTTAAAATCCTTAAAAATCTTAGGATTAAAATAAGTATTTAATTTATATTTAATAGTACGGCTAAGATAACTAATGATTATATTAGCTTTTATATTTATATTATAATAATTAATAAGATTATATTAGTATTTAATAATATAGGACTAGCTAAGGCTAAAATACCTAAGAAACTTATAAGCTCTAAAAAGACCTTTAGGTTTTTATTAGACTAAATAAGTAATTACTAGCTTAGAATAAGAAAATTTATATTATATAAAAGATATTAATTAATATTCTTAATATCTAATTAGAAGATATTATTAATACTTTTATTAATAATATTAGATAGTTTATTATTACTTAGAATATAATAACTAAAGATTTAGTTATTAATAGAAAGAAAGAATTCCTTTTAGCTATTAATAATATTAATATTAAAAGAGTAATATAATAAAGAATATACCTTATAGCTAACTATAAAAAGGTCCTTAGAAACTAGAAAGATAATAAGATTAAGAATATTATAGCCTATTATTAGGAGGAAATTAAGATATAAGCTTACTAAAAGCTAATCTTAGTTTACCTTATTAGATAGGCTAATCCTAATAATTCTAAAATAAATCTCTTAGTATTTTTTAAGAAAGGAGCCCTAGGATTCTAGAAACTTTATAGTAAAACCTATTTTACTAAAGAAATCTAAAAGAAATCATACTTAATTTAGTATAATATTTACTACCTATTAGCATTATAAGGCTTAACTACCTACTAACCTCTCTAAGATTAGTTATAAAACCCTAATATAGCCACAAAACTCCAATACAATAAATTATATATTAACCTTACTAACTATACTATAAAAACTATACCCAGATTAAGAAATTTCAAATAAAGCCTATACAATAACAAAATACCTTATATTTAATATAATTCTAAGTATTATTTAAAAGCAAAAAATATATTAGCAAAAGCTAAAACTAAATTAGTATAAAATATACTTATAATATAGTATCTAAATATATCTTATTATATATAAAGCAAGGCAAAAGCTACTAAAATACTACCTTTATATAAAGCTCTAATAATCTAATTTAATATAACTAAATCAATAGTTCAATATATTATTATTTCTTCTTTATTATTTACTATTCCTAGACACTCTAATAATCACCCTACATATCTATTAGCTAGTAAAAACACTACTTTTACTGCCTATATTATATAGCTAAAAAGATCTAACTTCCCAGCTAAAAAACACCAAATTAAAGAGATTATAAAGGATCTTCTTTATTATAAAGGTATTAAAGAACCTTATTTATTAAAGATATAGTATTCTTACTTTTATAAATACTACTTAAAACTTCAAAAGACCTTTCTTAAGGCTATAAATAAGGTATCTAAATTATTTAAGTTATCTAATATAGAAAATATTAGCTATTTTTAATGATATTAGAAGTGGGCTAGAATATATTAATCTTAGCATAGAAAGCTATCTTAAATATTAGGTTAGGTCTAATAGAGTTTACTATCTTTGATATTAAAAGGGTATTAAGGTTATAATATTAAATAAAGTTAATTATTCTGTTGGTTAGGGCGAAAAGAGACTAATACTATAGTTATTTAAATACTAATTATATCTGCTCCTAGAATTGCCTGGTTGAGCCTCCTGCTTGTATTTTAACTAAATATAAATAGAAAATATTAATACCTTCTTTTCTAATCTTTAAAATATTATTTCTAAGTATAATATTAGTACCTTAGAGTATTAAAATAAGAATAAATATAATATTTAAATTAACTATCTATAAAAGTAAATTAAGGTTTTAATAGTATATATAATATAAGTAAGCTACCCTAAAATTACTAACCTAGCTAATTATAAGTTTTATACTTAAATAGGTATAAGAAATACTATTAGGGATAGTATCCCTCTATAGCTAATATTTAAAGTATTACTAACTAAATCCTAGAGTAATATTAAAAATATTCTAGGTATATAATTTATATAGTTAGATACTAGCTTTAGCAATTATTTAAAAAATTAATAAAAAAGGAAATTAAAGGTTTAATTAAAAGAAATATATTTAAATTTATTTCTTATAATAAAAAATACTATAAAGGAATTAAAATCTTTAAATTATAGATTATTAATAAGATAAAAGGAAAGATATTTAATAAATTTTATAAGAAGTTAAGACTAATAATTTAAGGCTATATTAATAAAGAGATAAAAATTATTATTATTTAGTTATTAATAATTTAATAATATAATTAGTAGCTAATCCTAATCCTAATTTCTTTTCTTTTAAATAAAGGTATTTTCTTATAATTAAGAGATATTACTTAGGCCTATATATAATTATAAACTAAGCTAAACTAAATTATTTTTATTTAGCTTTTAGAAAATATTAAAAATAATTACCCTTAGAATATTATTATAAGAGTTATAATATTATTCTATAATATTTCTAAAGCTAGAATATACTAATATATAATATATAATAAGTACTATAAAAAAAAGCTTAAGATAATTATATTAATCTTTAATTTATACTTATTAATCTTATTAAAAGAAAGAAAAGATTTTATTATTATTAAAATATAAATTAATAATATAATTAAAATATCTAATAAAAAGTTCTTATAAAAGGAGAAAGAAAAGCTTTAAAAGGTATTATTTAAAGCTAAGCTAAAGAAGAAATTATTAAAGAAGAACCCCCTTACTTTTAATAAAATTATTATAATTCTTAAGAAAGGTAATATTATTACTATCTATTAAAAGAGCTAAGGGAAGAAGATTAAAATAATTAAAGCTAAAAAACCTAAGCTTATAAAGTAATAGTATATTAAATAATAGGTATAAGAAGCTTATATAGCTTTAATTTACTAATCTAAAGTATATTATAATTTATTAATTATTATATAATACTAGGAGCCTAGTATAGCCTAAGTAAAAGCTCTAAATAAATAATATTAATAGTAAAAGAATAATCTTAATTATAGCTTTATATTTATCTTACTTAATCTTATAATAATAAAGCTATTTATATTTATTAATAGAATATTTATAAATAATCTTAATTTTATTTTATAATTTAAATTTATTATTCTTATTATAAATAAATATATAAATAATAAAGCTTTTATAATAAAAGGAAATATTATATATTTTAGCTTAATTAAGTATTAATAAGTTATTTAATATATACTTACCTTTGAAATTTATAGTATAGTAATAAAAGCTAATATTATATATACCTTTATAATAATTCTTATAAAAATAACTAATTAATTTAATTTGCCCTTTATTCTAATTATTATTTATATTAATTTATATTCCTTATATAAGTGCCTTATAAAGATTAAAATAATAAAGGAGAAAAGGTTAATAATTAATATTATAGTACTAAGGTAATCCTATAAGAAATATAAGCTTTATAAAGTAAGATAGATTAATAGAGAAAATAATCTAGCTAATACCTTTATAAAAGTATTATCTAATTAAGCCCTAAAGCATTTTATTAATAATAATAAAATAATAATTTAAATAGAAAGCTAGATAATAAGGGATAAAATATAATAATAAGAGCTATTTACTATAAAAGTAAAAAGTAGGGGTTATTTAACCTAGAATAAAGGCCTATTTTAATTAGAAATAAAGGCCTTAATATAAAAGAGAAAAGCTTAAGTATTAGAATATTATTTAAGCTATTAAAATAGTATATATTTTTGTATTTTGGCTATTAGTAATAAGGCTATCATATAGCTTTATTTGGACCCGGAAGAGGTATTATTCTAGATTATATAATATAATCCTAATACTAACTTTGGGCCTTATAGCCTTAGTTAGTTAGAAGAGATAGAGATAAATATAATAATAACCCTGTTAGTAGCTACTAGACCTATAACTATAAAAATATTATAATAACCCCTGGGATAAACCTATAATTAGGTTCTTAAGATAATTATCTCTATTAATATTAAATATATTTACTTTATATAAAAATATATTTTTAATTAAAATAAGAAAAAGAAAGAATAATTTATTAATATTCTTAAAGCTAGGATAAATAGAGTTAAAGTTAGTATAAATAATATAATTAACCTAGAGTAATTAGTATAAAACGTATTTAATACTTTTACTAAGTTATTTTATTAGGTAGAAAGATACTTAAAGGGGAAGGATATTTTTATTATATAGTAGAATAATAAGTACAAAGAAATTTATAAGAAGCTCCTTAAAGCTAGGTAATATATTAAAGAATATTCTAAGAAAATAAGGAATTTTAAAAATATAGTTAAAAGGGTAAAGAGAGATCTCTAGAGAGATAAGGTAGATTAGTATTATATAGAAAAGGATATATATACTATTTCTAATTAAGCTAACTAAACTATAGCTAATTATAAACCTTTATTATTTATCTTAAAAGGTATAGTATATATAATTACTATTAAGAGAGAAAAAAAACTAAGGTAAATTAAATTAGCCTAAGTTAATACTAAGGATAATTATTTTATTAGTAAGATCCTAAGTATACTAAGAAGGCTAATAGAGATATATATAAGGATAAGCCTAGGTAAAGCTTACTAAGTAGCTTATATAATAGGGAATATATTCCTAAGTATAAATAAGATTAATATTTAATTGCTATAATTAGGCTAGAAATATATTAGAAAGATAATTAGATTTCTTTATAAGAAATCCCTTAAATAGGGATATTACCTAGAGATATTTTATATAATAAAGATAATTATAATTATTAAACCTAGAAAAATAGACCTAATATCCTTAGGTATATATAGGCTTATCTCCCTTATATCCTATATAGAAAAAGGAATAAATAAACTATTTATATAAAGAGTTTTCTATATTAATTATAAACTAGATTTAATAATTATAAATAAATACACTTTTAATTTCCTAGATATTTAAAATCTAGCCTAGACTACTAATTTTCCTTAACTTTTTAATAACCTTTATATTTCTTTTTAGCCCTACTTTTATTATTATAGTTCTTAATAAACCTTATAATATCTATAGTTCTTTCTAGCTACTAATTATACTACTTATTATTAATATCTTCTAAAAATCTATTTTTTTTTAGCTTTATATCCTTAAATTTACCTAATATATACTTATTTATTATCTTATTAATCTTTATATACTCCTTTTAAATAAAATCTTTATTATTAATATTAATATTATTTTTTTAAAGTAATTAAAGCTTAAAATTAATAATTTTTATTTTTTAAAATAATATAAAATTAATAATTTTAGTCTTAGATAATATAAATAGCCTATATTAAGGAAGGATCTATTTAAAGTATTTAATTAGATTAGAAAGGTATTTAGTATAAAGCTTATTATTAGTATATTTTATAGTAAATAGATATAAAGGGTTATAAAGAATATAATATTTAAAATATAATTTAGATTTAATTATTTTTAATAATATTAGAAGTAGGCTAAAATATATTAGTTGTAGTATAATAAGGAAGTTATTTTAAATATTAGGATAGGTTTAATAGAGTTTATTATTTTTAATATTAAAAGGGTATTAAGATTATAAAATATATAAAATTAATTATTTTATTAGTTAGGGTAAAAAGAGACTAATACTATAGTTATTTAAATATTAATTATATTTGCTCCTAAAATTGCCTAGTTAAGCCTCTTGCTTGTATTTTAATTAAATATAAATAAAGAGTTTTCTATATTACTATTTCTAATAGAGTTCTAAGTAAATAATAAATAAAAGCCCTCCTAAAATAATCTACTAATAATTTAGCCTTAGTAATTATTTATAATATTAAGAATACCTTAGAAGATAATAAGATAATAATAATAGTAACTAAGGATATTAATAATATTTTTAATATTATCCTTATTAATAGATTATTTATCTAGCTCTAAGACTAAGACTAGCCTAAATATATAATTAATTAGATAAGGACCTTTATAATAAGTAAAAGGTATAAAATCTAAATAGAGAAATATATAAATAAGAAAGTTATATTAGAATATAGAGTACCCTAGGGGTCCCCTGCCTTTCTAATTATCTTTCTTTTCTATATAAAGCTAATATATAAACTTACTAAGTATAATAAGAGATTTAAGTATATTAATAACTTAGTTCTATTAATTATTAGTAATATACTTAAGGATATTATTAGAAAAGCTATTCTAAGAGTAAAAGAATCTAAGGATTAAAGTATTTTAAATATTATATATTTTAATATTAAAAAGATAGAAGTTATATACTTTTTATATTATCTTAATAAAGATAATAATCCTTTAATTACTTATAAGAAAAAGGAGATCTCTATTAAATTATTAATAAGATAGCCAGGTATATACTTTAATTAAAGACTTAGCATTTAATTATATATCTATATATAGATAGCTAAGGTAGCTTATATTATAGAGTACCTTTCAAGGTATAAAAGTAATTTATATCCCCCTAAGGAAAGGAATAGCTTAATAAGATAGCAATACCAAGGAATATATTAAACCTTTAGACTTTTAAATCCTATAGTATAATTACTCTTATATTTATAATTACCTTAGAAGCCTAAAGATAATATAAAATAAAAACTATAAAGCTTTCTTTAATAGAAATAAAATATAATAAAAAGATAGCTAATAATTAAAATTAATATATTTTAATATACCTATAAATATACCTATAAATATACCTATAAATAATATTAATTAAAATATTTATATTTTAATATTATTTTATCTATAAAAATAATATCCCTTCTAAATCTAATTCTATATATAGATATATATATTAAGAGATCTAGGCTATTAATATCTAATTTATAATAATAAATAAATATTATTTTAATAAGGAAATTTACTTTTTATAATATTAAAATATTATATATCCTAAGAATAAAATTAAGCTTATTTATTAGGAGTATAAGTTACTTAAAAGAAAAGGCCTTAATAGTAATAATATTAAATTTATTATTTAATAATAATATATATTAAAATTAATATTAAATTATTAATTATTTATAAAAAAAAAGATTTAGCCTAAATAACTTTTAAAAGAGATTTATAGAAAATATAAATATTAATAATAACTAGCTTAATAATTTAATATAAATAATTAAATTTAGAATAAAATAAATATAAAAAAAAGGAACTAATAAAGGAAGGAAGGTCTTATTAAAATCTATGAATTGCTATAGGATTATAATATAATAAAAATATAATAAGATAGAGTACCTTTATACCCTCTTAAATACTTACTATAAGCTAGAGCCTTAGCTTACCTAGAAAGCTATAAAGATATATATTAAATCTATTTTATATTATAAAATAGAGGCTTAGTACCTTAGGATTAAAAGGCTTATAAGGAAAAATTAATATAAAATAATATATATAGAAATTAAAAGTATAATAAAATAATTAGAAAAGGTAATTAAAATAATAATATATATAGTCCTCCTAATATAGGCTATAATCTTAGTCTTAGTCTTATATAAAAAGAATAATCTTTTACTAGCTTAAATTATACTTAAATATATTTAATATTATAATATAGCTAAAATATAATACCTTAATATTAAATACTTTATTACTCTATAGATAAATAAACCAACTTTTAGTAAGCTTAATTATTAATAATTTTAATATCTATTTAAGCTATAAATAGTATAAAACTTTCTACTAATTATACTAAGACCCTAGCTTAAAGTAAAAAGAAAATCCCCCTAAAGAAAGAAAGATAAAAAATATAAAAAGAAGTTAACTAAGGCCTTTTATTAATAGCTAAATAATCTATCCTATACTAATATATTAGTATATTTAGATAGATCTAAGCAAAAGAACTCTTAGATCTTAGGATAGGGTTTCTTAATATATTAGATTAAAATCTAAGTAAAAGGAGAATATAGTAAACTAAATAAGGTAAAAGTCTTTAATACTAAGGTAATAGGGGCCCTTTAGGGCTTTAAAGTAATACTAGAAGTCTAAACTAATCCTACTTATTATATTTATATACTTATTAATAATATCTTAATAGTTAATAGCTTAAGAGATAGATTAATAAATAGCTCCTAAGCTAAAATACTTAGTTTTAAAGAGCTAATTAAGATATATAGGAATTTTATAATAAGTTAGGTTTTTAATTATATAAATATATTAAGTAATAAGAAGGTAAATTCCCTTGCTAAGAAAGAAACCTAAATTTTTATTCTATATAATATTAAGCCCTTATTAGCCTATATTAAGAGTAAAGCTTAGAAAATAACTAAGGAAAAGTTTAAGAAATAAGAATAAGCTAATCTATTTACCCTATACTATAAGCTAGGAGTTAGTATAATTACCCTAGGAAAACTATTAAAACTTAATAATAAGATTCTATTATTAGAACTTAGGTTCTAGGATAATATTTTTTATTATATTTTATATTATTTTTATATTACTAGGATAAAATATAAAGACTTTATAGCTTATTATATTAGGTTTAAATATAAAGATATTAATCTTATTTACTTTTATAGTAAAAAAAATTACCTTATTTATACTTTTTATTATAAATAGGTCCTAAGAAATAGCTATCTAAGCCTTTTATTATTAGCTAAATTTAAGATTAAAAAGATACTAAGTAAAGAGTATTAATAATTTACTAATTCTATTAAGTATATAAGCTTCTATAAGAAGATATACTCTAGATAGCTAAGGCAATCTAGCTACTCTATAACTCTCTAATTTACTTTAAATAATAAGCTTTACCTTAGAAACTAAACTTATTATTTAAAGTATTGATTTTTTAGAAAGATAAATAAAAACTTTAAAAATATAAATATATCCAATCTAAATATAACTATTTTATAAGAAATATTATACTAGGAAAATATCTATAGAACTATAAAATAATAAATATAATATAATTATTTATATTATAACAATACCTATTAATAAGAAAAAAGTAAAAGAATTTATTATTAAAAATAATATTTATTTAGATCTTTAAGAGATTTAGTATATATATTACTAGAATAAGAAGGAGAAAGTATCCTAGGAGTTGCCCCTAGAGGCATAGACTAGGACCCTAATAACTACATACAACATAGGTATAGGATAACATGCCTAATATACCCAAAGGCATTATAACCCCGGGTAGCAGGGGAGCTAAAAGCATCAAAATACACACACACACACACACCGGATGAATTGTGACAGGAATGTTGAAAGAAGAAGGTAAAACAAAAAAGAACCCAGTAAATAGATATATGTGGATAAAAATATGGAATAAGTAAAAAGGGATGACACTGGTTTTTACCTAAGGAATAAATTGGTTGAAGTACTAAGACGACGTTTACCCTGCACTTGGGGCGGTGACTCTGGGTCAGGGCGTCCCTTGCATTTGTCTTCCCAAGCACATGTTCCATGTGCCACTGGATGATGCGATGCTGAAAAGATGCGATGAAGACACGGCGGCGATGGCGTGGTAGATGCAGATATATAAAATACTCACTGGCACCGTAATTTTGAAGGGAGAGATGCTCATCACGCATCGCTAACTTGTCACCGGGGCAATACCTGGTGGCCATGAGGTGACTCAGGACCGAGCCGGGCTTGTGTGGCTGCAGCTGGTGTTGAAGTGTGGCTGTAGCTTGCGTGTGTGTGCCTAGGCTAGTGTGTGTAGTGGCTAGGCTCGTGAGGGGTGTCGCCATGGTGTGACTGTGCTCGGAGATACCTACCTAGGGACACAGTGTACAGTGCGGAGAGGCAAGCGGATAGGACTGGCGCGCGCTTGGTTGTGGACCCTCAGCACATTTCGCTAAGACAAGCCCCTGGTAAGAAGCGCGCTCTTGATCTATGCATTATTATTATACATCATAATTATACAGCATAGTTATATTCTATAGTTATATTCTATAGTTGTGCAAATTTGCCAAAATTCACCAATCGAGTAACTTGGGATCCATTGGGCTGGCTCAGGCGCATGCTGAGTCATGCTGCCATTAACTCATCAGTGCAAAAGCGAGTGAGCATTATTAATGTTTGGGTAAAATGTTATTTCTTATTTGAGTGGTAACTAGAACTGCGCATGGCCATAAAGGAAAAGAAAACCAAAAAATCGCACATCCGCACACAAATGCCCATACATAATTCAGCTCCTCCTGCCCAATCACTATGAAATCCGCGTTCCACTTTTGCGAGCTTTCGTGTAATTTGACTACAAAGTGGACGTCGCGCTTCTCATTCTTATTGATCAACGGGATTTGTAACTGGTTACAGCTTTTGTCACAACTGGTCGCATGTGAATGCACCATGTATCGCCCCTGTTCGATGTTTATCAACCTGCAACACGTAATTAATGAAATTGAAGCTTAGCTCGTCTCGGATGAGCCCACTTACAATATCCTGAATGCTGGAGTACAACCCTAGCACTAAAACAGCAATTCCGAAGATGAAGAGAAACAGGTTGAGTCCACCAAGGGCTATATTTCTCAAATCCCAACCACCCTTTTGAATCAGCCTGAGCCACATGACAGCAGGTATATAGAAAGAGAACCCGGATGTAAACAGAGAGGAGGCAAGTGACAAAAGGTCGGAAAAGACTGGGATTGCCTCTGCAATGAGCCACGCCGCGACCGTAATTACGAGGATGACAGCCAACCAAGTGATCCAACCCATTTTCGTATTAATGAATCTGTTCAGGCTGTTCTTGTAAATCTTTCCATGTATGAATCGAGAGATGACCACGGTATTGATAGAGCCGGATATAAAAATAACTGGCAGTGCCACTCCAAAGGCAATCCTGCTGATTAGCAGGCTCGTGGACAAGAACGCTGGCGATTGGACATCCTGACCAACAAATGCGTAAATTGTAGCCCCAGTAAAAGTGTAGATGAAAATTTCGGTCAAGCCAAGTGCCCAAATGGATTTGACATAGTCGGCGGGTGTGTGCATCTCATCCATGAATGAGAACTGACATGTAGCAAAGGAATAGGCAAACACAATATTGCAAATTGCAACAAAAGCTTTCGAAATCGTAATGTCTTCTGCTGGCCATGCAGACCAAGTAATTGCTTGCAGTCCTCCAGGCTGGTTCGCCCCCTGAATGCCGGTGGCAACGATTGTGATACCGATCGCAGCAAGGACGGAAGCAAAATCGATGTAACCGAGAATCGCAAAGTCTGAAAACGTAGGTGGAATAGCCAGCAGGAGTAGAATAACTGCGGAGATAAACCCGAAAATCTGAGTGCAGGTGCTGCTTTGTGTAATCTGCCGTAATGCAATCGTCCCAGTCAAACAGTGAGAGCTAGTGACAAGAATAACTTGGAGAGTAAACATGGCACTGAAAAGCCAGTAACCAAAGGGTCCAATGAGGAGACGTCCCGCGTCGGCATAGTTGTGAACATTGGTAACGCAATTTGACCTGACCAATGACATATGAAGCATACAAAGCAAGCAAACCAATGCCCACGCAGCAAATAACACCGGCAACCATACCAAGAGTGGCGAAAGCTGAGGGAATGGACAAAGATCCTAGTGCGATGGCCTCGACGATCAATACAATGGTTAAGCGTTTCCATCCAAGTCTGTGGAAGTTTGCCGTTCCTGCGGCTGCAATCTGTTTCTCGACCTCGGTCCATTCTCTCGACTCCGCATCATGATTAGAATGGGACGACTGGGAGAAGAGATGATAGTTGGTGGTGGTTTGAGGAACAGACTTTCTTGTTGGTACAGGCTTTGAACCCACAATTTCTGAATCCATCCTTGGTAATATTGAATGGTGATGCGATCAAAAGATCGCTGAACCCATATAGAAACAGACGTTGCGTGTTGAAAACAAATCTCAGATCTCGGTTGCGGGGAGCTAAATTTAAATAAAAGCGTGCGTTCACCATTTGAGCAAAGAGGCTGTAAACTGAGACGGTAAGCGTCTACATATTAATACAGGAAAATCACCCTTCGAGATTTGAATGCGCGCGACTAATTTCGTATCCGTGCACGAACTTCTTCTTCATGTATTGAAAGTCATTTTGTTTTGATGTTGTGGAATGAACAGCGAGCCTAGCGTCTCCACCTTCTCCGCGTTTCCGTGTGCTCACTCTGTGGAGATGAAATGGTTTGAGGGCGGAATTATTGTTCATAGGCCGTACGTGTGCATGAAGGCTCGGTCCGGTGATTCGTTTCCAACATCTCCATGCTCTCTCCACATCACATGCCCATCATAGGGGCTCCGATTTCGCCCGGCCGCTGTCAGTTCCTTATTGAGTAGTTGAGGATAGCTACAGTAAAAAGAAAAGGGTCGACGTGATTGATTATCCCACCACTAGAATAAAGAGGATGAACCACAGCATTAGTGCCAGAATGGAAATCCAGCCCAGCCCACCACCATCCTTCATCTGAATACCCCGCCCATAGGCGTTCACATTAGCAGCCACCAGGCATGCTGGCTGCTTCCAAGGAACAAATGTCAATGGGGACTCGCGTGAAGGGCATATGATTTTGCTCGTACTTTGTACCGTCGTAAAATATAGGCCTGTGAAAGAGAAAATGAAAAAAGATATGTGAGAAAAAAGTCAACTACATCGACTTAGTGAGAGTAAATGCGTACATACCTAGTATTGAAGGCGATCTTTTGCTTTTAGACATGATATCAGAATTGGGCGCCTCACAAGTGTTGTATCGAGTAGGCTCTAGAATGCGCCAACATGTGCGGTATATCGACAGTCTATTTTCATAATATGATTGAAAGTGAAGGGAGGGATCTGCTGAGCAAGCGTACAACGAAGGGAGCGCAATGGCAGTGGATAAACCTGAAAATTTCATTCGAGAGAAGGCCGAGAAAGAGGCATAAGATATATCGCCAATAATAGGACCGTGTGATACAGCTCTGTACAACAGCCAGTGTCTTGACAACAATGTGTCCACTAATTTCAAGAAACCTCCACCAGGCGCACCGGGCTGTAGCTTGCATTACTCCCGGCATTCGGCGATATCGAATGGAATTATATCTAAACTGAAATGGTGCGCAAGAACCGGAGATTTCCCCCCTTTGCGACGCTATCACCAGCTTCGATCAGTGTTGTCGCTAAACAGGCTTCTCGGCGAGTCCGCGGGCTTGCTGCACTCTGACATGGTTTGTCTCTCAAAGTTTGGAACCTGAATTTCCATTCCCGTCGTGTCCAGTGCCTATGGATTGGTGGCTGGGTCAATCTCCAATCAAAACAGCGCCACTGATGACGGGTCAGTGGGTCAACCCTCAGCGCCACCATGCACTGCGTGATCATTAGGCATTGTAGCTTCGACAGGACCAGGTTGGAAGTAATTACCACCAGAAGTATCTAGTTCTGGAAACTTTGATATATTTGAGATGAAGTATTTATATCAGCACTGAGAATCTTGTGGCAAGACATTTTGCCCGCACCGTCCATCCGCTCCTTTACAATTACGCTCATTCAAGATTATTGGTTACCACAATCATTTCACAGGCTCGTCCCTCCTTGTTGTTCATTTATTTTTATGTAATTCATCCTCAGTTTCTTTGTGCAATTATCGCCTTGTTTGATCTTTGACACCTTACCATGAATATTAAAAAGATCATAACTGCTCCTTTGTTGGCCTTGAGCCTCGTTTCCGCTGCCCCCTCACTCAAATCTACTACCTTTGAGGTCATGGCACTTCGCTCGGGGACCCCAATTCACTTCGAGGCTCTACAGGCTGGCCGAAACAGCTTCTTCCTGGATCTTCCTGACCAAAAAGCCACTTGTACGAGCAGGTCAGATAACGCAGTCACTCTCGAGCTCATAAATGGCGAGCTTCAGCTGTTCAAGAGGGGAGGAACCCGCCAGACCGTTTACGTTGATCGCTCTGATATGGGTCAAGGTGTTCTCCACTACACCTCCAGCACTGCCGTGCCTTACAAGGCAGAAAGAAAAGGCTGGAAGATTGACAAGTATGGGGACCTGACTTTTGACGGTGCAAGTTTGATTGCTTGTCCTCATGCCATAAGCAACTCGTGGAGCGTTTGGATCAGCACAGGTGCCTCCAACCCTGGCGGCAACAAAGGGTGCTTGGCTTTTGTTGCTCGCGCCATCAGGACGAACAAACCCAACAGCTGCATATATACCGAGCGCAATTAAATGCCTACGGTACGTTGGGTTATCATGGAGAGTAGTATAGACGCCCGTACCTGAGATGAGCATGGCGTATACACTCGAGTTAGCCCATGAAAGAGGTGACTCCCCACATTCGTTTCGGGCTGTCATTCAAGATTGGATAAGAGAATGCATCCGTATATACTACAAGGATAGAAAACGCATTCAAAATTTGTTAGCAAAGAGCTGACACCGCGCTGGATTGACGACACGCACTTGTCATGTCTCGGAAGAGCTGTGATAGGTGGATGCGGGTTTTCTGACCTGAATTGGTACCCGCTATCGGTGGCATGAGTTCAAGATGGTCAGGGATTGAACATGTATTCATGCACTTTTTCAACTCTTGTTGATTTGTTGTTGGCTGCGCTAAGTTCTTTGACTTGGTTGATGCACCAACTGTACCTATTGATCATGCCAAAAAATGCAAGCCCGAAAAAATTAAAAATAGGTTCCAGTTTGCTTTTCTTTGTATAGTGATTAAAAAAAGAAACAAATATATTTGTGATGCATTTGCCCTCCTTTCGTGTTTTGTTTCCGGGTTGAGAGCATGACGCCAAGTACTTCAAATCAGTCACAGGCATGGATGGCATTGGGACGTATAGTCTTGGTGCATAATACTATAATTATTTTATTTGGCCATGTGTAAATGGTTCTATGTACAAATTTTTTCTTATTCCTTCTTTAAACTCCCCACCAAAAACAGGTCCTTGTGAAGCTTACCAAGGAGCTGGCTACATTAAGCTCCGGCATCGTAACTCATCATGGTCGATTGTGATAGTGACCATTGAGGAAATATTAATATGAAACCAGTGCTATCCCGGTTGAATAGTTTGAAACAGCTATTTCTCTTCTTCTACTCCTTATCTTTAACCTTTGTATGTGATGCGATTTGGTTCGTCTGTCTTTTTGGCTGATTACTCTAGAGGAGGCGCAAAACTCAGAAAAAAATCGACAAAGGCCTTGGCACCGTTTTCGCCAAAGAGCATCTGGCCGTTGCTCACTGTTTCTTCGGCCTTTTCTTTGGCACGAGCCACCATGTCAATCTCGAATTCCCCGATAAGAGGATCCAAGGCGAGCTGGAAGGAGCGAGCATCCTCTGTAGCCGCTTCGTGGGCCTTGATGATGGCATGGGTCAATAGAAGAGAGTCCCACATGGCGAGGTTGACTCCCTCGCCGGCCCAGGGACACATGAGATGGGCTGCATCCCCGATGACGGTGGCACCGGATTGGTGTTCCCAGCTACTCCCGACTGGCAGCATGTACAGGGCGCAAATGTCGACGGCGACCCCCGGGTTGTCGTTGGTCTCCTCGTTGCAAGCGGTGGTGATGAGGTCTTTCATCTTGGGGCCCCATGTGCCGAGCAGTGCGGCGTCACTCAATACGATTTCTTTGGCGACAGCGGCAGTCTTTTGCGCGATACCGGCCGTCGCGGCAAAGTGCTCGTCGGGGGTTGTGAAGAAGATGTAGATGCGGGCCGAGTCTTGTGGGCCGCGCTGCGACATGACACCGTGCCGGTCGCCGAGCGCGGAGAAGCTTCCTTGGCCCACCAGCTCGGCCAGGTGCGGGTACTTTTTGGTGACGTCCCGGATGGTCAGAGTCATGTTCTGGGTGCCGGCGTAGTGCGGCTTCACGTCAGTCAGCAGGCTGCGGACCTTGGACCAGGCACCGTCGGCGCCGATGACGAGCTGGAAGGTCTGCTTGCCGTGGGGTCCAAAGTCGAGTTCGACGTCGTCGCCGCATCTCTGGCCACGTCCCCCGTCATGTCCCGATGCGGCGGCGGACCTGGTGGCGGCGAAAAGCTTGTGGCCCCACTGGATCTGCTGGGGCGGGATGTGCGAGAGGAGGAGCCTGGTGAGGGCGTGGCGTGAAATCTCTGGGCGCTCGCTCATCTGGCCCTGGTCTGTGTAGAGAATGTTACAGTAACCTATCAAAAGTCTATATTGGCACCCTACTTACACTACTACTATATTTATAATCACATAACTTTATGAATATATTTTAAGGCCAAATAATATATAATTTATAAAATAAATATATTAATAGATAGCCCTTATTATATAGTTTAATATTTTATATATTAATCCTTAGTATAAATATATATATATAGCTAGTTAGAAAGTAATTCTAAGATCTTTAGAATTTACTTTTAAAGGATTATTTATTATATAATATTAATATACTTTTTAAATTCTATTTTATTTATTTTATTATTTTATAGTTCTTTTAAATAAGGGAATTACTTTTTAGGTTTTATTTTAAAATAGCTTAAATATATTTAATAGAGCTTAAATTAAGTAAATTTAAAAGCTAATCTAAGAGTTTAATTTTTTAATTAAATAATTATAAATAAATATACTTTTAATTTCCTAGATATTTAAAATCTAGCCTAGATTACTAATTTTCCTTTACTTTTTAATAATCTTTATATTTCTTTTTAGCTTTATTTTTATTATTATAATTCTTAATAAATCTTATAATATTTATAGTCCTTTTTAGCTATTAATTATACTAATTATTATTAATATTTTCTAAAAAAAAAAAAAATTTTAATTTTATATTTTTAAATTTAATTAAAATTTAATTATTTATTATTTTATTAATCTTTATATACTTTTTTTAAATAAAATCTTTATTATTAATATTACAGTTAACTAGGGCTATAACGATTCGGGTTTAAAGCGATAAGATCCTTGTAAGTACTTTACAGGGGCTTTTATATATGTTAGTGCAGAAAAGTAACACCTTTCTATTGCAATAGCTTTTGGGAAGATCAGATAACTAATACATACAAATAGTGCCCATATTTCTTTACCGAAATTAGGAGCCCCACTATATATTCTTATTATATAACAAAAGTAGGTTTTAATCCCTTATTTATGTAGAATAAAATAATAACCTTGATATATTATTAGAATTCGGTATATGTTTCTTATTATTATAGCCCTGCTTTACTATATTATTATTTTTTTAAAATAATTAAAGCTTAAAATTAATAATTTTTATTTTTTAAAATAATATAAAATTAATAATTTTAATTTTAAATAATATAAATAGTTTATATTAAAGGAATATTTATTTAAAGTATTTAACTAAATTAAAAGGGTATTTAGTATAAAGCTTATTATTAGTATATTTTATAGTAAATAAATATAAAGGATTATAAAGAATATAATATTTAAAATATAATTTAGATTTAGCTTTTTATACTAAGATTAATATATTCTAGCCTACTTTTAATATTATTAAAAATAGCTAAATCTAAACTATATTTTAAATATTATATTCTTTATAATCCTTTATATTTATTTACTATAAAATATACTAATAATAAGCTTTATATTAAATACCCTTTTAATCTAATTAAATACTTTAAATAGATTTTCCTTTAATATAGACTATTTATATTATTTAAGATTAAAATTACTAATTTTATATTATTTTAAAAAATAAAAATTATTAATTTTAAGCTTTAATTACTTTAAAAAAATAATATTAATATTAATAATAAAGATTTTATTTAAAAAAAATATATAAAAATTAATAAAATAATAAATAAGTATATTTTAAGTAAATTTAAAAATATAAAGCTAAAAAAAAATAGATTTTTAGAAAATATTAATAATAATTAATATAATTAATAGCTAAAAAGAACTATAAATATTATAAGGTTTATTAAGAATTATAATAATAAAAATAAAGCTAAAAAGAAATATAAAGATTATTAAAAAGTTAAAAAAAGTTAATAATCTAGGCTAGATTTTAAATATCTAGGAAATTAAAAGTATATTTATTTATAATTATTATTATATATTATATATATAATATATTATTATTTTATTTTTAAAAATACTTAAAAATATCCTATTTTTTTCTTATTTTTAATTATATTAAATTTATTAAATTAATTTTTAATTTACTTAATAATTAAATATATTATATTAAATATACTTATATTAATAATAAAATTAAAACTAATTATTAATATACTTAATATTATACTTTTAATTATTATATTAAATTTCTTATTATATTTATAATTTCTAGATATTTTAATATTAAATATATATAAATTGGATATTATTATAAAAAGTTATATAGATTATAAGTTAGAGGGGTAGTTAGGGTTATATTAGAGTGGGGACCTGGTCACGTTGCGCCGACGTAGACTTTTGACTAGTAACTGTACCGTCCTTGTCCGACACCTTTTGGGCCTCGCTGCATTCGCCGGTGAGGCTGAGGAACTGGTCGAACAGGCCGCACTCGCGAATGGCGGCGATGCCCGACTCCTCGTGGAGATCGAGCATGCCCGAGGGCTTGGCCAGCTCCTCGTCGGTGGGTTTCTGGCGGAGCTCGAAGATGGTGAAGGGGATGCCGCGGTTGTGGAGGAGGAGGCCGGCCGTCAACCCAGCGGGGCCGCCGCCGATGATGGCGATTCTTGGTTGCGGAGGAGCAAGAGACATTATTATTCGTAACAATTCTTGATGTGGTTTGGATATGAAATGAATCAGCCTCTTTGGAGCGCAATGTGGAATGATTTGATCACGTTTTGGCAAGAGAGCAGGAAAGCCAGCCACATTATATACAAATCCGGTTCGGTCCTCCTTCACGACGACAAGCTCCCGAATCGAGGCTCAAGACGGACGCCGGGTCCGCGGTTTGGGGCGGACTAGTTGACACAGCGCCCGCGTCGGTCCCGAGCTCTTTTAGGCTCGCACCAGGCACTGCCCGCGTAGGGAATGCCTACATGGTCCGCCCACGCCATTCGCCCTGTCGGACATTCACTGGGAGCCGGTCTCTTTGCAAAAGCCGATGCGTGTAAACTGCCGTTTATCCGATCTCAATCAGATCTGGTTGGTGGTGAGCCAGCAACCAACTCAATCTGGAACAACAAACACCAAGAACCGTACACAAGAACTGTACTTGTGTAGCCTTCATTTCGGCCACATGACTAAGAGATGCAACCAGAAACACAAAACAATACACCCGCATCCGAATACAAGTCTAAAAAAACAAAAACAAAACATCCTGTTCTTCTCCCCTCCAATCTAAATCATTTTTCTTGCAATGCCTCTAGTTGTCTAATATTTACCGCGCCCGAGCTGCACCCACAAGCCGTAAAATACCATCCCATCGAGCGCTCTATGTTTCTGAGCTTTGGCGGCACCTCCTCACCCTCTTTTCTATTCAGCATGCTCAGCAACGGCGCCGTCATTTGCGAATTCTCATTGACCTTTTCTAAAATCTCTTTGACCTCTTGACGCACATCGGCGTCGTGACATTTGTACAGTACAAAAGTAAGAGGCCGCATGAGCGTATTGTCTAATATGCCGGCACCGCCAGGCCTGTCGTAGTTTTTCTGCATCTCTCTCGTGGTCTGGATCATCTCCAGGTAGATGGGTTTAATGTCTGGCAGGACGTTTGAGTCCCAGTGTTGGTGTACGTGGAGGCTTGTTAACGTCTCGAGATAAAGTGTCTCGAGCGTGCAGGCACAGAGGAAAGGAATTGGGGTTTCGGCTTTGGTCTGCCTCGCAGAATGTAGCAGGGGCGCGAAGCGCGCATGCCAGCTCTGGAGAGTTGAATATGATTCCCTCCAGGCTATGTTATCGCCTGTCACAGATTGGTAATCTTCGGAATTGAGACTGTGCAATGAAGGCGAGGAGCGTGGCGATTCTGGTAATGTCAAGGTCATGCGATGGAGTAGAATATGCTGCTGCGTCACGTCCTACCACTTCAGCGCCTCAGCCAGATCGCAAAACGACCCAGGCATGTCTTGCATGTCGTGCTTGTGCTTGTGCCTGTGGGGTTGGAAGCGTTTTTGAAGTCTATGGCCGGCTGTAGAGCCTGCAAAACCCAGGTCCAGCGCCCATGGGTGCGTGGTGAGACGTTGCTGAATCTCAACGATGGCCGATTTGACGCTTGAGAGCTTCAGCTCCGAAAACGATAACCCCGTCTCTTTGCACCTTTCATCAAAGTAACTGTTGATGATGCGGTGGCCGTGGCCAAAGTGCGCTATCGCGGTGGACATATCGCCCCGCATTATGTCATACGTCACGAAGAGGATCGCCGCAACGGCCACCGATAGTAGGGCGCTGGTGGTAGGCTCGGCTGTCCTCACGGCCTGGAGTGCACGATTGTAGTGAACAAGTGATATATTGTACACCACCTTGTCAGCCGAGGAGTCTGAATTGGGATACGTGAATGCGTTGGCCGCAGCGCCAATGGCGCAACACATCTCGCGTACGGCGATATCTTGCTGGGCAATCTGTGGCGTGATGGCGGAGAGGGTGTTGATGGGCATGGTCCCGGCCTGTTCATTCGTGAATAGAAAGACGGAGAACATGTCCCACTGCTGTTGGCTCTTGAATAGGGAAAGGGTTTGATTGGGCTCTACCAGTATGCGGGAATCGGTAGTCCCTTTGGCGGCATGCCGCGCGTTGTCCTGTGGACCACCCAGGGCGACCGCATGGTTAAGTGAAATGTCGCATGTGCGACGCGAAGAGATGCATCTCTGACATGCCGGCCTTCCTTCGTCGCATTTGATGCGCCGGCGCCTATTTGTCCAATGTCAACTAATTGAAGCAGCGACACGCGGTCGTGGCAGACAAACTTGCACTCTCTGCAACTGGTTCGCGTCTTCTGGGTCTTCGCCCTTGTGGGACGGGGACGTGCGAGGGTCAAAACTCCTGTACCCGGAAGCTTGATCTATATTCCAAACAGGCGTGGTGATCAGTTCGGGATCCATTCAACACGCTTTTTTGGCCAATCTCAGAATCTCAGGGGGGTTTTGGCCCACCTTGGTCCTCAGCTGGCTTGCACCTCCGTCGTCGGGCGCCATTCTGCCAGTCTGAGCCCAGAGGCAAATGCCGTAGGTGTTGGTCGCGGCCCTTTCGGGGTGTCTCGAGGGATGCTTTGAGTGGATGCGCCATGAGATTTGATGGGAAAGCAGCCGAGCCCAAGTCCGTGGAGATGTAGTCATGTTGTGGACTTCTGGGACCTGGCTAATCAGGCATTGAGATGTGCGAATTTCCAGTTTTGGCAAAGAGTGGTGGAGCCTTCGTCGATACACAATCTTGCAAAGCAGCTGGATCGATACCAGCATAGAGAAACCAAACATCCCACTAGAATATTGCACTGTGGTGCGACCAAGTAGTATGTATCTTGATATTCGAATGAGTTCATGGGCCTATCAACGCCACTAACACCTTGTAGATTATCTTGACCACATGTTTTATATCCAACACAGGGTAGGCGCGCAGGCGAATGTTCTCGTTTCAGCTCACTACGCCCCTGTAAACTCGACCACCGGAAGCCTTGGTGGAAGGTGGCTATTCTTGGCAGACAGGAAGTCGTTTTTGTGTGTTCCACCATCTCATTTGCGACGGCCGTTTTGGCCAGATATTTCACCTCGAGCTCTTTACTGCAATCAATATGTTTGACAAGA
The DNA here is from genome assembly GCA_004380915.1 of Calonectria pseudonaviculata. Lineage (NCBI taxonomy): Eukaryota > Fungi > Ascomycota > Sordariomycetes > Hypocreales > Nectriaceae > Calonectria > Calonectria pseudonaviculata. The sequence goes on from PGGA01000016.1 coordinate 75,142, forward strand.
AGTCATAGCTAGTTTCACGCCTCGTCAAGATAGATCCCGAGAGAGTTAAACTAAGCAAGAAAATTGAGAAATTTTGGATCAGCAGCACATCAGTGTTGCACGTAATCCACAATTTCTTCGCCTTCCTTGTCCTTCGACTCTTTCTTGGCAGCAGACTCTTGTTCAGAGACGCACCCAAGTCGAAGCCACATTCAAGGTCAATCACAGCGGGGGCGGGGCGCGAGCATAGAACAAGGACACGGATTACCTGTGTCCGCATTCCCGCCTCCAAGATGCAACGCATTCTTACTGCATGCCGTGAACACAAAGCGAATTTTACACCTTTGCTCTTAGTTATGATATCGTGCACTCTTGCGTGCGACTACTACCCCAAGGCCAAGGTAGGCGTATCGAATTGCGCTCTCGATATGCGACCGCTTTATCCGCAAGATGACGAATCAACCAACACTGGGAGATTACTTCAATGTGGCGCTGGCCATAGAAAGCTCACGTGGGTAGACAGATGTCGTCGATTATTCCACCCCTCGGAGATGAGTAAAAACTCCCAAATCAATATTAATGCTGAAAAGCCCAAGGTGGATGTTGATGAAATCTAGGACATGGCCCGAGAATACCGCGCTTCACTAGCTCGGGGGTTCAAGGAGAAAGATTCACGGCTGCTTGGAATGTTCAGAGCTGCCAACTCCGCCTTGGATGATTTGGAGGGAATGTTAAACTCTGCCTTTCCGGCTTTGGGTCTCTACCTGAACAAGTCTTTCCAGGTCTCCAATCTTGGGGTAATTCCAAAAAGTGACCAGAGCGGCCAATGGATGATTGATGACATGAGCTTCTCCGCCTCTACAGTTAAAGGAAACATTAGCTACAAAGTCAACTTGACCATCAGTGGAGTAGAGGGGGGCGATACCGTTATGAATGCTAATTACGAGGACGGAGTATTGACGGAAAACATGGTGTCTGGGATGTTAAACGCCACTCTGGAAAGAATATAAGTTCTCTTGTAAGCCTTTTATTGTAATGTATTCTCGGGCTAAAGTATGAACTGGGGGAGCTGTTTAGACAATGAGAATTATCCGGTTTCCATCTTCTTCAAATTATTAGTATTTCCTAAATCAGAATATCTTGTTTAACGTGTTGGATACAATTGAAGAACAACACTATGCCTCAATGAACCATTTGTAGCGCTCATTAAATTAGAATGAGTGAGCGCATTAGAACGGAAATTGCATAAAAGATGACGCTTCCCACGTGTCTACTCTTAGACATGGAGTTGAGCATCATTATTCCCAGGTCAATGGTAGGGGGGGTGGGGGGGTGTAATGCTATTTAACGCAAAATAAAAATATTACATTTAACCGAAGGATATATTATGTTATCAAAGAGTTTACATAGTTTTCTAGGTTTGAATACCCGTTGCTGGCAATTTTCATACCATCACTCTTGTCGTTGGGGTTCAGGCCATTTGACGTCTCCCACGCATCGGGAATACCATCTCCATCAGAATCGGTAGGGGCTGTACCGCCAGAAATGGTACCCGGTCCACCCATGCTTTCTTCGTTGGAGATAAGGGCACCTGACTTGCCCCAAGAGCGAACCTGCGCGACAAGTTGGGTATCGACGCTGTCACGAGATTTGGAGGCACCGACGCCCCCAAGAACGACATCGACGGCCTGCTTAGGCGTGTATAGAGTTGTGGGGCCGGGATAGTTGTATGCAGAGGCCTGGAAGTCGATATTGGAGTAGCAAGTGGATGATTCGCAGAGGGCTGAGCCGTCGAGGGCACCGTTTCGGTTCGAGTCATAGAAGTTGTTCTTGACATCTGATGAAGCGGTCGAGTCAGCAAGACATGAATTCGATTAATGATGACATACTAAAGGAGCGAAGCTTACAAGCATGGAAATTCGCGTTGCCACGTGTAAAAGCGGTTACACTAGTGCTGGGACCAGAAATGAAGTAATTGTTGATGATGTTGGCATAGCTTTGGCCTGAACTGTCGCCAGCAATGTAGCCGCCACCGCCACCCCAGTTATAGACGACCTATATGCACAGTTTAGCATAGCGTCTTCCGAATATTAGAGTTGGTACTGACATTGTTCTGGAAGTCATTCACTCCCTTGACCTTGGGGTTCCTTGTCTTGTTATCGATATATAGGTTTCGGAACAAGCTGATTCCGCCGTCTGTCTGCATCAGACCACCACATGAGTGTGTCTCAAGGCCCTGGGCAATGATGCTATTCTGAACCGTCACATTGACAGCATCTCCGCTGATGGAAAAGGTTTCATCGCGGCCCCAAGATACGCTCACATGATCAAAAATCATGCGGTTTCCGGAGGCAATGGTGATGGCGTCCTTGCCCGAAGTCCCGCCGCGGCCCATGCGGACACGGATGTAGCGAGCAATGGAGTCGTTGGCATCAGACCAAGACCAGCCGTCACCGTAAATGGTGATTCCCTGTCACAGTCAGTTAACGTTAGCGGAGACCAGATAGAAGAGAACACACGTCACCGGGTGCTGTTTGACCGGCAATGTAAATATTGGACTTGACGACGATACGGGACTTGATGTTGATAACTCCGCCCACCTCAAACACAACGATGCGGTTCGACTTGGAGACGGCGTCGCGCAACGAACCCAAGCCAGAATCACTTTCTACAATCAGGTTTGAGTTCTATTGTAGCGCTCCTGTACTCAACTTACTTGACGTTGGTCACCTTGTAAACTTCGCCGTAACGTCCACCAACAGCATTCCGACCGAGACCTTCGGCGCCGGGGAAGGCGAGCTGAGCTGCCACGCCTTGCAGCAGCATAGCTGCAGCAGTGATGGAAACCTTCATGTTCGGAAAGTCAAGATTGCTTGTCGCAGGGCTGGTAAGGCTTCAAAAATCACGCGCCGAGGCGGGTGCCCTTCTATATTTTATTTATCCCTCTCATGCTCACAGTCATAGTCATAATTGTATCTAGAGCTCCGGTGCTCTAACGGGGAAGTTTGAAACATTGCTCCGCAGCCCGGTTCGGGAAACAACACAGTTTCCGTGGTCCCTAATTAAAAGCTGAGGGCAGGGGTTTGATCTTAGGCATGAACCGATTGGTGGAAGCCACCGTGTTGATGATCCCTTTTGCGGAGAAAAAAATAAACCCACGTCTCTTTTCCAACCATTTGGGGAACGTCGAACCAGGCCATGGGGCCAGTTTCAGGAACAAGGTTTCAAATAACGGAAAAGGGTGCATATTTTCCTCTTGGCTGAACACATGGCGGATGTTAGCTGGCTGAATCAGAAATCTGTGCCGCTGCGCCTTGACGATGGAACTCACGCATTGGGCTCAACAAGCCCATCGCAAATAACAGGGCGGAAGAAATCAAGTAAGCGGGGAGGACTATGAAACTCCTCAGGTGGAGAGAGATACATACTGCATCGCCCTGTTTACTTCGGGTTGTGATGCGTTGTGCTGTGATGGGCTGGCCCCAATAGGGCTAAAGCGATAGCTAGCGCTACGGCCATCAGTGGATGTTTGTCCACTATCCAATTGAGGCAAAAGGATACGTATTGATCAAAGCCGCCGGTAGCTCCAATCAACTATCTACATAAGGCACTGAGGCAAAGCCTCAGTCTATAACATGTGCAGTCAAAAGTTTTCCATATGATGAGCGAGCTGAACTATGCAAAGAAGTTTGTGAAACCCTGACTGGATTATGAATTCATAGAGTACTCGGCTAGGTATTCTCTCGCATGCCCATTTTATTCTCTTTCGTGGGGCAGGTGTTTGAAGTAGGAAGTACGACGTACTCTAGAACAGGTGGGCGGCACAGCTAGAATATTTGGATGGGAGTCAGAACTCTAAACCTTCAAAGAGACCCTCGAGCAACAGACCGAGGGAATCAAACTCGCCGTTAGGAATGTTGTAATGAATTGCGAAGATCTTCAGTATTTGCATCATCAACATCAACATTCACCATCTCTGTCTGCCAAAATATAACTGAGATATATGTATTTCAATTCAGGCCATGTATGGGGTTATGATATTCTAATATATTTGCTTGTGCCACGAGTGAAACCTCTGTCTCCTGTAACAAGATACCCTGACGCCCCCGCTGGCGCCTGGTCGTGGGAAACGCAAAGCTGCGAGCTTCTCGGCCCGGAATAACCCTAGCCCCGGCTCACTTACAACACCAAAAAGCCATATATCACCAAACCAACATACTATACTTATAGCCTCACACTCATATCGCCCATTGGAACCCTTGTGCTCATGTAATTTTTTTTTCGGAATTTATATAGGACTTTTTAATTACCCCCTCCGGGGATTTTGCCTCCGGCGGAATATCCCCGGCCCGCCAGCCGCGGCCTAAAAAGGCAGCCCGGTGAAGGAGCGGCAAAAAGGACCAATTGCCGCTGGAAATTTTAAGGTTTTGCTTATGTCACCACCATAGGCCTCCCATTAGAAGAAGCAAATCTGGAAGGCGCTCACACTCACGTGTTCATCACCTTCAACAGCTTTGCTTAATCATCATTCTAGTGTGATTGGCATGGGACGGATGGCTCAGTAGCTTCCTCCATAATCCTATAACACCTTGTTGAATGTTATTGTCCCTTGATTTAGGGGTTTATATTGGTCGTAAAGTCTGACATTCAAGGCTTCAACCTCACCACCATTGCCATCGATGATAAATTTGGCGGCATGGAACTCGGCAATTGACAATTCTCCTTGGTACATGACGTAAAGTGCCCAGTCGTCTTTGGACACATGTTTGAACCGCCATTGCCGGCCAAATACCACACCGGTACGGTTGGCAACGAGAACTATTTCATCGCCCTCTTCCAAAAGCGGCTCTTCAGCTAGGTTTAATGTACCATAGCCATCGTTGAAGAATTTCCCGGTTAGTTGAATGGGTTTTACTGACGGAGGGATATATGTTTTGGAACGATTGGGATATAGCACGTCGTTTGCTTGTGCGATGGCATCGTTCATCACCCGGGATTGGTCTTTCAAACTGTAAAACATTAGAGGAGATCAGCAAGGGAATCAGAGAATCAAACGAACCTTTGGTTGATTTCACTCGAATATGTGGTTTTTGGTGCAAGCTTGTCCTCAATAAGGCGGCGCACAATTACAGTCTCTGCGTTGGTGGATGTACCGGCTCCATTTGCGAGGATAACGACGCCATATTTGAGATCAGGCAACCACCAGACAAGAGCACCATTTGCGTGGGTAGATCCGTCGTGGGCATAAGCCACATTCCCGTGGATCGAGGTCCGTATCCAGCCTAGACCATAGAGACCCACGTCAGTGCCTTGGCCAGTAGCCGTGCCGAATATGAACCGAGGGGTTCTAATATCTCGGTGCACATTTGCGGAAAAGGGCCCCGTCCCATCAATGAGACTTTTCAGCCACTGTGCATAATCGACAACGTTGGAAATGATGCCGCCGGCACCACTGGCACTGTTCATTTCCATGAAAGGCAGCTCGACGTAGCTTTGGCTTTTGTTGCTCCACTCATAGCTTGCAGCCATGGGAACCGGGGCCTTCTTTGCATCCTCCAAACGCATGTAGGTCGTGTTCATGCCCAGGGGTTGCCAGATAAGGGTCTTCATGACATCACCCAGCCCCTTCCCTGTGATTGTCTCAATCACATGAGACAAGGCCACATACATTAAATTACAATAATGGAATTTGACCCGGGGCTTTACGCTCAGAGGCAGGTTTCGGAAGTTGCGCACAATATCCTTGGGAGTGGCTGGTCTACCATCGACTTCGCTTCGCCACGAATTGTCATGGCGAGCTAGGCCGGTCCGATGGGTAATGGCATCTTCCAAGGTGAGGTGCTTTGTGGCCCAGTCATCTTGAAGCAGGAAGTCGTCTGGAATTATGGAAGAGAAAGGGGTAAACCAGCCGTCAGACAATTCTGAATAGGTATTGTTGTCGATCAAGTTGGCGAGGGTTGCTGCTGTGAAGGCTTTCGTGGTTGATCCGATGTAGAAGAGCGTTTCTGGCGTTGTGGAGACGTTGGGGAGGACGGAATGGCCAAAGCCCTATGCCACATACTACGTCAGCCACAGCCGCCAGTGTAAAGTTGAGGCTATGCTAGCGCAAGTCTGCGACGTACCTCTGTGAAGATGTTGTCGCCGTCAATCACGGCAATGGACATGCCTGGGACTTTCCATTGGCTCATTATATCGTCGACGAAGCCATTGAAGGTGGCGGTAAAGGGATTTCCCGAGTCCGTGTCCCTTTTGAAGCCCAAGCTTGATGGCTTCCGGATGTGTGGCGCCGGTGCTGCGCCGGTGCTGCGCTGGTGACAGCCACCGCCACGGCAAACAAGGCGCGCGATGTTAGCATGGTTGTCACGTACTGTACACAGCACTGAATAGAAAGAAGTAGCGGTACAAAACAATGTGACTTTGATCAGATAGAGGGAAGCAGTGCTTCATTTACATGGCATGATGCAGGTCAGGTGACATGGAGATTCCCTGCACTGTTGTCATCGATACGAAGATCTGGTTTGTTTACAGCATAGCTTCTTCATCCGTCAGCTGAGGCAGAGTTTTGCGGGCGAGGCGGGAACATATCCTTACTCCATCAGGGCGAAAATCGGAGCCGGGGAGCGGTTCATCGGGTCGGGCGAGTTTGTCTCTACCACCGGTCAATACGTCAGACAGCCCTACAGGGAGCAAGCATCAAGCCGCACCAGCGCACAAACCCACCAACTACGGTAGCTGTTGCGGTCGTTTACTTACCCAATCATGCAAGCAGTCATTTGGAAATCAAACCCAGCGCACAGCTGCTGGAACTGAAGTAGCCTCGCCTGGCCTCGCCTTTAAGATGACGGCGTGTACAACAAACAATGGAGCTGGGGCAACCATTTTCACAGCTGTTACAACAACCGTACCGGGAATTACATTTTCCTCTCAGCTGAAGTTTCCGGGCTGAAGGCTACGGACCGCTAGTTGCCGTTCACCAAAAAAAAGTCAAATGTGGCGGGTGCATGGAAGGGCTGGTTTGCTACCAAAGCCAAATGCGGCGGAAGTTTTATTAGGCTCTGTATGGCTGGTGATTTGCCAACAGCTCAATTCTCACCAAACAGCGCAAATCCCGTCCACTTTCCGATGACGTGGATGAGGTAGGTACAGTACTGCATGGCTATAACAATTACGTCCTATAACGATGCCCCACAGAACGCCCCCCCAAAGGTACCACACCCCTCATTTTAACATATGTTAGTATGTAAAAAGTGACATCCTATCTATAACAATAGAGTCAATAAGATGTGATTACTAATATATATAAAATCGAAAAAAGATATAGTTCTAATAATATTTATACCTCCCTTAACCTACCTTAGTTATTATTTCCTCTTATTAGCTTAACAAATATAGGTATATATAGGTTTATTGCCTATTTAGGTGCTCTTATTTAGCGATAATCGCGATATAACGATGCGATTCACTTAACTAACTATATTATTATAGGCCTGTATAACTATAGGTATATAATATAGGTATTAAAATAATATAATATGTTAATTCTTAGTAGACTAATCTATAGTATAAGTAAAGGTATATTCTTATATCTATCCCTTATAGTAATATCCTTTAAATTCCTAGTTATCTTAACCTACTTATACTTCCTAATATACCCCCTTAGTTAAATTCTTTTTAGGCTTAGCTAGTTTTTTATTATTTTTTACTACTAAATCCTAGCCTAGCTTTATATTCCTTAATACCTTTTATACTAAGGATCTTATTTTTTAGGGCTTTTATTTATTATTTTATTTTAATTTTTAATTAAATTTTTTTATATATAATATTTTTATAAATAATTAATATTATTATTTTATTAATTATTTTATTATTTTATTTATAATTATTTTTACTATAAGAATCTAAGATAATATAATTTTTTTTTCTTAATATTTCTATTATAGCTAATACTTATATATATTAATATATCTTAGTTATATAATTAGCTTTATAGCTTTTTTAGTTATTAATCTTAGTATTTATTTATTATTATATTTAATTATTAGTAATTTCTTAATCTTTACCTTTAATTTATTTAATAATTTATTTATAAAAATTTCTTTTTTTACTATTTTTAATAATAATAGAAATTTAGCTTTAGTACTTAAGGTAATTATTATTATTTATTTTAATACTTTCTAAGTAATTATACTTTTAAATAAGATTATTATATATTTCTAGGAACTCTTTTTATTAATTATATTATTAGTAAAAAAGATATTATTTAAATATAAGAATATTTATATTTAGTTAAAATATATGCAGGAGGCTTAACTAGGCAATTCTAAGAGTAGATATAATTATTATTTAAATAATTATAATATTAATTTCTTTTTACTTTAATTAATAAAATAATTAATTTTATATATTTTATAATCTTAATATTCTTTTAATATTAAAAATAATAAATTCTATTAAACCTATTCTAATATTTAAAATAGCTTTCTTATTATACTAAAACTAATATATTCTAGCCTATTTTTAATATTATTAAAAATAGCTAAATCTAAACTATATTTTAAATATTATATTCTTTATAATCCCTTATATTTATTTACTATAAAATATACTAATAGTAAGCTTTATACTTAAATATTCTTCTAATTTAATTAAATACTTTAAATAAATTCTCCCTTAATATAAATTATTTATATTATCTAAGATTAAAATTATTAATCTTATATTATTTTAAAAGATAAAAATTATTAACTTTAAGCTTTAATTATTTTAAAAAAATAATATTAATATTAATAATAAAGATTTTATTTAAAAAGAATATATAAAAATTAATAAAAAAATAAATAAATATATTTTAGGTAAATTTAAGGATATAAAGCTAAAAAAAATAGATTCTTAGAAGATATTAATAATAGCTAGTATAATTAATAGCTAGAAAGGACTATAGATATTATAAGGTTTATTAAGAACTATAATAATAAAAGTAAGGCTAAAAAGAAATGTAGAGATTATTAATAAAAGCTATGTAAGTCTAAAAAGTCAAGGAAAATTAGTAGTTTAGGCTAGATTTTAAATATCTAGGAAATTAAAAGTATATTTATTTATAATTATTAAATCTAGTTTATAATTAATAAAATCGGTTTATAATTATATATAAGAATATTATTATATACTTTAAACTTCTAAGGTAAATAATATAATAATAAGTATTATAAAAGTATTAAATAATTTAGTTTATTATATTATAATAGATTTAGTCTAGGTTCTAATTAAATCTTATTAATCTTAATACTATAAATATTATATCTAATTAAATTAAAATATTACAAAATAATATAAATCTAATTTTCTTTAAATAAATACTAATAAGCCTCTATTTTATCTATCCTTTTATAGGTAATAATTCTACTTATATTATTAGTATTTTTAGAAGCTTAATATTTAATTCTACTTTAAACTAATATATAATTTTATTAATATATATATCTTATATTAGCTAAATAACCTTTCTTACTTTATCTCTAATAATATAAATACTAAAAAACTATCTTAGTTCTCTTAATATATTAATATAATACTTTTTTTAGAGATTAATAATAACTAATTTTATAATTATCTCTTTCTATTTATAATATCCCTAGATTATATTATTAATAAAGAAAAAAATAATAACTATATTTTTAATTATTATATATAGTTCTTCTAGGACTCCTCTAAATCTAAGGTCTTATAATAATTCTAATAAGCTAAGCTACTATAATAAAAGTTATCTTTTTAGTTTATATAATACTTTTCTAAGCTATAAGACTATTCTAAGCTTCTTAAACCCTAGGGGTATCCTTATAAATACTACTTTATTTAGATTATAATATATAAATATATTTATTATATCTATTTATAAAAGCTCTAAGTCCTAATATATAGCTATTACTATTAGTACTCTAAATAATATACTTACTAGGGTTATAGCTTATATAAGTAAGTCTTTTTTTGCTTATTAGTTTTTATATATAATTAAATATACTTTATATTTAACTAAAAATCTATACTTATCTATTTTATAGGTAAATACCTATATATAGCTTAGTACTTAATATCCTTTTATATTTTTTTATAATATCTCTATAAATAACTTTATTCTATTATAGGACTTTATATAAATATTCTATATTTTATAAAAATCTATTTTAAAGAAATAAGTTTCTAGCCTTTATATAGTTTTAAGTAATTCTAATAAATCTTACTTATAAATCTTTAGCTTAAATCTAATTCTAATTATTATTATCTTAATTATAATTATTTTTTACTTAGATAAGAATAAAATTATCTAATTTTTTAATTTATTTTTAAGTTAATTTATATATTAATAATAATACTTATTTTATTTTTATTTTCTTAGCTTTAGTAATAAGAATATAAACTAAGAAAATAGCTTTATCTTATATAATTACTAGAGATATAATAAGGGATTCTTTCCTAGTCTTAGCTAGATTATAATTATTCTTCTAAGTCTTTTCTCCCTTTTTATTTTTATTATTACTTTAGGGATTATCTTTTAGTTCTAGATTATTTTAGCTTAGAGACTTAAAAATAGATTTATTCTTTTCTAGGGTAGCTTAATTATCCTTCTAATTTACTAGGATTAAAACCTATTAAATAAACTTATTAATCTTATTTATAAGTTTTATTAGTATAAACTTTTTATTAAAAAAGATCTTTTTATTAAAAATAATATCCTATATAGTAATTACTATCCCTATATAAAGGATTTAAATTTAAATAATATTTATTAAGTTATACTTAATAAAATAGCTAATATAAGTATATAGGTTTAGTTTCTAGAGTCTTTCTTTCTTTAGCTAAATATTAGATATTATTATATATACTTTATATTTATAAGCCTTAAGGTATATTAAATATATTTTTATTTTATAAAAAAGCTTATATAGGCTTTTCTAATTATTTTACTCTCTTAGTATTTTATTCTTTAGATATATAGTAATAGAGATAATTTCTTACTAAAGATTATAAGATAATTTTACTAATATTCTTATAGTATATTATTTTTCTATTATAATACCCCCTAAATACATAGCTTTTTTATTTTATACTTAGGTATTTAATACTAAAAAATATTAATTTATACCCTTTTATATTATTTATTATTTAATTGTATTAATAAATAGCTTATTATTAGATCTAATAAAATAAATTAGGTACTAATAATATTATATTATTTAGATATAAAGATTATATAGACTATAGTTATTTAAATACTAATTATATCCGCTCCTAGAATTGCCTAGTCAAGCCTCCTACTTATATTATAACTAAGTATAAAAAAAAAGATTATATAGTACTATTACTAAGTTATTAAATTTATATATCTTTATAAAAATACTTATACTATTCCAATCTATCTATTAATAATAAATATTACTCTAATATGCCCCTTATAATCTTCCTCAATATTAGTCTAATTTATATATAGTATATAGCTAGGTTAATCTTATATATAATTTAGAGATTAGTATAATATTTAGTAATATATTTTTCCTTATTTATAGTATTTATACTTTATTATCTTTAGGCCTTTTAATTATACTCTAAGGGAATTAATTCCTAGTTTAGCTAAGCCTTTTAGCCTTAGATAATTAATATACTTATACTAGAGATTATTATTACTAAATATAATTACTTTTAAATCTCTTAATATTTTTCTTTAAACTATAAGTATTTCTTTTCTTATATTATTTAATATTAAATTATATTAAAATATAAATTATTTATAAATTAATAGTACTTAATAAATATAAATTCTATTTTTTAGTTAATATAATTAGTTATTAATAATATCTTAATATATATTAACTATCTTTAGTAGTTAAAATAAGACTAGATTTATATTAAAATTTATATAGTATATTATATTTTTTAATTAGAGATAATTAGGCTTTTTATTATTTCTAATTACTTTTAAATCAATATTACTAAATACTAATATTAGTACTTTATTTATATTTATAATAATTATTCTATTATTAATAGCCTTTTATATATTCTTAAATTTTAAGAGATTATTAAATATATATAAAATTATTCCTTAGTCTAAAATAATTAATATTCTAAGTAAGTAAATTAATACTTTAAAGCTAAAGGCTATTTATAAGAATATTATATTAATAATACCTATTAATATTTTTATAATCTTTATTTTTAATATTTATTAATTATTATTTATTTATACTTAGATTTTCTTAATATTCTTTAAAGTTTATTATTATTCTTAAGTACCCTTTTAACATTTTATAAATAATACTTATTTATAGCTAAGCCTTTTAATCTTAGGTACTTAAATATATACTAATATTTAAATAGATTATACCCTCTTATACTATAAGCTAGGTATTTTATAATAAGTATTACTATTTATATACTATATTTTTACTATTTATATACTAAAATCTACTAAAGTCTACCTAATTTCCCTCTTATCCCTTAACCTCTTAAATTTTAATATAATTTATAATAAAATATTTACTAAGCAAAGTATATTAATAAATTATAAAAATAATACTTATTTTAATTAAATAACTATAAAAATAATAATAGCCTAACTTAAAGGCTTAAGCCTAATTATCCTTAAATTATTTAAAAAATAAATCTCTATAATTTCTTTAAATATAAATATATTAGGGCCTAGCTATTATTCTACCTACTAAAATAACTTCCTTAGCTAATAAGAAAAGTACTACTTACCTAGCTAATAAGCTATAGGCTTAGTTACCCCTACTTTCTCCCTTTATAAATCCCTAATCTTATATTTTTAGCTATATAAACTATATTTTATATTACTTTATTAATAATACTAGAGATCCTTATAATATAGCTATTGCCTCTTTAAGCTTAGCTTATAATTAGATTCTTTATATACTTAGCTTTAAAGGGCAGCTGCCTTATAAGGGCTATGAAATTATAGTAGAAGGTTACCTTGAGATAGGTAATTTTAGTATGTATATAGATAGGAAATACTGGTTAAACCCTGGGTATACTAGCTAAACCCCGGTAGAATTGATTTTAGTGTGTAAATAGTAAAAATATAGTGTGTAAGTAGTAATACTCTTTATAATTATCTTCTTAATAGCTTTACTACCTAATCTAGATATTACTTTCCTATACTCCTTAGATATAGCTATCTTCTTTGCTTAGTTACTATCTTCTTTACTAATATTTACTTAGAATACTTTGCCTCTTATAATCTCTTTATTTATAGGTTTATAATATTCTAATTATTTATATATTATTAATATAATAATTTTAACTATTTAAATACTTAAGCTTTTAGGGTTAAATATTCTAATAATTATATTAGTTATACTAATAATATTTCTCTTTACTTTTAAGTTAAAGTCTCTTAGATTATTTATCTTATTAGTAGATTATTAAGAAATTATTTATTACTTTTATAGCTTTAATAAAAATTACTATATAGCTTTAATAAATACTATTTATTTAATTAGTAAAATCCCTTAGCTATTATTTACTTTTTATTTTTAGAAGATAATATTTAAATCCCTTAATTAGGAAAGCTTTTTATATAATAAGCTATTATTAATAATTATAAATAAACCCACTTTTAATTTCCTAGATATTTAAAATCTAGCCTAGACTACTAATTTTCCTTGACTTTTTAGTAATAATCTCTATATTTCTTTTTAGCCCTATTTCTATTATTATAGTTTTTAATAAACCTTATAATATCTATAGTCCTTTCTAGCTACTAATTATACTAGTTATTATTAATATCTTCTAAGAACTTATTTTTTTCTAGCTTTATATTCTTAAATTTACTTAAAATATACTTATTTATTATCTTATTAATTTTTATATATTTCTTTTAAATAAAATCTTTATTATTAATATTAATATTATTCTTTTAAAATAATTAAAACTTAAAATTAATAATATTTATTTTTTAAAATAATATAAGATTAATAATTTTAATCTTAAATAGTATAAATAGCTTATATTAAAAGAAATTCTATTTAAAATATTTAATTAGATTAAAAAAGTATTTAATATAAAGCTTATTATTAGTATATTTTATAGTAAATAAATATAAGGGATTATAAAGAATATAATATTTAAAATATAATTTAGATTTAATTATTTTTAATAATATTAAAAGTAAACTAAAATATATTAATCTTAGTATAATAAGAAAGCTATTTTAAATATTAGGATAAATTTAATAGAATTTACTATCTTTAATATTAAAAGGGTATTAAGATTATAAAATATATAAAGTTAATTATTCTATTAATTTAGGTAAAAAGAGATTAATATTATAATTATTTAAATATTAATTATATTTACTCTTAGAATTACTTGGTTAAGCCTTTTACTTATATTTTAATTAAATATAAATAAGCTATTATAAAAAGTACTTTAAATTTACTATAAAGCCCTTTATTATAATATTATATTTATTTTTTATTTTAAATATTATATATTCCTTAGATAATATCATTAATTATTTAAAATAAAATATCTAAATTTTTAATTAATCCTTTTAATTAAAAGGGATTTAAAAATAAAGGGCAATAGATTCTAAGATTATTTTATAAGCTATATTAACTAAAGTTTCTTATTTCTTAAATACTTTTAATTAGATCTTTTATTATCTAAATATAATATTATATATATACTATTAAGCCTAATTAAGATTTATATAATTACTTATATTTTAATAGATATTATAATATTAAAATTTAATTAATTTAATTAAAAGCTTTCTAATAAAAGTATCTAAGTATATATAAGCTTAAATCTTTCTTAGGATCTTAGCTAATATTAATTAGATCTATTTATTTTAATTACCTTTGCTTATTAAAATAACTTTAGTTTTTTTACTAAATATATTAATTATTATTTAATTTAAATTTATAAAGATATATCTTTAGTATTTTTAGCTTATTCTTTAGTTTTTACTATTAATATACTTTATATAGTAAAGCTATTTTATAGTTTTTATTATTAAAAATTATACTAAATAGCCTTATAAAGCTAGGCTTATAATTATTAGAATAATATAATATATTAATTCTTAGTAAACTAATCTATAGTATAGGTAGAGGTATATTCTTATATCTATCCCTTATAGTGATATCCTTTAAACCCCTGGTTATCTCGACCTACTTATACTCCCCGACAGTAGGTGTATAATGGACCAGTACATAGATCGACACCACACCCTACTAGTGCCAAATTGACTTTGCAACCACCCAAATAACTAAATCTACCTCCACACCCACAGGCACCTAAATCCACGTCAAAAACAACTGCACCCCTGGCTCGCTTCTGCTTGCTTGGGGAAACCCCCCGGTCCATGCTTAACTGTAATCTTCGTACGCAAAGAGTTACGTCGGCTACCCTCTTAGTCCAACGCCGAACCGTGTGATTGTAAGAAATCGACAAAATGGCCCAAGTTGACTTCTCCACAAAAGAAAAAAAAACCCCCCAAGGCCAGCCATTGGAACATGCAACAACCTGTGACGCTGCTGCAAGAAAAGGTAAAATGGAGGCACTAGACTGTGCCCGCTTCGTACGATACGTTACATACAAGCTCCAGCCTGAAGTTTGAAGATCCACCCAGTCGGTATTGGCTCCAGCCAATGGCTCCATTAAACGCACCGAGCCCCAGCATAGATAGTATCATAATAAATCATATCATTCCCATAGCATTTAAATACTCCTGCTCAGAATCAAAACATCAAGCAATATGCAGGCCATTCATTCATGACATCCCCCCATTAAGTGCAGCTATGCTATATCGGCCAGTTTGAGCTGTATCAGGTGCGCGTATAACTGCTCCTTCGGGTTTAGGCCGTCGCGAATCGTAGGGCTCGATAGGTGATAGCAGATGCAGCTGATAGTAATTTTACGTGCTTATACCACCTATCTACCACTGATATAGCGCCAGTGCCCTACAAATAACAGCTTGGTACAACAAGGATGCGTGAGGGGTCGCATCCTATGTTATCTATCGCCTTATTTGAGCATAGCATACTCTAGGATTTTCGCATATATTGCCCATTAGTTGTTCAGGCTCCTCCCATCCTAGACAGTCCATGCACAGCAAGCCACCAGTTTCCCCTCACAAGCGACACTACTTAACACCAATGAGCTCCGCAATCCGGCCTCGACATGTTCCAAATTCCCTTGTGCAAATTGTCTCGTATTGGCAAAACCCTTGTTACTGCAACTTAGCATAATGGCCACCGCGGACTATCTTTCGTTCCCTCCCGGGACGGAGCGTATCGAGAGCACAGATGGAACAAATGTTGTCTTGGCGCCTCAACCCAGTTCCGATCCAAATCAACCTCTGGTCAGTGGTGTCTAACCCTGATACACATGTCGTGTCTTCTAGAAAACTGATCCTGCGCGATTCTTGGTTCAGAACTGGGGCGTTGCACGAAAAACTATCCACATGACTCTGCTGTCACTCTATGCCATCATGGTGTTCGCGATGTGCGCTGGCTCTCTACCTGAAGTTTGAACGAGGCAGAACCTGACAAAACCAGCCTATGTGTTACTGTGCCAATTTATCAGGATCTTAACCAAGAACTCGGAATTAGCTACAACCAGCTGAACAATGGCTATGCCACAAACATGGCCACACTCTCTGTTGGCTGTATAATATTTATCCCCATCGCTTTGAGCATTGGCCGCCGTCCTGTCTATCTCGCCACTGCGATCATCATGTTTATTTCTGCCATTTGGCAGGCCAAGATGCAGACAACATGTGAAATGATAGGAACCAACGCTATATCCGGTATAGCTGGTGCTGTGAATGAAGCCCTGTTCCAGGTTACTGTACGTTATTAAATCCATTGACGTGGAAAGCTTAGGCATAAAGGCGCTAACATAGGTAATCTATGTAGGTGTCAGATCTATTCTTTGTGCACCAAAGAGGTACGATGAATGGCGTATACCTCGTTATGGTGATGATTGGCGTGAGTGGAATTGATTCGCGTCTATTACACCAAACCAATAGCTAAAAGTCTATAGAACTACCTAGGGCCTGTTGCTGCCGGTCATGTAGCCGTCTCCATGGGATGGCGTTGGGTGTTTTGGCTCTGTTCCATTTTAATGGGAGTCGTCATTATTTTAATGGGAGTCGTCATTATTTTAATGTTCTTTTTCCTGGAGGAGTCCAAGTACATCACTCCTCTCCTACACGGAGTGGAGGTATGTGAGTAGACTCATCCCCACGATTCAAACAACAAAAAGAGTGCTGATAACGTATCTCCCAACCCATCCATCACCAACAATACGGACTCTACATTAAACCATTCTGCTCGGTTGGTCGAGATTGACATCAACATACCAATGAAATCGTATTGGGAAAGATATGCCTTGTACACCATCGATAGCAACACAACCATAGATGGTCGCATTCTTTGGAAACGATTCTACAAACATTTCCAATTACTCGTCACCTTTCCGGCCGTCATGTTTGCTGCTCTTCAATATGGGTTTGAAATTGCTATGCTGGCAATTTTGGCCGTTACTCAAAGCGAAATTTATGCGGCCCCTCCTTACAACTTTAGCAGCGCAGGCATAGGAAATATGAACTTGCCGCCCGCTATTGGCGCTTTCCTGGAATGTTTATTTGGCGGTCCACTCATCGACTATTTCATCCTCCAAGTAGCCAAGAGACGTGGTGGTATCTATGAACCCGAAACTCGATTATGGTTGTTCCTTGTTCCGGGTCTATCCATGACAATTGGGAGCCTGATGTATGGTTTAACCATCGCTAAGGTACGAAACTTGTCTTGCTCGTGTTAATATGTATACGCTAAATACTATTGAATTTAGGGAATGCCGTGGATTATCAATGCCGTGGGTGCTGTGTTCATTGGATTTGCCATTGGCGGCACTGGTGACATGGCGCTTACATATGTTCAAGATTCATATCAGCTGGTAAGTCCTTCAGTCTATTTCTGATGTTTACACATCTGATCGATATCGACGAGTAGATCTTGGTCAACGCCCTAACTGGCGTGGTTTTCGTTCGAAATATCATTTCTACCGCATTGGTATTTGCCATTTCGCCATGGAAATCAGCAATGGGGGTTTATAACATGTTTGTACTTCTCGGTTGCATTGCTACTGCTATTGCATTTACTTGTGTACCGTTAATATTTTGGGGCCGTCGATTTAGGATTCATTTCGCTGAGAAGTATGAAGCGTTTGCTTTGAAGCAGTTCTAGCAGTTATAATCGGTTTTGTTCAATGTCATTCCATTCAGTCTAGCTAGTTATCTAGGCGTAGCCGATGCTAGCACAAATTCCCTATCTACTAGGGTGCTAAAGTACATAGGCCCTTGTGAACTTCAATTATAATCGGGTTTAGTCGCGATTTCAACAAGAACACCAAATTTGTTGGCAAAGCATAACGTAAAACTTTGTGATTAGTATTTAGAAAGAAACGAGCGGTGTTACCCCAGGTGCAGAATTAGACGTCAGATTATGCTGTCATGATTGCACATAGTCTCATCTTCGAAAACAAAGAGAAAATAAGAAATTGGTAAAGCTGACGGAGTGTAATTATTGCCCACATCGAATGCCATGAATCTGGTAGAAAATACATCATGGACACGCTAGCTATCGCCACAAGCACTGTTCAATATATCAATTTCACGATTACGATTGTTGATCGCTGAATTCAAATCAATCAAGCGGTGGTCGGAAAAACTGGAAGAACATTGAGGTTGGAGTGAATCACGAGTGACCTATCCCGCAATTCCCAATCGGCCCCAAAATGGATGGAATCATCAAGTTTAAGGCATAAATCAAATGGAAATAAGAACGGTAACACCTCAGGGTCAAAAGTACCATGTACCCTGATTCAATATAGGGATCACAAGTTTATCCATTAGAAAACGCCAATACGTAGACGTCAATTGTCTTCTCACATCATCAGGTCAGGTCCCGCACAGGCAAAGAAACTTCAAAGTGGAGATTTGGATGCTATAATCGTAAAAGGTACAGATGTGTACGCTTTTGTTGTGCTTCGGAGCAACGTTAAGCTATCCTGAGTAGAAGCGCCGATGGGTCAACTGTACCATCGGGGATCACAGCGCCCATGTTTCATCCCAAAGAACGCCGGGTCAAGGATCCGACACACACAAAGTCTGCCATTTTCCGACATCACTTGCTTACATACATAACATCTTTGGGTCTTGTTAATCCACTCGGCCCATTTCTAATCATGCTTGGTTGCGCTAAATCGGGGTTTGGTTACGTGTCCCCATTGCAGGTATGGTAACTGTAAAACTTTGATTCATTGACAAGTTAAATCTAGCCTTTTCTCGGGACTCAATTCGTAAATAACGGGCCAATCAGCCATCACTTGCCTTGGCCAGTGCACCTTGCTGTGTCTCAGCGCCTGGACAGGTTTCCTGAACTGAGGCAATAATAGATTCAGGACCCATGGCTCAGTTGATGATTTGATATAATTTGGTACTTTATCAAATAGTGGAGTAACCCATGTGCCAAGAGATCCTGTACGAGGCCCCTACGAGTCCGACATATCAACTAAAAGCTCGCCCTCAGCTTTCGTTCTGGACAAATATTTGCCTCTCCATTGCAAATTATTTGGGCATCTAGTACGATACACTCAAAAAATATCATCATGCTTGTCTACAAGTTTACATTGTCTTTTGCCTCTCTACTTTATCTTGTCCGCGGGGATGCAATTGTTGATTCGGATGATGTCCTACCAGAATATTAATCCATTTGTGGTCCTATTATTGAGTTGGAAAATCGATGCGAGGTATCTATCAGGGAATGCGGAAAAGGTGATTGTGGGAAACAGTTCAAAGGTTTCTATAATGGTCATGACGGCGGCCTTGCTGAGGCTCAGTGCATCTGCACCAATGATAGTTCAATGTTAGCCGCATTGTGCGACTCTGTGTCGCCTGCATGCACCAAAACTTCAATACTACTTCTGAAAATGATGATTCTAACGATTCCAACGACAATGAATATGATCTCAGGGGTAATTCTTGCGGCAGTGCAGAGCATTTGAATGGTGCGATGATACTGACAAGTAAACTAGACGTCGATGATCTTCTCAGCACCTGTGGATAGCCTAGAACTACTTATGATTCCGCCACTTCTATCGCTGCAAAATATATAGAAGTGAAGGCAACTGCGCTTACAAATATATCGCAGTTGACTACAACCATCAAACCTGGCTCTATCCGCACGGACGCTACTGCTACCTCATCCACCGAACGCACAGCAGCCACAAACTATCAACCAACTCAAAGTGTTGAATCAAGTTCTACTAAAGTTGTCATTTTTCTATCTCTCATGGGTATTTTGAATACTTCCGCCACAGTCTTTCTGGTCCTAATGTAAATGCTACGGATTCACAAAAGCTTTGGCAGGAACCATGGCTATGTCTTAGACGACCCTCTTCTTCTGGCAGTCACCGATGATATGAGATTTCAGTCCCACGAGAATGTTTTAGTATATTATCATATTGGAGACAGGTGAATTCATTTTTTAGTGGAAATTATTACAAGAACTCCACGCAAGAGGGTGTTGTCAAATTGAATAGGACATCAATGACAGCTATTAGATGTCTATTGCAGCCTGGGTGATAAGTTGGCAGGGTCACCTGATTGTAGTATCGAACTAAAATTTGACGGTATTACTACACCTAAGTGTATTATTGTTCGGGATCGGTATGAAGAAGAAAATACTTTCTAAACATAGTGTTATGATATTTCAATACTCATTCGATAAGCTGTAGCATTGAAAAATCACGAAATTGCGATCAGGTTTGGCGCAATCTGTAAGCTAATCCGAGAGTAGTGTTCCTAATGCGACTTAATATAATGTGATGAAGAGAATTAAACTTGATGACCATTGGTAATGAATCATGAGTAAAAGACCAGCCAAAGGCCGTCATTTTCTATCCTTTTTAGGGCAACTGTAGGGTTGCTGTCTCTCCTAGGTGATCACGCCACCACTGTCAAAACATAAACAGAATGAGAGTGAAAATACCAAACTTGTAGTTGAGAAACTCTTGGTATATTAGCGGACCCGATTTTTACCCGAGGCTAGCCCATCTCGCACATAACCACAAGACAATTTATTTTGGTCATCTCATTCTCAGGATCGCAACTTGAACACAATCACGATAAAATACGACGCCCAACATGAGCGATATATTTTGTGCCCTATGTGGTGTCATTCTGTCATTTGAAACTCCAAACCAATGGACCAAGGAGTTTAGAGCCAGTGAGTGTCTTTTGTCACTCTCTTAGAAACCCCCTAGCTTGCCCAGTTTACACTCAGAATGATGATTGGGATGGAGTCCGAGTGTCTGGAGTAGGCTTCTATCGTAAAAATATTACAACTGCTCCCTTGGACTCAGAAAAGAGATATGACGACCAAGACCTTGGACCGGAGAATTCAGTCGATCTCGTCATGCAGGATATCTCATTTCAGCGGTTTATCAAACAGTATTCACCACACATGGACCTTCAGCCATTTTGGGGCTTTGGGTTCCATTGTTCTTGCTAGACTCTGCTCACTGAAGCCATTCAGACTTGCCTCAAGGACCTACTGTATGCTTGCCTTTCCATGCCATGTAGAAACGGCAATATTTTGGACTGGGGCCACGAGTATGGAGGCGCCGTAACACCAGTCATGAGAAGGTGTCTCCGAACCCTCCTTCCCCAGTTCGAGATAGAAGTTACCGACCTTCCCATCTATTTCGATCCCTTAGAATTGCCTCTGATTCATCAGGTTCAACAATCTGGCATCGTCGAGAAAGATGGCCAGGCAAGGTGTGGTCAAATCACGCTTGTCCGAAGCGAGACGATCGTTGCCCAAAAGGACCATTTCGACTTCGGGGCCCTACCGCCTGAAATCCTTCAAGAGATCCTCACGCTTTTACATTCCAAAGATGTCTGTTCATTAAGACTTGTATCACGTCCATTTGCCAATTTAGCATTAACAGAAACATTTTGGGCGTCGCGTTTCTGGCCAGGGCAAGAGTATGAATACATGATTGAAACCCGTTGGTCGAAGCCAGTGTCTTGGAAGGCAATGTATCATACCATTTCTACACTCCAAACGAACCCTAATGTTGTTAACCGGAAACGCATTTGGAAGTTGGCGCTTCAACTTCATGAGACCTTGGAACAGATGGGGACGCCGTGCTACGGTTATCCGATACGATCATTTTTTGAACCATCGGGCGATATTCAGAAAGAATTTGATTGGAATACCGCCAGCAGGGGCTTACTACAACCTGAAGATTCATTCAACGCAACGTCAAGGTCTATTTGGTCACGGCTACTTAAATGTCCTTCAAATCCTAAGGGAATTTTTGTTTCCCTGGTATGCTTAAGCAGTGGATCCTTTATTTCAGGTCTGCGAATTCAGGGTTCGAGCAACGAAGAATTTCGGATAGGCTACATACACCCGAGCCAAGAAATCTCTCTGCAAATATCTTTTGGACTTGACATTTCTGGGTGGCATCTTGCTATAGACGAAACTGGTATCAGAGGGATTACCGTCGTGATGGAAAATGGAGCCCTTTGTGCTTGGGCCGGAGAATGCGAGGGCATTCCAAAGAGGCGTTTAGTTGGGGGTTCGCTCGGAATCTCGACCATAATGGCCGAGTTTGATGTCAGTATATCTCATTAAACTCCACCATAATGTCGCAAATTGAGCTAACCATGACTTTGTAGGCCTTAAAACTTGTTTCTTTAAGAATTCCCAGGTCACCTGAACAGCTCCAAGAGTCGTCATCGTTGCGAGATATTGCCCTATGGATTCCTGACATTCCTGCGGAACACTTTTATTTTGATGGAAGTCGAGACAATTTCCCTTTACGGGCCTACTACCGTTTGCCCTTACCATACTCTTCCGTGGTCTTCGGTGGTAGTAACGGACACGATCTTGATCAGCTTGTTGAGATTGTTGGGTGGGTATTTGATATTTACAGCATTACTGGGATCCAGTTCTTGTACTCTGATGAGACAAAGAACAAATATTTTGGAAGAATCGGGCCGTTTCTGGAATCAGTCAAAGGGGAAAATCGGAGCATGGCTCCAAGCCAGGATTTCTGAATTCCTTTCTCTATTAACGGGCCTGGAGGGGAATTAATCTCCAAAATCGAGGTGATAAATACTGG
Source organism: Calonectria pseudonaviculata (assembly GCA_004380915.1). Taxonomy (NCBI): domain Eukaryota; kingdom Fungi; phylum Ascomycota; class Sordariomycetes; order Hypocreales; family Nectriaceae; genus Calonectria; species Calonectria pseudonaviculata. The sequence continues at coordinate 98,338 of PGGA01000016.1, forward strand.
CGGTGCTATTATCGCCCTAAAGGTAAGCGTTTATGCCCAAGAGGTTTCTGGGACATCTAATATAATATATTCAGATCCAAACCAACATTGGAAGAGAGATTATATTTCCGCCACCTGAGGAGACCGGGTTTAATGATGGATGGATTGCTATCAATCCTACTGGTAGTATAGTTGTTGGGTTTTATTCAATTTGGGTGAGTCGTGACGAAGCTTCGACAGGAATAAATGACTGATACATCTTCTCAGAGCCATGGCATAAAAGCCATTGAGCTTTTCTCAATCGATACTTAATTATACCATTTATTCTATGTCCAACCGTGCGTCGTCTCACTCTCTCCGCCAATCATACTGATACATTACCATTACAAACCCGCTCCCCACCTCAAATATCTTCTGAGGCAAAAGTGTGATGATCGTTTTACCTGCTTTGTGCGACCCTTTTGTTGGGCAGAGCATTGTGATACTATTGACCATAGCACAAGGAACCATGTTGAGTGGCTTTCCTTTTTGCTCCCTTTCCCAAGAATTCAACACCCCTTCTCCCCTCCGCCCCTGATTGCCATCGCCACCGATCAAAAGTCCGAACTGTGAGCTTTATCTCGTCCTACTATCAAACAGGGCTAAGGTTTCCAGTTGAGTCGTGTCGGCTACGCTGCACGATGGCACATGCGAAAGTATCGAGTTACTGATATCAATGAAGACCATTATGGGAAGGTAAGAAGAGAACAGTTCAAAACAACGTGCCTCGCCCGCAAGATGACTTGGCAGGCAGAAAGAGAGCGGATAGAAACATGGAGAGCAGCCATTCCTAATCGGGCATGCTAAATGAGAACACACTGGCGGTTCAGAGCTAGAATATCTTGTGGGTCCTTTGGGGACGCTGCTGGCCAACCGGACCAAGCTACTTTGATCATCTTGATCCATCTCAACCACTGTCCTTTCGAACGTAGTTGCATTCGGATATCGACAATCTCCCAGGAATGCATCGTGCACGATAAAACCACCCCACAGACAGAGATGGCCATGGTGCGATACAAACCGATAGTGCGTGGTGCTTGTGACCACGATAGCAGCCACCGAGAACACCTAACACGGCGAGGATCAAACACATAAATATAAAAGATCTTGACGATCCAGACTCACCCAGACCTACACAATGCCAACGGTAACCATATTATTTAAGGAGAAACCATCGAAGAGGAGGATATTGACGTGGAAAAGGTAAGAATATCCGACTTGCTACAGACTCAGCGTTGTACTGACTTCGAGGCCGATATAGACATTTCTTCGTATTGAGCTCCAAACTCTGAGCCGTCTCCCGCAAAGCCATTCGGTGTTGTTTTCGTTCAAGACCTACTTATACCCAATTCGAGACCTCAAAGGAGAAGGGCTAGGGTTTGAGCTGGCAGACGCAATTGAGGGCCTGTGCAAAAGAAACGCCCCTGGCATGTGGCGATACAAGAGTGCTATTCGATGGGACAGGAGCGGCACGACGGGATGCTATTTAGAAAGGGGATGAACATTTGACACTCAAAGTCTCTGAAAATTTCAAACTGAGCACCTCTATTTAACGCTAATAATTTAATCTAATCAAAAAACAAATAACGCCATACCATAGAAAACATTTTCGAGATGAACGATATCAATGCTCTCTTCACCTTGAACATGGCTCAGTGGGAAAGACGCTTCTCGGTGCGGTTGCCACTAAAATTTCCCTCAGTCACTTAAATGCTATATTAAAACTTCAGATAAGCAGCCATCTGCTTATATATTATCCAACGGTGATGTCGTAGATATAGATGAATGGGTATTAACTAAGTACCTGAGCCAGGTAATTTCGAAATTCGTTATTAGGCTTCATTAATTAATCAGAGCTCTTGATTATTAACTAGCCATTGCTGCTGGCCCTGAGTGGAGCATGTGATGCTGTAGAATTTCTGATAGGGCGGTTCTCTTTGGTATTTTGTGAAGCCTCTGCATCTGACGCACGACGTTGGCCAAAGTAAGGTCTGAGAGAAGGCAGACATGCAATAATGACGGCTGTGCTGCTTTCAATAAGGGATAAAAGTACTAGAGTAGTAAGCATCGATATTAGCATACGAGCCATTGTACATAGTGAGCCGTCGACTTACTCATGATATTAAGAGGCATAACTCCACGTAAATTTGTTTGCTTGTAAATAACAATAAATCTAACAAGACAGATGGAGATGTTGACGAGACCCAGGAGCAAAGTAGCATAAAGTCCAATCTTGATTGAAGGCTGGATTTTCAAATCAGGCACGACAAACCACGGCAGCGCAAACACTGGGAGTAACGTCAGAGATGGGTTTTGGAAAGCGCGTAGGCTGAGTCAATCTCACCAAGGATATCGCTCGCAAAGTGGAGGGCCCATGTTACCTCAAAGAATAATTCTCCAGTCTCTGGTGGGCATGTTGTGTTGGGATTGAGGTCCCTAAGTATGCGACATCAGCGTTGGGTGCAGCTTGACTCCGTACAAAGACGTTGCTTGTCTGATGCTTACCAGTGAGTTTCTAGTGGAACGCATATTAGGAAAATCAACAGCAAGCTCGCTATGTAGGAAAGAACAGTGAATCCTGCTGTTGCCCACAAAAATGTTCTCCGCTTCACCATCAGTTTGTGGAACATTGGGAGATACATGTCCAAAAGGGCTGCTTTGCAGCAGTAAAGTGCCGTGAAGAATGGGACGTTTCCCACCCAGAATAGCTATACCGTCGTTTTAGCCATCGTCTATATTTGCATTCGGATGCGCCACAGGGGTTGCAATCTGCCCAACACTCACCATGAAGACCTGGCGGATATCCTCGGAATCGCCCAAATAGCCTTCCAGTGTCGTTTTCACGTCCGAGCGCAAGATGCCAAGTCGGTGGTATCCGATAGAAAAGCCCGTTGTTGACAGTGATGCAATCCATGCGATAATCATAATCACATCACTTCTTAATAATCGACGTCGCTGTATGCCAAGGCGGAGATATAATCGAGCGAGGACGGCCGCGGTGGCGATGAATGCCAACAACCAGGTGGAGGTCTGGAGGAGCCATGAGCACATGAAGAGGCCACTGGACAGGGTATGCATACCAAAACCGCCGCTGTGCCAACGCCGCGGTCCGGCTTGTGGTGTGGTGGCCCAGCGAGATCACCCACAGACGAAGGCGCGACCCTCCGTGAAATGTCTGTCGAACCATGTAAATGAACAAAAGAGCCCATCATGACAGCAAGACGAAGGTGGCGACGGGGAGCCTTTGCCTAGTTACTGGCGCAAATCCGTGCTGTTTATATACCTTTGGTACCCAGGAAGTATCTCGAAGTGGCTTGTGCCAGAGGCGTCGTTAAAACTTCTAGAGCCTTGAAACTAGCCCTTTGCAGCCATTGTTTACGCAGCAGGAACGCCAGCCCAACCTTAACCAGCCCACTCCACCTTTTGGCACATCTAGAACACGAGATACCGGCGGGTCAGCCAGGGAACATTGGATAAGCACCATGTGGCCAACTGGGTCAAAGGGCAAGTATGCCAAACCGACGGGACCATCGAATGGGCCCAGGTCTGCCTGCAGATGGATGGAAGTATGTCAGTGGCGGTGACGCTGCCATACTCTGCCTTGCTTGCTTGAGGGGTATCAGACTCGCCCATTAGACTGTGCCGTCTCCTTACGGGTCCGGGCCATTGCTGGTGATCCCACCAAGACTGGCCGGGCCTCGCTTCCCTAGTGTTAGCTTGGGCTCGTTGGCCAGGCCGTTCGCCATAGCTGTGGCCCTATTCGATTGAGGTTCGGTCACTTTTTTTTTTCTTCCTCTCTTTTACTTTCTTTCTATCGCCCGAGGGGCCACCACGTAGCATCCGCTTCCTCACTTGTGCCCACCCTTCCCGCAGCATGCCGGCAACGGCCAAGAGTAGCCATGATCGACACTTGCTCCCAAACCATGTCCATGCATTTGCCGGTTGTGCATGTTAGGCTCATGGGTTAGAATCTCGGACCAGGAGTGGAAATCATGCCAGCTGTGGCCTAGTGAATTTTTGACGTATGACCAGGTTCCCGGTACATTGCAAAGTGTGTGGATGCCCTGTAATATTCCAGATGCATGGTTCTACGCACGTCAAATGCATCGTGATTTTGGTCATTGCGGGAATGTTAATTCCATCTATTTATAACATCCATGAGAGTAGCTCTCTGAATAGATTGTGTGTTTATTTAAGAGATGCATTTCTATTATCTATGCCATGATTTCCTTCTCTCCCCCCTCCCCTTTCTGTTCATAGTTGATGATTCTTATATCTGTGATTAATCCAATATAATCTACATTTCAAAAATGAAAAATCTGACATGATTCAGTAGCCCTTATACAAGAATCATATCGGCGTCTGTAAGCAATGTTGCTCCGCTGCAATTCCCCCCTTAAGAACGTAAGCCTTTCGGACTGGAAGAGTTTCAAGCATTAGAGTAGTCGCCCCAAAGTGATCCTTCAGACTTGATATCAGCCGCAAAAGGTCTTCCTTGATATCTTCCTTTGGTACATTTCCTTGCATCACGTCTACAGGTGGGAGATCCGGTAGCGGAGGCCACATGGTCATGGCACTTGTCGCATTTCTGGCACCGTTGATGTTTCTTGAACTTTTGGAATGCCCGTCAGATGGCTTTGAGTCGGTTTCCAGGTGATCTTGCAACCTTTCTCGTTGTGCGAGAGGCGGGCTGACGCGGACTTGCCCATCTGGCAGGTTTCTGATAGCTTTTGCATTGAAATCACTGTCATCCATGTAAATATATGGCTCTCTTGTGGCTGATTGATATGAGATTGGCGGAGATGCGTGTCGCTCCAATTCGAATGGCGCAGTCGGTACATCAGACGGAGCGTCCGAGTCGGCTGTAGACGAGCGAGGAGTTTTCTGATAATTGTCGGGAAGACTCTCATCAAGATCAATGAGGCTGAACATGGACGCACGGGCATTATGTGCCGGCTGGTCCTGGGAGACCTCTGAGACCAAGTCTCCTTGAAATTGAATTATGGTAAAATCCTCCTCCCTTATTCCATTTCTAGATTCAAATGGGAAGTGCGGCCCAGCTGAGGCCGGTGGCTCGATTGGAAAAGTCCAGTCTAGGGTCCGTCGACGGCCATTGTCTGCTGGGTCACTTGAAAGTGGTCTGTCTGTGGCTCTTATTGTCGGCACGTCCCCAAAGGCTGCATCCAAATCAATCAGAGATTCTCGAACATTTACAGGCCCCGAATTAGTGCGCAGTGGGAGGTCAAATGACATCGGCGACTGTTGGGGGCTGTAGAAAACGCGAGCGTTGTCTTGGTAATTGGAAATGGTGTTTGGGTCGAAAATCTTCAGAAGCGGAACAATAGGAATTCTCATATTTGATGGTGGTGCTCTTTTGAGTCGTATTTGAGGCTTGGATGGTTCGGGTCCCATCTTGACGGTGGTGGTGAGTGCATTCAATGTGGTTGGCAGTAGCTCCGTGGTAGTAGGCTGTTGCGCTGCACGTAGAGTGCCGAAGTTCCACTCATCACGTAAAGTTGAAAGTGATTGAAAGCTAGGCTGTCTTTGCGCACCAAAAGGAGAAAACAGGGACGCTCGGTTTCCTCCCTGGGCCTCCCAGGTCCTGTACGCGTCGACGAGCCGAGATAGCGACTTGGTTGGGTAATCGATTTCAGTGTCGCGGATGTACGGATGGTATTGCAACTCCTCGATAGGAGGGCGACTGGGTGGATCCTCGACCATGCAACGCGTAATAAGATCCTTCAGACCTGCCGAGTACTGGTCACCTTCAAGACGAGGGTAATTCTGCCTCAGGTGGGCGCCGAATCGAGAGACGTCTCTGAAGCTTGCGTTTGGGGGCAAGCCAGAGGCGGCTTCAAAAGCCATGGATCCAAAGGCCCAAATGTCAACTTCAGTGCCGTACTTTACGGCTGTGTTGAACAGCTCTGGGGCCATCCAATGCAAGGATCCCGTAAAAGTGCTCCTCTTGTCGAATTTGGTTTGAACAATGCCGGCCACGCCAAAGTCGCACAGCTGCACGCTCCCGTTCTCCATGACAAGGACATTGGCGCACTTGATGTCTCGATGAATGATGCCCTTCTTATGGACCCAGAAGATTGCTTCAGCAGACTCGCGTAAAATGGGAATAAGCCACTGCTCTGAAATATGGCCTGTTGGCTTCATTAGGGTTGAGACGCTCCCACCGCCGCAGTACTCTGTTACCATCCACATTTTGTGGCCGACAAGAATCGCATCCATTACTGCATTGACGTTTCTCACACCGCTACCACTGAGCAGCTTGAGCGTCTCGATTTCGTTGAGAATGTCGCGAAAAGTGTCGGCGCCGCAGTCGGTGGCATCTCCGTTCTCGATGTTGATGATCTTGACTGCGACCAGCTGACCAGGTCTCGTGCCTTGGGCCTTGTAGACACGCCCGAAGCTACCCTTGCCTATGAGTTCAGTAAGGCGATAAGGTGGTGGCTCTCTTCCCGACTCGAGGCACTCCTGCACAACCGAGGCCTGCATCTCCCTCGCATCCTGGATGGCATTTTGGCGGGCGACAGAGAGGGACGCGTCGAACGCATCAAGGGCCGCCATTCGTAGCGATGCACCTCAGTACAATATTGACCTTACAGAGAATGGATGGATACAGAGTCAGAACATGGCAGGTTGGGATTCCATCAAGTACGTTGAGGTTGAGGTCCCCCCCCAGCCTCTCACTTGGCCACCCGCCCCACATAAACACTGCAGACGGCAGTGTGGCTTTGGAGCTATGCGTCAAGCGAACAATGACGCGGCCGCAATATTTCGCTTCGTTTGTACTATTTTGTCATATGTAAATACGTATATTACCAGCAAATCTATTCGAGGGCTGCTGTAGCCAACAAATTGAGACTAAAATGCAGTAGACATGGAGCCGTCAACAAAGATGTTGGCTCCAGCAACATAACTTGAAAGATGACTACCCAGAAATACCACCACATTTGCCACATCGTCAACACATCCAGTTCTACCCAGTGGGATCGACCCCAGCAGGGTTTTGTAGTAATCCGGCTGGTCTCTCTTGACCTTCTTGAAAGTGCTCAGTTCCTCGGTGCCGTCTGGCAGCGTAATATTGGGCGTCTCAATTGCTCCTGGTACAATAGTGTTGATGCGCACACCCAAGGGCCCCAGTTTATGGGCGTAGTCTTTTGCCAATACGGCCCTCCGATGCTGGAGTGACGCGCCTCAAAGCCTGCCAGAGAACTGACAACGACAATAGAAGCGATCCCCCCACGTTTCTCGAGATGAGGTGCTGCCGCTTCAATTAGAGCCACAAGTCCCATAACATCTGCCTGGAAGCTCTTCGTCCAGGACTCGGCTGTGGCGCCATGGTAGAAAGAGCAGGCAGGACAACCAAGAACGAATCAGCAACCCTTTGCTTTTATGTAGTTGGGGGATAATAGCCCTACCATTGGGAACAGCAACATCGATTCTTCCAAATTCGACCGCCGACTTGTTGACCCAAGCCTCAATGGCAGAGGCGTCGCTAATATCAACACTAGTCCTAACCGCTCGAGCTCCGTCGGCCGCATCCTCAAAGCGCACAAAGTCATCGTCACTGACCTTTCGAGCACAGCACGAGACATTGGCACCCTCAGAGAGGAAAATTTCCACGATAGATCTGCCAATGCATTTTGTTCCACCTAAAACACAGTATTAGAATTTCCTTCATACAAGACAGAATGGGGAGACGGTTACCAGTTACTAAAACATGGCTACCAGAGAGTTGGGTCGAAAATCGAGGCATGTTGGTAAGGGTTTTTCCCCGGAAATATCTTCAGCGTAGGAGGTGTATGAAGAAAGCACTCATACGATAAATATATGCCTTGAAAACAAATCTCAAGACCAGCGATGAATATATCATGCATACATAGTTGCAGCTATTATTATTGCCATTGTTCCATTACAATAGCTAGTCGCTATCCTGGCATTGACCCTACTTGATACCATCAACAGATCTGATTTTCCTTATCCAGCCTAGTATAGCAATATTGAAACATTGAAGACCCATCAATACTAACACCAACAACTGAAGTCGGATGTCCAATCCAAACACGGCCCACGCTAGTGATGCACGAGCTAAATCTAATTTTCCTAAATAGGGATGTGGAGACTCCCATCGGACTTTGGATTTCTTTAATCATTCTGCCCGCCCAATGAACAAGATTTACCTACTCGTTCCTTGTTCCGTCATACCCTGGCCAATAATCTTGTTTTCCCAAATGGGGATAGTCTATGTCCTGTGCCAATGGATGACGCCGCAAGATCCGCGTCGTCGGCCTCTACATCCAACATCCAGCGACACTCAATCACTCCTTTGACGAGGCTACCGTTGGGGATTTTCTGTCACACCCCGACTCTGGGGCTTGGAATCATGGTAAGCAATTTCGTATTCCTCAGCATAAGTGATGCCCCCAGCCTCGGGACTGCCGAGGCGAAGCGAATGAGGGCACACATCACGCGAACCAACTTGGCCGAGCGGCGTCGGCGTATCGCAAAAAGAACACAACAAAGCAATTCTCTCCCAGAGAACCCTCATACGTCCAAAGATGACCTCTCTCATCCCTACATTGCCCCCACCTCTCTATCGCGACAAACCGTGGTGATTGGTGCACCATCACTTTTGTCTCCAACAGATTCTGAGTTTTGCATACGATCCCGTCAGTACTTGTCAGATCACGTCTGTTTTCTTTCTAACAAATCAGCCGTAATCCGGGAGATGCGTGCCTTTGTTTTCCCGGCCGGCCTGGGTGCCGCGAATGGACTGACCTTTTTTTATCTGAGCCTGCCCTCTTAAACGCCTCCATGGGCGTAAAGTTGGAGTACTATGAAATACCTCAAACTACAGAGACTTCTCAGCGAGTCACGTATCTTACTTTAAAAGCTATAAAACTTATTAATTCGGGAATCGGTGCTACCAGCATGAGCCTCAGCGATGGGATGCTTGGGGCAGTGTTCACATTAGCCATTGGGGAAGTAAGTATCAGGTTGCACCTTTATAAACTCAAGCTCGGTTTTCTACCCTAGCGCTTTGCACATAACGCCCCCGGATGGGCCACGCATGTTGAAGGCTTATCACATGTGATCAAGCTCCGACGTTCACGAGGAAATATGACTATCCCAGAATGGTTCTCCGACGTGATTTTGTAGTAAGTAAACGGCCCAATTGTTAATTTCCATTTGATCTAACAACTGGCTTTGATAGCGACGCCATAAGCGAGACTATGTCATCCACGCAAGGCTACCCCAATCACACGAAGTTGGTAGAGGCCCTTCAGGGCGAAAGTAGCCGAATTATGGTGCAGATAACGGATATTTGGCGTAAAACCACCAAACTCCAACAGCTCATCAATCAATTACACGTTGAAACCGGAGGCAGAAACCTGCCTGAATGCGAAATTGCCTCTCAAATTGATGAGCTGCACCAAGAACTGGACCTTCTTGGAGACAGCCAAGCACCGTATATTCGAGCGTTCGCTTATTCGGTAGAATTGTTGATTCACTTGTCCTGGCCACAGAGTGCGAACACGCCCCGAGATTCTGGCAGAGCAGCTGAGGGAAGCTCTTGGCCAGCCTCATGCCCGTCCATGTTCATCCATACAGCTTAAAATATGGCAGTTATTTGTAGGAGCGGTTGCGACCGAAAGCAAGTCTATTGCAACGGATCGATTCATAGTATCTTTGGAAGGAATGCTTCGATCTGTCCGACTGTTTGCGTGGGAGGACGTGTGTTTAGTTTTCCGCCAGGCGTATGTGCCAAATTCAAATATCTTATGCTGGTTCAAGAGCATATGAGACCAGCTGGAGTTGTCCTAATAGACATGTAATTAAAATACCGCGGATAAATCAGGCGGATAAAAATACGGTGCATAAAGAGGGCCAGGACTTTGGCGTCTCCAAGGTGATGGGATAAAATCTACTATCAAGGGAGCTGAATAGGAAATTTGCATGTCGAAGCTCACTAAACCATGTAGAGTACAATTTAATGTACAAAATGCACAAATCTATAAAAAAAAATCTTGTTTTAGTGAGTTGAGATTGAAGGGTGAGTAAAAAAAAAAAAGACCAAAAATCCGATGAGACCACCACTAACGACGTAAGGTAGGTGGTGGTGGGGCAAAAATGTGATTCCGCCCGGGATTGAACCGGGGACCTTCTCGGTGTTAACGAGATGCCATAACCAACTAGACCACAGAACCAGTTCCAATTGATAACAGAGATACCGTTTATAGAGAATATATCCCAAGAACTGATTTCCGTGCTCGTCCTTGATGGGTGCCATTTCGGCACCAAGAAATCTTTGAAGGGGCAAATTGACATAGGAGAATTCTGACGATGATGGTGAGTAGTACACCTGAACTCGACACTCCATTTTGTACAAACATAAAATGAGTGGTCGCATTCGTTCGAGTGCACGTAATGGTGGCCTAAACCGAACTGGAACATAGGGAAATGGCCAAAGTCCACCCTAGTACTACATGACGACGGAAATGCGCATGAATAGGCGAACAGACTTTGATGGACATGATCTATGCATGAAATTTGTTGCTACGATATTCATCTCCTGTGTAGATAAACTGGTATGAGATGCACTCCAATATTCAATGTATGTACCAAAATGAGAGTAGATGATGAGCTTTTCAATTTAGTCATCACTGTCACCGCAGTTCCTTCTTATCGGAGCCCTGTAATGGGAGTTAGTCAATTAGCGTACAGAAACACAGGGTATTCACCTTTACCTTGAATGAAAACTCAATCTTATACTGCGATGAATCATATTCTTACCATGTCTGACTTGGTACCCGTCGCAGTCATTCTCTACTTGAAATGGATGTGCATTCTCGGATTCAATATTATAGAATCTCCCTTCTAACATTTTCGAATGTTTATATTCAAGCCTGCTGATGACATCCTTTAAACTATTCAACTTTACCAATTCTTTGCTCAGTCTTTGGTTGGTAATTGTGAAGGGCGAAAAGCCTGAATGAACTAGGCTACAAAGAAAAACCGGTCAATTATCTCATTTCAGTCTGTATAATAGATATCCTTCTACTTACTAACTGGAGATAAACAAGAAAAAGATCAGCCCCGAAAGACTATTCATTACAAGGTGGCGAGTAAAGATTGGGTAAAAATAATGTTGGCATTCAGAGAACCTGGGAGAGGGCGTCTATTTATCGTTCATTGCGAGTTTCTTTCTACTTACTGCCGATAAATTCTTTGGTCAGATTTTGTTTAGGTTCTGTATTAGGAGTGTTTTGCAATTTCAATGCTAGGCCGATTAAGGTGCAGAGATCGGGCCGGTTGAGCCGTTCAAGGTTTCCATCCCAGCTTTTCTTGATAGTGTAAGGATTCCAACGAGTGTATATATTGGCTGGCATGCATCTGACAACAGGATTGATACATCGAAAGCCTTAAAATTCACTACTTGGCTTCGGTGTTTATTTTAAGCATGAGTGATATCCGGAGCTATCACTGTGTGATGCAATTGTGTGAACAAAAGACCCGTGGTATGTTTAACCTTTAACACCTCAATAGAAAGTCTTCCTACCCCAAACTTCGATCCTCCTTCCTCTGAAAGCCATTTCCCAAGCTGGCTGTAAGGAAGGCATTTTATATCGGTTGTTAGGATCAAGGTTTTCTAAGGAAAAAGGCATCAAGGTTATTTCCATTGGGCTGCATGAGGCTATTGGGTATTGTAGCCTAACTGCTAACTTTACTGTGTGAAGCTTATATTGTGCTGGTTGGGGCCACGATATGGATACCTCTGTGCTGGACCTCTAGGATATCAAATAATAAAAAGACAACTTCCCACACAGAGATGTTGGGATTACACCACTCGTTGACAGGAAATCTTGTGGTATCGGTATAGCCGAAAGGCGAAGTTTATTTCATGCAGTTTCTGTAGACGCATATATTCGTCTATGAAAACTGTGCTCCTGTCTCTGTTCTTGTCTCACAAACTCTCAGACTGGAGCCAGAGCCAGTGAATATTTCCAATACCAAGACTGTCTCCTATGGGTCTTTTCCGCTCCGAAAGGAGCATCCATCGCCCCAAATTTGTGGGCCACTTCAGTAAGGAGTTGTTTTTCTGGCAGTTTAATGAATCCTGTGATAAGCTATAGCGTTTCCGACTGTTGGAAGTTTTGATGACCCCCTTCACGATGGTGGAGCGATTCCCCAAAACCAAAACTGTACTAACCGCTTAGGCGATGGTAAACTGGTCATTGTGGGACTACTTATGAACCATGGGCGCTGGCAGAACTGACCCCATCGGATTGACTAATCTAACGCCCTCGCCTAATCAACAGACTGGATTGGGTCAGCTAACCCAACCCTTCTTATCTAAAACCAGGAGGCTATCCGCAGATGTGCCTTGGCTCTGGAAGTAGCCCAATTCTTCCACATGATTGAAGCCTACCATAACTTGAGAGAATAAAATTCTTTCTCGCTCTAACCCTAACCCTAACCCTGTGTACTAGAACAGCTCTTTGATACAAACATTCATCTTAATAAGCTAGGAGAAATAACAACATACATACTTGTAACAGGCTTCTTTCAACGGGATGCAATAGGTATTTATAATTTAAATGCCAAATCATAATATTTCCCAACCTCTAAACTGTAACTTGGCATAACTAGAACATATTCCTACGGTCTTTGCACAATTTTGACTCAGATGGGGATTTTATAACACCATATATAAGGCAATTTTAGGCCTAGAATTACGTAAAGACTCGGGAAATTAGTTTCTGCCGGATGATTACTGTCAACCTTGAAACTCAAGGTGTTGCATATCCAATAAAGTCACAGCGGATATGTTGGATAATTATTAAGTGTATCAATGTTTTGATGGTAAAGATGACTACTATTGTGAGCCTGGGTTTTTTCAATCACTGTTATTTTCCAATGCAGCTGTGGTCTAATATCCATGCTAATATAAACCGGTTATCATTTTCCTTTGAACACCATAATTTGATGAATGATGCAACCTGCAAGGATCAGATAGCTTATCAACTGTAAATTTCACATGTGGGAAACTTGACCCTTCTCCGTATAGTTTTCTCGACGTTTTTTGTTCCTTTCCCAGAGTCCCATTGAGGCATGATGGCGCGATTCCTCGGCGAAATAACGACACCTCAGTAACAACCCCCAAGCTGGATTAGCCAACCACTGGGCATTTAAATATAACCGTAAGCTAGAAAACGAGACAAGGTCGCGACGAATCATTTCGGAGCACTCCGACACTGACTCGAAAGTTGCGGGGTGGATCTGATCGACTCTTACATCACTACAGCACCGAAGCACCTCATGTTCAAATGCCACACAGGTATATATTGGCCGCTAAAACTGGCCGTGATTGCAATTTGATTATTGCATGTCGAAACAACTCGAAATATCCTTTATTTACCAGTAATGTTGCTCGTCATGGCACCATCTGTGACTGAGGCGAAAACAGAAACGGACGTCAGCAAGTTGAAGTTACATTCGACGCATAACAATGGTGAAGCGAGAGCTTTGAGGAGCTTCTTTGGCTCAGCCTATGATCATAGGCTGAAGAGGGGAAAAAAAGCTTTTCTGCCGCCGGGAACTACTTTTCTCTATGTGTTTGACCAACCTGAGACACCTTGCCAGGATCACGCCACAGGCCGAGGAGCCATTTGAGACACTGTTCAAGGAGTAGAAACTAGCCATTCATAAGCCGCAAAAATAACGAGACTCTTTTTGTTCAATGTCTGTTCCTGTTCTACAAGTGTCTTGGAAGCAATGACAAGTAGACTTCCCAATTTTGAGCTTGAATAGCATAACCCAGTAATGCTACAGAATATTTAAATAATAACCAACGTCTTAAAATCATCTTTATAATATTACTAAAAAAAGAAAGAAAGAAAAGGCTTGAGTTTTATATTTCATTCGATTTGTGCATCCCCCTACTTATAAGTTATAACCGGCGAGGTGTTGGGCTACATTCAGACGACAAGCTATAGAGTGTTTTTGGTGTTTAGGTACATTGTTCAAATATATTCTATTCCATTTTATCATCACTAAGAAAGACATAGTATTTGGTAGATTCCCGTTGATAACTCATGATGCATCGTCTTTTGCTTGAGGAGATTGCACAACCTTGCTTGCAAGGGCTAGTTGGCACAGATTTCAGAGCTTTGCTCCCTCCAGTTTTCGTCTTACCCTCTCCTTCTCTCGGAGCTTTCTCCTCAAAATCTTTCCCGTTGGGCTTTTGGGTATAACATCGATGAATTCTATCCCGCCCTTCAACCACTTGTACCTCGCTTTGTGCTGTTCCACATACTCCTTCACGTCATTGATGATTTTATCATGCGATTTGTTTGCTGCACTGGTCGACTTAACTATATAGGCTTTGGGAACCTCTCCAGCATATATATCTGGGACTTGGATGACAGCACAATCACCAACGTCAACGTGTGTGAGAAGGTGTGCTTCCAATTCTGCAGGGGCGACTTGGTGGCCCTTTCCCTCATGTTAGAAAGTGAATATTGTATATAATGTTACAGATTAAAGCTTACCTTGACTTTGATAAGCTCTTTCACTCTATCAACAACCACAAAATGCTCATTACCGGAGGGAGCCATTCGTACTAACACCTCATCACCAGTACGAATCCAACGACCATCATCATCCGTTAAAAACGTCTCTGAGGTTGCCTTTGGATTATTGTAGTATCCCAGGCTTACAGTGGGGCTTTGAATCAGTAATTCTCCTGGTCTTTCATAGTCTGTTATCTCGTTTCCATCAATGTCGATAATCTTGGCTTTGGCGGCTGGAATTAAGGAACCTGTGGATCCAACCAAGGTATCCGTCTCACTGCTTTGTATAAATACAGTTGCAGTCTCCGTCATGCCTTCGCCAAGCGTTAGCCATGATACAATACGTCGGGATTTGTGCAATTTTTTACCGTATCCCTGACCAAGATGCCATTTCGGATAGAGCCTCAACAAATCATCTACCGTTTCTTGTCCCAGTGGAGCTGCGCCAGTATATACGAATCGAACACTACTCAAATCGTGCTTTCGACAAATATCCGGGTTCTCCAGCATGTGGATTACAATAGGCGGTACAATACTGAGTTGTTGAATTTTAAACCGACTGGCAGCGCTTAAAAATGACGAAAAGTCGTAACGCGGAAGTACAATGATTTCGTCTCCGCGAAAGGTTCCCAGATGAGTGATTAGCATGAGCCCGAATACATGACTGAATGGTAACAAGCCAAGCATGACCTGGGTTTCGACACCCTGTTCCTTACGCGCAACGGAGTCGAACGTGCATGTTTGGAGGACGCCTGCAATGATATTGTAGTGGGATATCATGACAGGTTTCTATGCAAAGGTAAGTCAACTGCACCGATAAATTTAAGTGGAAACTTACTGGCAGACCAGAGGTCCCACTAGAATATAGTAAATATGCAGCCTGACGAGCATCTTGACCCTTGGCCCAGTTCAACGGTGGTAGCTCGGAGAGCCTGCTTCCGCTCTCAATTAAATGTTCAATTGACCGCAAAGGGCCTGTGTAATCCGCGTTTGGAATTGGGAGAATAAAGATGTGGTCCTGGGGAATACCAGCTGCGGTGGCAGCCCTGAGTCCAGTTTCAAGCAAGGGAATGCAGGTGAACAGAGCTTTCGCTCGGGAGGATCGAAGCTGCTGTTCCAATTCCGAGGCAGATAATGCAGCGCTAGAAAGACTGACTACGCCATTGAGTCGATGGATTGAGTGAGTGAGGGGAATGTAGTCGATCTGATTCATCAGGATCAGATATTTTATCTTTCGCACGCCTTGAACAAAGTACTAACCGTATTGAGCGAAAATACACCAACAACTTGATCCCAATCTGAATCATTATTTGGGGTGAATTGCAATGCTTGGCCAATGCCACGAGCGAGGTAATCCTCCCGCAAGAGGACCTCGGCAGCATTGCGTGTTTTGCCTGTCAACCCACAGGTGTAGAGGTTCCGTGATCTAGCAAGGGGGTAACGGCCATATTTTTCCGAGCTCATGAATTCAGCAACGGAAATGGAATCTGGTGGGTCTGCAATGTTAGTTAGCAGGGTGTTGTTTGCGGGGAGCTGATTTAAGGTACCGATTGGCAGTTCTGGAACCCATGGTGGCGGGGTGAAAACCATGGTGTACATAGAGTAAGTAAGTAGACTTCACAACGCAGGAACCAAGATTGATGAAATCCTGGCTAAGCTGATTGATAAAGAAAATATCGGAGAGATTTTCTAGTCTGGGTTTCTGGCTTCCAGTGGGCTGCTCGCAGGGATCAAGTCCAATCATAACGACCACCAAGCAATAATAGATGGCTGTTCCGGCGGTCGTGATCAAACTAGGAGCGCCGACACCGGCACCTCCTGAATGTGTCTTTGACCGCCACGATGCTCCAGTGTAGACCAGGGCAATGGTGAGAAGGCGCTGATGCATCAGTCGGACAAAGATACATTCGTGTAACATGGGATGGAAACCGTGAAATCCTCAGCACAAGGGAGAAGAGAGAAGAACAATAAAAGGGCTTTCGATCACATTTCTGCTCAGCTATGCCCAGTTAACTCTGGGGGGAGTGGTGCAATTCTTAACGAGCAAGTCCTGGGACTTGCTCGGAAATTCTCTCTAGTGATACCCTGTACTGACTTTTTCTACTGCATCTTTAATCTGACCATGTTGGTAGGAAATTCGGCCATGTCAGTTCGTCGCACCTGAATCTGCTGTGTGCAATGGGGACCCATTGGCCAATCCTAGCTTCGAGCGGGAATAAACAGCTCGCGCAATGGTTCTCAAAGAGGTATAGCGACTGAGAGACAGGATATTACTGCTGCTCAGCCCCAAAAACAAGACCAAATCTGACCCGTTGAGCTTACGATGGATGTTACCTGTGCCCCTGCCATGGCCGTCTCTACGAATCAGACCTGTCTTTACGACATGTTTAGACAATTGTTTCAATGTCAACACTAATCTCTTTGAGTTATAATCAAAGAAATGGATTACTGCTGAATGGGGACTATGAATGGACAAACAAGATGGGCTGCCCTCATCCATTATCCACTCAATACAGCATAGCAGGGATATATAACCCGAGATGTCACCCACAACCGCATACCTTCTTCATCAACTCACACCATCTGCTCTTCTAGTCTCCAAGCCCACTCGCATCTACAAACCTCCTTTTAAAAATGGCTTTCTCACGAACTCTCCTATTTGTCTCTGTAATTGCGATCTGTGGTTTCGCCAAGGCTGATTACTTCAGTGGTGATGCATCCATCCGGTTGAGCCAACCGTATTACCCTCCCAATGCGGACTGTTGGGAATACAGGGTTCCAGTCGCAATCACCTCTGAGAATAACGTCTTTGACTTCCCCGACTGGACTGATGACTACGCCCTGCAGGACTTCTTGACTAACGTCACTACTCGTCCTTCTGCCGGTTATTCTAGCCCCATAGTTGGCAAGAAGAACGAAACCGCCTCTTACACACTTGCTGCATCGCTTTGTTCCCCAAAGAGTGGCGATAAGAAGAAGACAGTCCTCCTTGCTACACACGGAATTGGTCAGGCTCGCACGCACTGGAACTCAGCTTACCGGCCAGATGATTTCAACTTTGTCGAACACGCCATCAAGGAAGGATACTCAGTTTGGTTCTATGATAGTCTTGGTACCGGAGAATCTGAAAAGTACGTCCAGGTGACAAAATCGACGGGTACAAAGCCAAATGCTTACATGACTGTAGAGTCTCGGGCTTCATCAACCAGCTTCGTATCCAAAGGGCTATTCTTGTTGAACTCACCAAAATTATCAAATCTGGAATGTACACTGGTACCTTTGGGAAGCCCCAAAAGCTTATTGTTATGGGCTTCTCGTTCGGCTCGTACATTACTCATTTTACTGAGGCAGAAAACCCTACAATCGCCGACGGTGTGGTGCTAACTGGCATTAATTAAAACTCTACTGGATTGAATTTAAATGGTCTTATTCCATCATTTGTCCCTTGAATTGCTTCTATTCAAAACCCTCAGCAGTTTGGCGTTCTTGACCTTGGATATTTGACTTGGGCTGATGCCCTTGTTCAAGTCAATGCGTAAGGCTACTAATCAACTTGTGTCGAGACTCAGACTTCTAACCATCTTTTAGCTACTTCAAGTACCCATTCTACGATATTCCTACCTCGTATTACTGCGAGGAATATAAGCAAGCTTTTGCCATTGGCGAATTTCTCACCATTGCAGAGGGCGATTTGACGCGAGTGGCTACGAGGTGTGCCGTGTTGGTGAGTTTTTCATCCATGTGATCTGACAGAATGAGCTAATAATAAAACAGACCATTGCAGAAAAAACCGACTACATTGTTTGCGACGGAGAATGTGAGGGTCTTGTCGAGGAACCAGCAAGGTCCATCCGGAGTAACTCGAAATTCACACCTTATCTACACCCACACGCCAGTCACAACTTCAACTTTCATCACAACGCAACGGGCGCCTTCGGCGTCATCACCGGCATCTTGGAGTTCCATGGGCTGTGAAAGAATGGTCTGAAGGGGTGCATATAATTGCTAGCTCAAATCATCACATGCAAATAATGATGGCCAATTCCCCTACAGGAAAGTATTTGAAGAGGACCCTCTTTTGTAGCCATTAGAAATAGATCTCATACAACGCTGCGGTCATTTCAAATTTACTCACATCAATTCAAACCAATCCAGTTTAAATCAAGAAAAGAGTATTTCAAATCAAATTTAAATACCCTCAGGTCAAATGTGAAAATCTTATTTAAAATTCAAATTGACCGCAGCGTTGATCTCATGGAAATTCGGTACTATCTTACATACTCTCTACAATGCCAACTACGGCGATGCCCGAGACCATCATTCATGGCCGTCCTTTTATCGCAAGCTGAGCTTTTGCATGATCTTAACAATTCAAGCTAGTACAGCCACCATAATGTGATCCTTATGTCCACGTTAGATAACAATCCCATTATTTCCACTAAGACCAAATGTATTGAATTTTGAAGCTCGCGCCAGCTCACGTATGAAATGTAACGTTGCCTTAGAAGCTAATGTAGATGAGTTTCAGCTTTGCATGTGCCAACCGAAGCCTACGCACCCTATTCGTTCTTCCAGCTGACCCATTTGCGGCATTGCCGTGCTCGAACCCACCATTAGGCGTATTCTGGTCCCCATTCAACCCTATTGGCAATGCTGGTTAATTCCAACAAAAATACGATCAATATTTATGACAATTCTAACAGACCCATCAGATCATCCGAAGGGATGTCTTCAATTGTGGGCAAATGATATGAACGAACCTTCTTAATGTGCGTCGAAGAGCCACGCTAGATCAACAGTCACTGGGTTTTCACCCAACAAATATTAAACAACAAGTTCGCATTTCCCCAAAACTTCCAACATCTAGTTATGGTCGGGGTTCCAGGTCGCAGCAAGGGCTGTAATACTTGTCGCAAACGAAGAGTCAAATGCGGTAGGCTACATTAGCCAATATTGTCCGTTTAGGATCCAATTATTGACGACAATTAGATGAAACCAAGCCAACTTGTACACGCTGCAAAAAGGGTGGATTCCAGTGTCTGGGCTATGAGAGGCCTCGCATCTGGCATCACTCATCTACTGCGCCGTTCCCCGACCCAAAGCTCATCCCGCACGCAACCACTCACCGCGTACAGTCCCCACCCCCGGAATTAAGCCTTGTTGCATTCCAAGATGACTTTTGCATCTCATTCATGTTTTCAAACTTCATATGGAGATCGTATGGCACTCTCTGGCTGGACCAAGCTGCGGAGGGAAGGCTCGGAGGCCTCGCACTGGACGCGACCAAGGCCCTCTCCGAGGCGAACTTTGGGAGATCAAACCACTTGCCTGAAATTGAGCTGAGGGGCTCTGTTCAATATGGTAAATGTCTCAACCGTTTGTCTGCTGCGATTGAGAAAGAAATTGTCACTGGGCAGGAAGGACAATTTCTAATAGTTCCAATCCTGGTGCTAATTATGCATACTGTAGGTCAGGCAAGGAACCAGATAAGCGCAAGCTAACAGGCATCAGGGATCCTATTCCGATCGCACCGGAGCCATGTTCCATCTGAGGGGACTCTCACGGCTTTTGTACTCATGTGGCCCCGAAGCGTTCCAGCACCAGCCTCTCCTCAATGCTTTCGAGGCCGCGCGATCTACCCTGGTAAGGTTTTATGGGGAAAAGTCACATTGATACTCGCTTACGATGTGTCGCGGTTGATAGCTGGGTTGGTTGGAAAGCAACGCTTGTTTTCGATGACGAAGTATGGCGATCTGTGCCGTGGGCTCAAAACCCCAAGCTGAAGACACCGCAAAGCGAACTCCTTGATATTCTGGTTGTTATCCCTGGCATACTTCAAGATCATGCAAAATTTGTCCGTTCAGCAATTTCTGGGCCTCCTTTGCATGACATTATTGGGAGAGTAGAGAAACAACTTGTCCTGGTATATCAGTGGCGTTGGAGGTGGCAGGCCATGTCAGGCAACCAGGTAAGTTTTGATGAGTATGAAAAGCGCCAGGTGAGCAAATCAACAAGTGCCACCATTCGGCATGGTGAAGGGCCCAAGAAATTCCAGTGGCTTCGTTTTGGGAGATTCACGGCAGCCACCGAAATTATGATGTACAATGCAACGTTGATGTGGCTGCTTGCCCTGCTTTGGAAGCTGGATCCAGTCGGTGCGGCTCAACGGATTGAGGCATACGCACTCATATCTACCCCATCTGGAAATGCTGCCACCCAGACTTCATTTACACCCCTTCAACGTCCGGGAGCGGTATCAAGGGTTCGGGATCCTGCAATCGAAATCTGCAAGGTGTTTGAGTGGGTAAGCCGCTGTCATGGCAGAAGCAAGGGGCCTGCTCTCATGTACTTGTTTCCAATTGGTATGGCTATGAGCGTGCTTGACGTAGAGCCAGAATACAGAACATGGGCGAGATCACTGTTACAAAGAAGTCCGTTGACAGCGAACTATGCACAAGGCGACAGCCCGGCTGGGTTTGGCTTTTACGTCACAAGGCAATCATTGCACCCAGAAATGGTGCAGGCAAATGAACAAGTGTTTTCGTCACGGGATATTGCAGTTACGAGCTAAATGATTTCTTGACATGAACGTTGAGTAATGTTGAAGAGAATTGCATAGTCATAATTGCAATCAATCACTTTTCAACCTTTGTGCTGCCTTGGTTTATCCAGTAGATACTGCACACCAGAGTGTGTTGGAGGGGCTAAAATTGCAGTGCAATAAGCATCAACCGCCACATCACACAACAACCATCGATGATTTGACGGCTACATTTGACGCATGCACACTGCCTAACTGAGCACTCCATTGCCTGTCACCGCCTGGTTCTGACGCATTGGACTCGACAACACTACATGTCACAGGCATTGGAAAGGCTGAAATTGTAACTTAGTGCCTCCGCCACTGATTAGAATTGTGACAACGACATCAGCCATTCTGTCAGCTCGGCATTGCTGCGTTTAGCCACATCCAATGGCGTCCCTCCGTCCCAGGGAGGGACCACGCGTATGTCGGCACCGCGGCTGTACAGTAATTTAGCGGCAGCCAGCTGACCCCCGTGACATGCGTTCCAAAACGCCCAGTCCGTCTCTAGCTTGGTGGGCGGGGGCTCAGCGGCGAATGCCTTGTCGAGATGGCCCATCAGCCCCAGCGTCGCGGCGTCTTGCAAGTCGACCTCAGCCCCCCTCTCGACATGTCTCTGTGCCGCACTGAACTGCAGAAAGGCCCGGACAGTTGCAGGGCCATTGGGGAAGTGACCCGGCCAATCCGTTACAATGTGCAGCAGTGAGCGCGCTTCGGAGGCGTCGCCGATGTGGGCCGTTGCCAAATCAACGTGTTCAGAGAGGAGCTTCTTCAAAGCCTCAACATCGCCAGTCTGGAGAGCAGATTTCAGTGCAACGGCCTCTGAGCTGTCTGGGTAGAGAAACATAATGTGGTAGTAGTGAAGAAGAAGAGGAAGAAGAGGAAGAAGAGGAAGAAGAGGAAGAAGAGGAAGAAGAGGAAGAAGAGGAAGAAGAGGAAGAAGAGGAAGAAGAGGAAGA
>PGGA01000016.1:120527-136405 GCA_004380915.1 Calonectria pseudonaviculata
AAGAAGAGGAAGAAGAGGAAGAAGAGGAAGAAGAGGAAGAAGAGGAAGAAGAGGAAGAAGAGGAAGAAGAGGAAGAAGAGGAAGAAGAGGAAGAAAAAGAAGAAGCCGATTCAAACTTTAGCATTTCACCGTGTCTTGGGTTTGTTTTGACCAATCTGCAAACTAGAGGCTAGGCAGCCACGCCAAATTCAATCCAGCCTCCGTTTGGCATCATTGTTGCACATATGCCGACCACGATCGAGTAGGCATTGGCATGGAATCGACGAAACCCTTGGTGATGACTGCCATCGCCATAAGTAGTAACGGCACCTTGGCTTCGACTTGCCTCTGAGAACATAAGCGCTCGTTAGAAAACAGCCTTCGTAGCTGCCCGCATATTGGCGACCTTTTATATGAACGAACCCAAATTAAAAGTACAATTTTAAACCCTTTGCGTAAGCAGAAATGGTTTATATAATGTCTAGTTCCCCCTAATTTACCATTCTTAATCCTGTCCGCTGCTTTGGTTCCTCTCCAACAATGTCAAGGGACACAAATTTATCGCCCAAGCCGTTCACATTGAGGTGCTTCTTCACCTCCCTATCTGTCATCGCCGTCAAACCACGGAAGATGTTGTCCACCTTGTCGTAGTTGGCCTGTGAAAGACACTGCCACGCGTTGTCTCCAACGCGGGAATATTTGGTACTCGTCATGAAGGCAAATGTGATGATGGCGACGAGAGCACAATGTAAAACTAATATGATAATTACTTCCATGAGCCCGAGGGACGATTGGGGAAACTGGGCGCTTTGGAACCACGATATTGAGGCTTTGTCGCCGACATCAAAGTAATAAAGCACATCGTAATAAGCGACACGGCTCAACAAGGTAAAGTATGCCTGCCATGCAAGTGCTGAATTGTTGGTGGTTCTCATCACGCCCTGAAAGATCTGTTGCTGTAGCGGGTTGTTGTTGGAGTATCCCTCCATGGCATTGAACACGACGTCAAGTCCACAACCGGCGCACATGTAGGTCCCGAATGATATTTGGTCTTGAATACTGTCGCGGATAAAGTTCTGACCGTGCAATGAGAAATCAGGCATCCCGGAGACCTTTGGCCCGTCAATCCAGTCTTGCGCCTGGCTCTGGAGCTGTTTTGGGGTGGTTTCTAACTGCATGACACTTCGGTCTTCCAACGACTGATCACCGGAATGAAATACCCCAAGTTGTTTGCGGACGTTTTTAGTGTCAAAGAGTCTTTGGGTCGAGTTCCAAGCTCCCAATTCGGGCTCAATAACAGTCTTGTCTGTACTTATTTTAACATCTGCATCAACTGAGATGAAGGAGTCGAAACATAGGGATACGGAAATATGCCATCCGGGTACCCTGGGAAGTGTAAATACTGGCCACTCATCCTGCGGCGTCATGACGAGTTCGTCGGAACGACCATCAGGGCTAAAGTAGAGCCCATGGTTGGACCCATTGCCATTAATCATTGTTCGGTTGTTGGCTAAGGTTGAAATATTTAGCAACTGATAACTTCGTCCTGTCATTAACGGAATATCGCTACCCTCTTCTTGAAAGTACAATCCAAACGGCTGATTTGAAGAGTTGTACATTGTCATTTTTGGTGCTTTGCTTTTGACAATGTTTGGGTAACGCGGATCGAGAGACGAGACGAGTCCGGGACCCCATAGCATATTTTTCTGGACAATGTTCCATTCACCTGCATCATGCGCGGATTGGGGCTGCTGTGCCCAGCTCATGGTAATATTTAAAGAGTCGACTGTTTTATTCCCCTGGGTCTGGTATGATATCTCGCGCATGTCTTTGGTCACGCATGCTTCTTCGGACAGAATAAGGCCGTCTGGCACAGAATCAGGGATAAGAGTGCCATTCAGGAAGAAGCCGTCCTCATCTGTAAATCCAACACTCAGGCCCGAATGAATCCTTGGGCGAACACATGTGACTCTTGAATCCAACACAGTAGCAATACCTTCGAATTTTTTGATTGATCTTCTCAGGGTGGAATTTGTGAAGGGCAAAAACGCTCGATGTGTCAAGCCGGTGTCGCGTATGCCCTCTGTTGTTTCTTTCTTTAGGGCTTGCTCATGGTTCTCCGCAAATACTGGAAAGTTCGGTGCAGCTTCTAACCAGTATGGAATCGCGCGCACACTTCTCATGTCAGTTAGGTTTAGATTTTCTGCTGACAGAGCCACCAAAGTATCGTGTTCCCGGGGTGCCAGAAACAAGGTCCCAATGCCAACATCTGTCACTAGTCCGGTTGAAGTGAACTGAAGGAGTAGTGTGGTGGTGAATAAGCATAATGTGACCGATGTCCAAAGCCGGGTTTGGTTAAAAGTGTCGTTCAAAGCCACTACCAGACTTAGGGGGCCGTCATTGATGAAACGGATAGCAGCAATCGAGGCCGAGTTGTGCATCATGACATGGCTACGCTCCAAAATGATAGAAGCCAGCATCGACGTCAAGATACTGTACAAATTAGCCTCGGAATGAGTGAGATTGAAAGAAACACATACCCAGCTTGGATTGAGATAGCTGTACGAATGACCAGGGCCGTGATAGTAACGGACTTGAGGGTCCAGTCACCCAGAACAATTCGATACCAGTTTTGGTTGGTCTCGACGCCCTTTGGGTTCGACCATAAAAAACAGAAATCCAATAGCGGTTGGTAGAAGAACACCTGATGAGAGGAGAGTTACCATCGTTAATCTGGACAGCTTGTAGAACCAAGGACGCCGTCTGCCCCCAGTGGCCCCGAGCAGTCTCTGTTCGCTGGACGGCACATCATGGCTAAGAGGCTGCAGCTCAACCGGACTATACTCTGTTGATGTTGTGAAGCTGGGCATTTTGAGGGGAATTTTGCCATTATCCTTCAAGACTGTATCGCAATACCAACTTTAACCAACGGCGATGGTACTCTTCTGATGTGCTGTTGATGCTGATCCTCCCTCAATGAGACTGGCTAGCAGAATAAAGTGATGAGAGCATGGAAGTAATTTAACACAGTGGGGAATAGGGCTGAGGAGAGATTAAAGCGTCCCAACGGGGCTGAGACCCATCATCTTGTAACAGCAACGTAGGATTCCATAATTTGAAATCAGGCTCCGCACATGACCAGAAGTGAGAACACGCCCGAGTTATAATTTGGCTCGCAGATGTTCCCCGATAGGAATCGTGCTGATGGTGCCTAAGAAAATGACCCTCCATCAAGAATTGATAGCCCCCAATTTCTACCAAGAAATGTCCACATGTCTACGGAATTACCCAGTTTTTCGGTTGCTGTCCAATCAGAAATACGTTACCATGATATGCCAGCAAGCACAAAACAAGGGTCAATCCCTAAATAGGGATAAAAATAACTGTCGTGCAGGAACTAGCTCAGGTTGGAACGGTGAGGACAATGCAAGCGATCACTGGTTTTGCCGGCGGCTTATTGACATTTTCCTCAGCTGGGACCCATATCAACCGTGGCACAGGCGAAAAGCGGTTAGAATGAGCAAAAGAAGAAAGGGAAAAAAAAAGAGGAAGAGTTGGGGGGGGGGGGGGAACACCTCAGTTGATGCAGTCAGCTTGACGTGTGGTGACTGGTGGATGGCCAAGATAGTCTAGTCTTGCGGCTGAATATCTGTTCTTGGTAAAGCAAAAGTCCCATCCAGATCATTGATCCGAGTGAGTATCAACAGAATGTCTGTCATGGCACACGTAGCCTCCCGCACACTCTATGCTTGAGACGGTAGATTAGGTGCCTGCAGCAATGATTTTTCCTCCAACAATCCGAAATCCGTTCTGGCGGGCAACTATTCTTGGCGTCTTGCCAGTTGCGTCGAGTGCATCAAGGTCTGCTCCATAGCTCATCAACATCTCAGCCGCCTCCATCGTCTTCGAGGACATGGCTGGGTGCAGGGATGTCCTCTCGTACACTCCAGCTTTAAAATCGATGAGGCCATTGCCTTCGTCAGCAGAGCGTTTCTTCTCAGCCTTGAGTTGGAGTTCCAATATCTGCTGGTGATTGGGGGCTAATTCCCCCCGGAATTGATTGGCGGTTATTTGAAGCGCCGTGGCCCCCAAGTTGTTCATCGTGGTCACGCTTGTATCCTTGTGAAGTAACATGGCAACGACCCAGGGGTCCTGACGTCGTACCGCGAAGTGAAGAGATGTGTTGCCTATCGTGGACTTCGGATAAGGTTCATGCTCCACGGCGTAATGCAAAGGTGTCTTGCCATTGGTGCTCCTGACGACATTGACATCGGCGTCACTTCCCACAAGAATCCAGGCGCATTTTAATTGCCCATCTGTCCCACCGCAAGCTGCTGCAAATATTGGTGAAGAATAAGGGTTTTTCTTGGTCCCAGAATTGCATCCATGGGAGACAAGCACCTTGACTTCTCTGTGATTTCCCAGTCTACGCTGTTGGCTAAGGCGCTTGAATGTAGAATCGCCAATCAGATGGCTGTAGTGGAAATGATGAAAGGGCTTTGCCCTTGAGGAACGAAAAGGGATCTATTGGCCGTGGCATCCATCCTCACTACCCCTCCCCCCCTGTGTGTGTGTGTGTGTGTGTGTTGTGTTGGGTAGGTATGTTATTGTAATTTAAAAATCATATGAATTGCATGTGAATATTATATAATAGAAGAAAAAGAAAAAGAACTACTTTATTTTTTTATACTCATTTTTTTCTTTTTTTTTCCCTATTAATTTTAATAAGTAATAAAGAGAGATAAGAATAAATAAAAAATAAAAATAAAAATAAAAGTAATAAAAAAGAACCCTTCTTACTTTTTATATTTATAATAATTATACTAATTTATCTATTATTATTATATTAATTTTATATACTATATAATCTTATTACTAAGATAATTAAATTTAGCTTTTATATTTTCTATTACTTATAAGATCTTAGTATTTATTAGATCCTTAGCTTTAATCTTTACTAATAGAGTTATATTACTTAATAATTAATATTATAATATTTATATATATAAGCTATAGGGATTATAGCTAAATACCTTTATTATACCTTCTTCTTTAATTAAGGTACTATAGCCCTAAAGTTCTAAAGTTACCTTTAGTAATATTTAACCTTAAACCTTATAATTAGTATATATATAGATAGCTATATAAGGAAGATCTTTCCTTTAAAAGGTATATTATTATTATACCCTTTTTTCTTGCTTAGGGTAAAAACTATAAATAATAGGTATTAGTAATATTATAACTTTTAATATATTAATAAATTAATAATCTTTAGTTAAATTAGAAAATAAAATAATATTAATAAAGAAGCTAAAGTAAATAATAATATTATTTAATATTTAATAGCTTAGGTACTTAATATTAAGAATAATATTCTATACTTAGAAAATAGTCTTATTAATAAGCTTTAAGCCTTAGTATTTATTTATAATTATTATTATAGGTATATTAAGTATAAATAGGAAGATAGCTAGGATAATAATCTTACTATTATCCCCTTAATCTTATAAGGTAAGAGCTTTTGCCTTAGTTATATAATTATTAGGCTAGGTATTTATAGAAAGAAAGATTTATAGTAATTAGATATTACTATTTATTCCCTAAATCCTTCCTTACCTTTTCTTTTACCTTTTATATATAATAAAAGATATCTTTATATTAAGGTTCTAATAGTTCTAGTTTAGAGATATAATTATTATTACCCCTATTTTCTAGGCTATCCTTTGATATAAATAATAATAATAGCTATTTAGTAAGTTAATATTTACCTTAGTTTAGGATCTATAGTAGATATAATAAAGTAATTCTTATAGCTCTAGGTTTTTTACTACTTAAACTTACTTATTAAGAATAATAATAATAATAAACTTACTTTATAGGTAATATACCTTATTATAATCTTTTATATTTAAGCTTTAATTTTTATTTTATAAGATTTTATTAGAACTAAGTAAGAATATCTTTTTTATTAGCCTAAACTAATAAAAACTACTATAGAAAAGGACTATAGGTATTTTATTAAATCTTTTATTATAATAATTATATAAATAATAAAGTATATTATTAATATTAAATAAAATATAAGCTCTAAGTATATTAATTTTATCTATAATAAGTAGCTAATATACTTTCTATAATACTTAGATTAGCTCCTTTAGAACTCTCTTTAATAATTAGTTTTATTATTATAAATTAAATAACCTTTTAAAGATATTTAAATTATATACTAAATAAATAATTATCCTATTAATATTTATTATTATAATTCCTAATATAATTATAATAAATAATTACTAAATAATAATCCTAACTTAGAATAGCTTTAATAAAGCTTTAATTACCTATAATTTTCTAATACCCCCTTTACTACTAAGAAACTAAAGTAATTATAATAGGTATTACTATTAATATTAGTATTAATATTATTATTACTTATAGCTATTACTTTCTTATAACTTATTATTATTAATACTTTTATTATTATTATTTAAAATTTCTACTTTATTATTACCTTTCTCCTCCTTCTCCTTCTCCTCCTCTATTTCTCTTTTTATTATACCTTTCCTATTATCCCTCTTCTATATTTACTCTATTTTCTATAGATAATAGTAAATTAAGAAAAATATAATTACTTACTATTTATTAAGAATATAGCTTAATATAATCTCCTTTATAAAATCTATTAATATTTTAATTATAATTTATTTAATATCTATTAATAGGCTTATTATTAAAATAATATTCTTAGTTATTATAAACCTAATATTAATATAGTAATCTTTAGTATTATTATTATCTTTCTTATTATCCTTTTCTTAGATACCTAAAATCCTCTGCTCTATAAAAGTAAAAAAGCTTTTTTAGTAGTTTATAATATTAGAAATCTTAGTATTACTTAGTATTTATACTATATTACTACTAAATAAGATATTCCTACTATCTTCCTTTTTATTATAGTTAATATTATTATTTTTACCCTTATCCTTTTTACCTTTAGATAATATCCTATTATTATTATTACTATTATAATTATTATTATTATTATTATTAGCTATATTATATATTTTACTTTTAAACCTTATTAGCTTCTATACTATTACTATAAGTTCTAATAACCTTAAGATAATTTAATTTTTACTAATAGCTATATAAAAGATATTAATTAAGTAATTAACCTAATTAATCTTATTTTCTTTAAAAGTACCCTTAATATCTTCTTTATTAGTATTATTTTAGCTAATCTAATTATTTTTATTTATTTCCTACTTATCTCTATTAATAGTATTAATATTCCTTAATATTAAAGCCTATTATCTTATATCTCTTTTAGTATTTTCTATTAATTTTTTAAGTAGCTATATATTATTAACTATAAAGGATATTCTTTTGGGTATTTCCTTTTTCTTTAGCTCTTAGATTAAAATAATATCTCCTAATAATTAATATATAAAATTATCCTAAAATATAAAAAGTCTAAGATACTAAACTATTACTTTATATAAATTAAATATTTAATAATTAGTACTAAAAAAAAAACAAGATATATTTATATTTAGGATAAGTCTTAATAAAGATACTTATTATTTATAATAGTAATTATTTTTCTTTATTTTTTTTTAATTCTTATAATTAAGGTATAAAAAAAGATAATTATTAATATATAATATAGCTTAATTCTCTTATTATCTTAGGATCTAAACCTAATCCTTGGAAAAAGGGTAATTATCTATAAATAAAATATTAATATTAATTAATTTATATTTAGTAGCTTTTTACTAAATTTAAATAAGTATAAAGTAATTATATAAATAGATATTCTTAAGAATATAATTATAATATAGATATATATTAAGGGCTATAATCTTTCTTCCCTTTCCTTTAATATATATATCTTAATTATATATAGTATTATCTTTCCCCTACTATATAAGATCCTATAAATAAGGCTACTATTTTAGTATATACTAATATAATTAATTAATATTAATAAAAGCCTATTACTTATTAGATAAGAAATTAGAAGGATATCTAAGGTAATATAATATTACTTTAATCTTTAATAAAGCTTATTTTATAAATATCTAATTAATAAGCCTTATTATAAATTATTAAGTTTTATTTAGTTTTACTATAAAGTACTTATTTATTATTATCCTAGCTATACTATCTTACTACTAACTAAGTATAAAAAGATAATCTATTATATTTAATATCTATTTCTATAGATAATCTTTTACTTTTATTATATAGTTTATTAAATAATATATTAAAGCTAGGCTCTTTAATTATATAGTAATAAAAGAAAGATTATAATTATACTATAGACCTATTACTATTAATCTATTCTAATAATTAATCTATAGATATAACCTTTTAATATAAATAACTCCTTACTAATTAAAATAATTATACTTTATAAGTTTCTATAGAAATTTAAATTAGTATAAATCTTACTAATCTTATACCTTATTCTTTTTTACCTTAATAGTATACTTAAAATAAGTTAGCTTATACTTATACTTCTACAAAGCTTTTACATAGAAATTTGCTTTATTATTAAAGATAGTACCAATCTTAATCTAATATTAGATTTAATATATTAAAGGCACTGGATCTCTCCTTTGTAATTATATAGTATCCTAGCTTATTAAGATCCTATGGTAGAAAAGATAGGATATAGTAATTAGTAATACTAATTATTTAATAAATATATTTACTATATAAATAGATATAAAGGGAAAGAAGGAGAGAGAGAGGGAGAGAAAGAGGAAGAGGAAAGATAAAAATATAATTATAAAAATACCTATTATTACTTATCTTATAAAATATACTATTTAGATAGTAAATAATCTTTTTATAATCTTTCTACTAATCCTTTAATATATTCTTTTTCTTTATTTTAAATAGGAAACTTAGCTTAATATTATTATATAGCTAAAGTAAACTATAGATATATAATAAATTATACTAATTAGTCTTAATAGCTATAAAGTATTAACTAATATAATTAAAGATAGATTTCTTATTAATATTAATATAATACTTAAAAAAAAAAGAAAGCTTATAATAAAAGAAAATTACTAAATTTATTAGATCTAAGATAAATAGCCTCTTATATTTTTAGGTATTATTAAATAATCTTAAGAACTATTCTATTATCTTTTTATTTTACTTATAATAAGCTATAATTTATAGTTTAATAAGATTAATAATATTATTAGGGTTTATAGTAAACTAAATTATAGGTAGATTATATCTAATAATAAGTAATTTAATTTTTTATTATAAATTAAGATAAGATTCTTAAGATATAGGTTATTAAAACCTATATATTAAGATATAGTAAATTAGCTCCTATATACCTTTATCTTTAGTTCTCTTAGTTTTCTTAAGCTTATTTATTATTACTTTTAATCTTTTTAGTATTATTATATATAATAGATATTTAACTTTAGTAAATAACTAGGACTTTATATTTACTATACTAGCTTCTTAGTTATATAAGTATACCTATATATTAAAGACTAGAAAAATAAAGAAATAATAATAGGTAAAGTAATCTCTATAGTGCTTAAGAATTACCTTAGTTTATATATTAAGATTTATATTTTATAATAAAATAATAGATAATATATCTTAATTATTATCTATAGATAATAAGTAATTATTAGAATTACTAAAAGATTAATTTTAATATTAATAATTACTATAGTAATAATAATAATAATAATTATTATTATTTTTATTAGAATATATTCTTATTTTTACCTTTTCCCTTAAGTATAAATTAGATAATTATATTTTATATTATCTTTTTACCCCTAGGATACTTATAGTCTTCTAGTGCTATTAATAACCTTTTTTATTATTATAAATCCTCTTATTAGTAAGCTATAGCCCCCTTAAATTATATAAAAATAGCATAGGAAAGGTTTTTAGAAATACCTATAGTTTAAACTAATTAATAAACTTATTGCCCTAGCTAATATAAATATAGGTTTCCTTGCCTAAACCACTAAAGCTATTATTCTACTAAATATTTACTATTAGTTTATAATTAATATTAGGCCTATTAAGCTATACTTAATTATAATATAGCTTTATATTATTTCCTATAGTACTATATATAAAGTTTAGCTTTTTAATATTACTAAGATCTAATATTATATTAATTAGGAAGATTCTAGATATAGTAATAGTATCTAAGCTACTAATATTATCTAGCTTAAGATTATTATCCTTTTCTTTATCTTTATTTTCTTTGTTTTTGTCTTCTTTATTTTCTCCTTTATCTTCTTTTTCTTTACCTTTTCTATTACCTTTGCCTTTGCTTTCCTTTTCCTAATATTATATATTATTATTATTATTAGTAGTATTATTATAACTATTTATATTAGTATAATAATTACCTATTAATCTAGGTCTAGCCTATTCTATTATATTATTCTTTATAATATCTAGGTCCTTTATATTAACTATACTATTTATATCCTATGCTCTATAATTAATACTTTATTCTTAGGCCCTATAAAGTATATTTAAGACTTTATATATATTAGTAAGATCTCCTTTATTTTTATTAAGCTCTTAATTACCTAAGGGTACTATATATCTAGTATATACTATCTTTTTAATAGTAAGCTTCTTATAACTTAGAAGATTATAAATAATATCTAGTATATTATTAATATAAAAGCCTTATTATTCTATTTCTATTATATTAATCTTAATATATTTATATAAATAGTTATTTTATTTTAATTAGATAAGAGCCCTTTTAATCTTTTAATATTATACTATAAATAGCCTTAATAGATCTTTTTATATTAGCTTTTTCCCTTTATACTATAAAATATAAATATCCTTAAGAACCTTAATAAGTAAATAAGGAAGAATATAAATTATAATATTTTAAATATTATTAGGAAAATTTATAATATAATTATCTTTATACTCTAAATACCTTACCTATTATTCTTTATTTCCCTTTATAAAGGTGCTTTCATTATATATATTATACTATATAATCTAATTATAATATATATTTAATCTAATTAATTTCTTCTTAATTAAAATTAAGCCTTAAAGCTCTTCTAGGTATAAATACTTATAGCTTAGCCTTTAGTATAGCTAAGCTATTAATATAAGTTTACTTACTTTTATACTTCTTAAGTAATCTTTATAAACTATTATAGGCTAATTAAATAGAAAGTACTTATTATATAAGAATAGTTAACCTAGTCTATAGAATAAATATAGTAAACTCTTATCTATAATTATTTTCTAGTACTTTTATATTATCTAAAGTATTTTATAAAGATCCTTTTTTAATAGCTTTTTATAATATATTTTATAAGTATATAATAATATTATTACTTAATTATAAATAATATAATAAAATCTTTATATTATTAATAGCTTTATCTCCTAAGAAATAAGATTATATTAATCTAGATTATTAGATTACTATTCCTTCTTCTTATACTCCTAGTCTAATTATATAAGTTTATTAATTATATAATTAATTAGCTTATTAATATCTATTTACTTAAATAGCCTTTCTTAATTCTAGGTCTAATTTTTATATTAATCCTACCTTTGCTAATTTATTTACCTAGATTATATTTAACTATAATTATCTTAATATTAACTTAGCTAAGATTATAATAATTAAATATAATCTAAATAATATTACTTTAATCTTTATTACTTTCTTCCCCTCCTAGATAATATCTTAGTACCTTATTACTTTATTAATATAATTTATAATTAGAATATAGTTTTAATTTTATTAATATTACTATATATATTAATTAATTTTTATATTATAATAATTAATTTAATAAAAGATTCCTTTATAATAATATTAGGTATTATACCTTAATTACTAAAACTTTTATTCTAGGTAATAATTATTTTATATTTATAATTAAATATATTATTATTAGTATTACTTATTAATTCTCTAGCCTATTATTTATTAGCCTAAGGTATATCTAGGCTTAAAGGTAGTATTAATTTTATTATTATTAATAAATTCTCTATATATTAACTTTTACTAGTAGAGAATAATATTCCTATAATATAAGATTTCCTTTCCTTTTTAGCTAAATAATTAAATAATAGGTATTTACTCCTTTATTACTATTACTTATAAATTAAGCAAGAAGGTATATTACTAGATTCCTTAGCTTAATTACTTAATTACTAAAGATATTACTTAGAGTAACTAAATAATTAATTTTATATACCTTAAAGCTATAATCCTAAATAATTAAATAATAAGTACTTATTTTCCTATTATTAATACTTATAAATTAAATAAAAAGATATATTATTAGATTCCTTAGCTTAATTA
Organism: Calonectria pseudonaviculata; assembly: GCA_004380915.1. NCBI lineage: Eukaryota > Fungi > Ascomycota > Sordariomycetes > Hypocreales > Nectriaceae > Calonectria > Calonectria pseudonaviculata. The sequence continues at coordinate 132,865 of PGGA01000016.1, forward strand.
CTTAATTACTAGAGATATTACTTAAAGTAATTAAATAACTAATTCTATATACCTTAAAATTATAATCCTAAGTATATAAAGAATATATTACTTAATTTATAAACTTATTAATTTATATAAAAGAATAAAAAACTACTTAATACTTAAATTTATTAGTTTAATTAATCTAAAGAAAAAATAGATATATCTAGTAAAAAAAAGCTCTTAATTTTAGCCCCTAGGTATTATAGACTTATATAAAAAAATAAAGAATTACTTAATACTTAAATTTATTAGTTTAATTAACCTAGAGAAGATATAAATATATTTAATAAAGAAAAGCTCTTAATCTTAGCCCTTAGATATTATATAGAACTATAGTAAGTATAATAATCTTATAAGTACTAAAATAATTTCTATATATTTCTAGGAAATAGTTTAAAGCTTATACTTTACTTATTAGATAAATTTTAATTTATAATCTTTATAATATTCTTATATTTAATAAATATTAAAAATTAAAGGAAATTTTATTAAAATAAGAGATATTAATTTATCCTAATAAAGATATTTTAGCTATTTAAATATCTTTCTTTTATAATAAAAGTATTAAAGTTAATTATTACTAAAGTATATTTATAGTAAATTATTTATTGCCTTTATATTATAGGGCTAAGAACAAAGTATACTTAAAGCTATATATAATATCCTATTTACTAATTTTTATTAATTTGCATTTTATTTATAGCTATACTTATATTTATAATAAATTAGAATTAAAATATAATCTATATATATATTTATTATTATTAGTACTTATTAGCTTAGCTATTAGATAACTAAATTAATACCTAGTCTAAGATACCTTAATATTATTATAATATTAATAAATTAATAATTAACTATTATATTTAAAGTATAAGTAGATTATACTTTAATTAAAAGCTATTAATTTAAAGTTACTATAAAATCTTAAAAAATCCCTTAGGTATAATATACTAAAGATTATAGGTAATTTAATATTCCCTTTTTTTTATTCCTAGATATTTTCCTATATAACTTTTATTTATTAAGAAATTTATAAATATCTTAATAATATTTTTAAATATATATATATCTTAATTTATCCCCTAATTTATTTAATATATATATATATATATATATACTTCTATATATACTTTAAATATAATATTATTACTAAGTATAAGTATATATTATCTTATAATATTTATCTTCTTTTTTACCTTTCTTTTATTATATCTAGATATTCTTACTCTTAAGAATTAAGCCTAGCTATCTCCTCCTAAGAGATTAATTAGTTTTCTAAATTAAATTAAGCTATTTAAATCTATAAGCTATTTGCCTTATAGACTAAATATAGAATAGAATTATATATCTTATGCTTACTTTATACTAAGTTAATTATAAAATTTCCTAGAGAGGAATAATATATTTATAATATAAACCTTATTAAAATTAAATAAATATATTTTCTAGTCTTAGTATAAATATTAAAAGATAATACTAGGTATATAGATCTTTTTTAGAATAAAAATAATCCTATATTAGCTATTAATCTTAATATATAACTTACTATATACCTTAAGAATATCTATACTAATAAATAGACTAAGGCTTAATTTTATATATCTAGTATTTTCTATCCCTTTATACTTACTTAGGAGCTTAGCTAAATAAATAGAATAAAACTAAATAAGGAAAAGATTTATAATTTTATATATTAAATTTTACTAGTATATAATATAATAATTAAAATATTAGTTCTAATCTTATAACTTAAAAAATATATATTAATTATCTTTATAAATTTTACTCTATAAATCCTTAGATCTAGTAATAATTTTCCTATTACTCTCTTAATAGGAAATTATACTAGAATTATAAAAAGATCTAAAGAAAATATACTTAAGCTATCTTATATATCTAAGCTTAATATAAAAGATCTATAATTCTATAGAATATTTAATCTTTTTTTTTTTTTTATCTTTAATAATAAATTAAAGCCTTCTTATAAAGGTATATATATCTTTTATATTTTTATTATATTTTCTATTAAAAATATACTTTAGATTTTTTGCAAAAAAAAGATATTTAATTAAGTTAATTAAACTTCCTTTTAATTATAAGTAAAATTAAATTATATTAAGATAATTATTAATATTTTAAATTATATAATCTTAAAAAAGCTATTATCTTATAAATAGAATTTAATTTTAATTATAATCCTAGATATTTAATATTAATATTTAAGCCTAATAATCTTATTTATTATATTTATATAGCTTAGATCTTTACTAAAATTATCTCCTAAGAAAAGGAGACCTTTAACTTAAAATAACCCTATATTAAATTATATAGCTTTTATTAATATATATTAACCTATATATATATAAAGTACTCTATAATTAGTATCTATTACTAGCTAACCTATAATATTATATTTATTACTAACCCTAACTTAGTATACTTTTATAACTCTAGGCCTATTATTTATATTTATTATCTTACTTATAAAATATAAAAAATTTTAAATATTAATCTAATAATCTAAAATATTAATACTATTAGTAATAAATAATTAAATTATTCTAATTAATATTAACTTAATTAATTCTAACTTAAATAAAAAGTCTATTTTAACTAAAAAGTTATAATTAATTATATTTATTAAATTAAGTACTTTAAATATTCTGAATTTAATATATATATTACCTAAAAATAATAAAAATTACTTTATATAAGGCAAAGGGTAATTATTAGTAATAAAAGAAGTATTAGTAGATAATAAAAATAATAATAATAAAAATAAAAATAAAGATAATAATAAATATAATAAAATTAAATAGATTAGAACTATTAAATTAATAAATAGAAAAGAATTAATAAATAATTTTATAGAAATAGATAATAAGAATAGTTTTAAAGTTATACTAGTCCCTTTGCTTAACTAAGATTAACCTCTATAATCTAAATACCTAACTAAGAAGCTAATATAAACTAGGTACTATTAATATTTTTTATATTATATAATTAATATTTTATATTACTTAACTTTTTTAGTATTTTATTTATTATCTATATAGTTATTATATTAATTATTTAGTATTAAATATTCTTTTTTAAAAAAGATAAAAAAAATAAAAAAAACCCTTATTATATATAAAAATCAATATATATATAGTATAATTAATACCTTTTCCTCTTCTTTTTATAACCAAATTTTTTCGTTCCTCAAGGGCCTTTAAAGCGGCGACCGCCTATGGCTTAACTGTGGGCGGTCGCTGCTTTTCCCTAGTTTGTAGATGATGGAAAAACGGATTGTGTGGTGGATTGCTGATGTGACTTGCGCTCTGTTGAGGTAGCGATGTGGGAAAAGTCAAGTAATTCGTTTATGCATGTCAAATGGCCTCAAAATAAAACGGAAAGATCTAAATAAGGCGATATCCTGGAATTTGGTTTCAAGTAAAATCACAAGTAGGAATGTCCCTGGGTGCAGGTTTTCCACGGAGTCATGCTATTTGCACAACCCTGTTTTACTAAA
>PGGA01000016.1:136487-169406 GCA_004380915.1 Calonectria pseudonaviculata
AGATTAACTAAAATTCTCAAACTCTTACCTTTAAAAAACCAAGCCCCACATAATATACAATACCCTATTGGTCTAGCTTGCTTAGCTAAGCAATAATAATCAAGAGCACGTTATCCAAAACGTGTGATTGTGCCCTGCAAGAGCTATTGTAAGAGCTGCTGCGAGGGCTATTGCAGGGGCTATTGTGAGGGCTGCTGCGAGGGCTGTTGTGAGGGCTGTTATAAGGGCTGCTGTGAGAAAATTATGAAGGTTGTTATAAGGGCTGTTGTGAGGGCTGTTGTGAGAAAATTGGTAAAGGGGAATATATTGATATTTTATTGGTTGCTTAAAAATAAAGTGGAGATAGAAGGGATTTTTAAAAGTTAGAGTTAGAAAATTTAGGCTAATCTAGGCGAAGAAAATCGCATCACGTGACGAAGGTTGTACATTTAGTAAAACAGGGTTGTGCAAATAGCACGACTCTTTCCACGTCGAGCTCTTCAGTCTACCGGGCACTGAAGCAGCGTCCAAGCAGTATTAATACGCAATATAGACAACGAGAAACCAACAAGCCCATTAGGTTGGGTTCAACCCGTGGTTTCATGGTCTAACGGTTATGACTGCGGATTCTGATTCCGCCAGCGAGGGTTCGACTCCCCCTGAGACCTTTCTTTTTGAAAAATTTCCGTTTCGGGCTAGCCTACCTAAACCCTAGATGACTAGTAACGTTTGAAATTTGCACCTTTTTTTTTTCTCTTTTTTTTTTCCTCTTGTTTGGCATTAGAGTTTGACATTAGGGTTTAGAGGCCTCAGCGAGAAATACTATTAAAAAAACAGGTTGGAGGAATGGAGACCGGCATTTAATCATCTTTAGCCAGGGACAAACGGTAGCATAAACTGTTAACAGAGATGGGTATTTCCATAAAAGACATTGAAAATTAGTGGAGACCGGATGTCTCATCTCGGGCTCGGAAGCGGGGAGCAGTAGAAATACGGGGTAACTGACTGCTGACTGGTCAATGCACCTGATGAAAAGTGTGAATAGATGCGTTGATCCCTTGCTTCCAGCGCAGATGGAGCAATTGGGACACAGCGGTTCATGGTCATGTGGCCGAAATTTCTAGACCTCGGGAGTTGCGACTAACTAGGTACCTAGTTATTAGTGTGCCCTTTAGCTTTGCATCCGGAGGCGAGACGGGCCGTGTGATTGGTGCGCAGACAGGCAGAGTCGGATAATCATCGCACATTCAAGGTGCGGCCCCACCCTGGTCGCAGAGGATGACGATAACGCAGTGCGGACATGGCAACTTTGTCGCCGAGACCATCTTGCACACTTCCAGATGCCTTCGATATGGACCAAGCCACGCCTGCGGCTGATTCCCAGGAGGCAAAGTGAGTCGCCGTTGCTCGCATGACCGATGCGACCCCCCATTGCCCGCCGGTTGCTCACCAATTGCACAGAAAACTCCGCAACCGCCTGGCCCAGCGGGCCTTCCGCCGCAGACAGGCAGAGGCTATCAAACAGTTGAAAACTCTTGCCCACAGCAACCAGGCCCCGGAAAATGAGCGCATCAAGACGCTGGAGCGCGAGAACAGCCAGCTGCGCTCCCAGCTGGCCGACGTGCTATCCAGCATGTCCGCGCTCCAGGCCACCGTCCAGACCCTGACCGAGTCGGTCTCCAAGGCCCTGTATGACACCACTCTCCCGGCCGATGCCGACGCCGATGCCGACGCCGACAAGGACGGCCACGCTTGCGCCGCCGAGCCACCGCAGGCCACCACTCACCACGTAGAAAAAAATACTACTCCCAGCAGCTGGCTGACTACCCATCGGCCCATGCCAGCAGACATTGGCCCTGATGTGAGCAAGGCACTCGAGCCGCCTACTCAATTGACTGTAGCACCGCGTGAGTTGCCCTCCACTAACCCAGCCCAACTTGTTGTACATTCCCTAACATGTCTTAAAGAGGACCTTGATCTCACCAAAACCTGGCCTGAGCTGGACATGGCCACAACCAGCCCTCTTTACGGACAAATTCCCAAAATCTGGGACTTTGAGTATCAGATGGGGCCGCAACCCTACCTGCACGCCATGACGGCTGCTGAACAGTTCAACACAATTCTTGGTAAACGCTGGGCAACCTCTAATTCGCCGTTTTCCGACCACATCAACCTCCTTCAACAACTACTCAAGCATAAGCTCAACAAAACAGGTCTAATAACCAGTCCCAAGAGTCTGGCTAGAAGGCAATTAACCCACCGCAGAAACCGCTCAGTGAATCTTCTGACCTTTTCTCTAGTCTCTACCAACCCATCCTGATGCTGCTGTCCATGTTCAACAGCATGACGCGGCCGCACATGATGGATTGGTATGCGAAAACACGCTATTTCCACATCATCGACTTGACGGCTTGGCAAATCTATCCCTCACTTAGCACCTTTGGAAGGCTTCACGAAAGGTTCCGGCCCACAGACGTCCAGGAAAAGAACAGCCATCCACGAGTGATCGACTGGATCGCGTTTCCCTCCCTGAGAGACAAGTTGATCCAGCTTCATTCCGCTAACCCACAAATCGACCAAATCTACTGCGACGTGGTCAACAGCTACGTCGTCGAGGCCACAATGTCGGATTTAATACATGGCGCCCCGCCTCTCAATGTTTATATCCGCGTCACCGACTTAATTTCAGCAATGTCGTCGTTAGATGAAAGTGAAGCTAATCAAGAAATAACACTGCCAGCACCAGATGCCAATTGCTTGTTCACCATGGGCCTGTACGCGCGTGCCGCCTTCGGCTATCTCAACATGGGCCGAGGCGTGTCGTCGTACAAGGTCGAGCCTGCGCTATTTGGCAAATACCCGGAACTCTACGACCAGGAGGTGATGGCGAACGGGGTTCCTTTGAAGCCGGATCTTCAAATCATCCTGAGCCCACCTAAACCCCTCGATCCTTCCACCGCCGAAACGTACCACAGCTTCATAGACTTTTACCTGGACTCCTTTGATACCTTTTAATACAAGAGAAGACTGCTTCATTTGCAGGCCACACACGCCAAAGCTGGTTCAAAGCCCCTAGTACCATTGTGAAAGATGGCTGATTTTCAAGGACATAGCAACTCCTCCCGGACTTTTCTATAGTTCTACTATTTATCAGCTTAACTGGACTCACGTCTGTACAGTCATCACTACTTGCTTTGCTCATGAGCAAATATGCCACTAGCCTTTTCCCCAAATGTAAATACCATATTGGCCGAGTTTGCCGCTAGATTCACATGCACAACGCTCAAGTCGGCAATTTTGAGAGATGCAACGCCGTGGACGACCAGATCCTGTCCCACCGCGCCCATCTTAACCAGTGGTCCCATCTTGCACGTTCCGATAGCATGCCGGGTGTGCAACAGCCTCTCATGAACCCACTTCTCAAGCACCGCATCGTCTGCCGCAGAATACACAATATCCTCAATGTCTGGCGGCAGTGGTTAATTCGGCTTCTTGCACGCTGCGTTGGGCTCAGAATCAAATGATGGGTGCATCGGAGGATATTCGCCACGATAGACATCCAAACGTCAGGCAATCTCGCGCTGCTTCTTGTACAGCCAAATGGCCATGGCGAGGTTGAACCCGTCTGAGCCAGTGAGAATGCCTGTTTTTAGATCGATTTCGTCTTCTAGGGCTTGGCCCAAGATGTGCATATGGCCGCGTGCGTAAGGGTACAGGGGAAAAGAGGATATGATCAAGAACCGTTCGTCTTTTTCGCATTCTGGTAGCTGGACAATGAACCTGACACAAGTTAGATGTAGACCATGACAAATTGGATGTTACTGACCCGCTGGCGGTCGAAATAGTTCCAACCGGTTTATTGGGAACATTTTCGAAATCCCGATCCCAAACCTTTCGTGCATTCGCGCTCAAAAGGGAGTCGAGTTTTTCTTGTGGTACTGTAGTAATTACATTAATGGAAGGAAAGGCTTCACACGGGGCGGCTCAGCCTCCTAAACATACAATGCAAGAAAGGAGAGAAACAAATTGAGGCCATTGGAACAATGGTTATATTTTGATAGTGTATGTTGATTCTATTTGTGGAAGAATTGATGGCAATAGCAACAATGCCGATTTCGAAGGTATCATTATCAAGAGCAATTACTGATGTAGCAGATTGGAGAAGATATTATATGACCTCCTCCTTATTAGTATCATTTTGGTAGCTTATAAAAAGCTTCAAGCATGAATCGGAGTGTGAAATGCGCACCACCCTCCAGTTCTCCTGAAACAGGTCATCTTTAGACTTCAAAAGGACTCCAAAATACCCCGTGAGTATCCCACTTCTTTTTCAAACCCCTTAATTCCACCAAACGCTGCTCGTCAAAAATTTCTTCTAGGGGGATTCCGAATCTCAAATTATTCGGAAAGCTCCTCGCCACAGCTCCATCCACATTTCTAAACTCAGCCATTAAACTATTTGTGAACTCTGCCATGGCTGCCATTGTATCTCTCTCCTTGCAGATTATCACCATCATGGCAGCGATGCTTCTATCTCGGCCTTCGATGAACCGAGCAGCATTTAGGGTCGGATGCCCTAGCTCTTCATGTTTTGAAGTGCTTACTGCACCAATTATCAAAGGGCTGCGCTGAGCATCTGGGTGCTCATTAGTCGCAGACACCCACCGCTCAAACGCGGCCTTGAGGGTTGCAGTGTTAATGCTCTTCAAGCGGGAAGACGCAATGGTCTTGTGTCCACCATGAGTTTCAAGCGGCTGAAATCGATCATTAAGTTTCGATATGGGCATCATTTCCGTGGTCGCATTGACAGCGCTCGCCACAACTTCCTCTTGAAGGAGTACAGACATGTCTCTTTCAGCCTCCTCAACAGGGCCGAAGAATGAGCTCCCCACAATAATGATTGGAGTTCCAGCCATAGGAGTGCCTGGGGGGCCACGTGCGTATGTGAGGGTGTTGATCGCCGCGGGCGGAGGTTGTGAAACGTCCATGAAAGTCTTGACGGCTAAGTCAATGGCTGTCGCGGGAAACACAAGCGATCGCAACCAGAAGGTATCCCCATCCATGTTAAGGCTTGAGATGGGGAACACAGATGTTGTTATGGCCGTGATGACACCCAAGCCGTGTCCTCCGCCACTGAGGGCATTGAATAGGGCTAGGTCGTCCCCCTTAGACGAAGAGCTTACTTCGATCACGTCGCCTTGAGAAATGACTAGGCGGAATGAGACGACAATGTCAGCCATCCATCCATGAAGCCCACTTAATGCCGTATTGCCACCACCGAGTACAGATCCAACTACACCCACAGCGTTGCAGTTTGCGACAGGTGTATAATAGCCTTTATCAGCTAAGAACTTTACCAACTCTCCAGTGATGACGCCCCCGCCCAGTCGTACTGTGCCATTCTCTTCATCTAGTTCAATCATTTTGAACCTGCCCATATCCATGTACATGGTCCCCGAGTCCACGGGCACAAAGGTTCCGTGGCCACCCCCTGCAGCAGTAATGGTAAGGTTGTTGGCTTTCGCGACGCGAACGGAGGCTTGTACATCTTGGTCCGTTTCTGGTGTGACCACTAGGGCTGGCCGATCAATATTTGTGTCAGACCAGCGAGACACTATCTCAGCGGGTGCCTTGTTTGAATCGGGAATGACAAAGTGGCATTGAAGCAAGTCGAGCATTGAAAGTGGTGTGGCCATGTTCGCGGATGGTGGTGTAGGGATATTGAATGCTGGAGTCTAGATTGTGATTCAATTTTTTATTCTGTAGGGAGCCAAACTTCAATTATTTATGGTTAGAAGGAGATGTGTTCAATTCTAAAATCTGACGTGAGGCCTCGGATGGCCGGCATTCTCGCTAGTCCAACAATAGCTTTGTTGGCCAGGACGACTAGTGGCGTCAGTGCAGCCCCGAATTTCGCTTTCTGGCACACCGGCTTTGCGGCGACGAGCGACAAGGTCAGGGTATGTACTAAGGATCCGGAAACCCGTTTTTTACATCAAGCCATATGAAACGTTCAACGATGCCTATATAACCAGTTATACCCCAGGGGGGGGAAACGACAGGATGATGAGTTTAGCCTGGTTGCCCAAGCCTTTGATATGGTGTGACAGCCCCAGTAAGCTCACATCAGCAGACATCTTTTTTTCAATCTCATGCTCGTAGCGCTAAACTCATTATTTCAAGGCAAGTTTCTCCAATATCCAGCTTTAAATCATGAAAGTGTATTATAATTCTTTGTCATGAATAAGCCCATATCGAATGATGGACATTACACACAATTAATAAAGGCCAAAGTGAAGCAACACTACGCATTTGCGCAACGCAATGCTTGTATCTGCACTTCTTGGCACCCGATTCTCTTCGCTCGAAGATAAGTATCTGTCACAAGGTAAATACCGCTATACCACCAGCAAAAGTGTAAGGTACCCTACAACAAGGTACTGGTGATATTGGTAGATATACGCTATGCGACAGTATCCCTAAAATATGATCCGGTAGAAATCCATTGGCGGTATAAACTATTTCCGAGTCTATTTGAGAAATGCCAAGTCTGGTTGCGCGGTGAAAAAAGTATTGAGAGAGATGATGTTGGTCCTGGCTGAATGTCCCCCTCAAGTGCCACCGATCCGTGAATGATTTTGACTGCAATGGATGATTGCAAAAGGCTCCGGAATCAGGGTCAAATATAAGAAGGAATGAATCTTTGGAAAAGAATGAATCTTTGGAGAGGGAAATATAGTTTTGAGTGTAACGTGATTAAAAGAATATTGAAATGATTGTGGCTTGACAGCGGAATACCCAGACAAGCAGAACTGTATATATAGTCGAAATAACGCGAGTATTTTCAAAAAGCTTTGTTTGACTGGTCACATTTTAACGCTAATCTTCATTCAAGAATTCAATATACTATTCTGGGCTGCTTTCGCTTCGGTTGCTTTCTCGTAAGTACGGACATATCATCCACCTTGCCGCCACCAATGGTATACCGAAAAATTCCGCCTCCACCCTCTCCCCAGAAGACAAGAACCGAAATCACCTGGAAATTAGTTATTTCTAAAGAAATTTCTGATAACCAGAATAGCCGGGACAAGACCGGTGCATTTTGGGAGTAAGTTAATGCATCACCTGGATGAATAGTTAACAGAAGTTGATGATAATTCCGCATGGCAGTCTTCTTATTGGTGTTTCGACCCTGATAATCCCCAATGTGGTTTAACTAAACAGAAATGTCAGCGCTATGAGGGGTATTCTTCTATACAGTGATCTACTTCAAGATCGGTAATCAAATGGATGAGAGTGACCGGAATGAGAAGTAAGAATTGCAATTTTCAAGTTTTAATTCGATTATTATTAGTACTAACTAGGTAAACATGACCTAAATGACAATTATAGACTACTCATCATGTATATATGGGAATTATCAATAGCTTGGCTCCGCTTTTTTGTGCAGACGTGTTATTTTATTGTGTCTACTGGACAATTTCAGGATTCAATCGTTGAAACAATGAGTATCTCGAATGATAATCTGACGGCAAATAATATCCTTGAAATATATGTAGGCCGAGGATAAATATTAGTTGATCCATTACAGAGGATGTGCCGAATGTTGAGGTTGCGGCGACCGCGGAAGCGACGCACATTGCCGGACCAGGAGGCGTTGCTAAGAGTTAGGTACCTCAGACATCTGTTCTCTAATTGGGCCTTGAGGTATTATAATTGGTGACTTGCAGCTAATGAGTAGTAGATGGATGTACTGATAGCGGTGGGAAATCCCTGTCATCGGTAAATGCCGTAAATACAACAATGAATAGCATTACAGAATAAATAACATTAAACTAGGTATAACTAGGTTAATAATAAACCATAATGAGGAATGGGCAATTTATCAATGGATATTAATACGAATCTGGCCAACGCTTATCCCGCCTTGCTCAGCCCGGGGTTCAACTGGCGTAGTCTACTACGGTCTCGACCCTACAAGGCTGACTTGGCTTCCTTTGCTCACAAGACCACGCTTACTTCGCCTTAGCAGACATATGCTAATATAGTGCCAGACTAGCTTGTCTATGGCCCCAACGATGATAATCACTGGGCTGCTACTTGCCTCTACCTTTCTTTTGCTACGCAACCCTAGAAACTTGGGACTTCGAGCTTCGTTGTTGGCTTTGAGTGAAGAAACTTCGTAAAGAGATGGTGATATTGGTATGAGTGTTTAGAAGACTGGTGCCACAAACATTCATTACTGTCTGTTCACGCTAGTGCGGCTGAAGAAGTAGGCTGAGAGTCTAAGGCATGTAGCTAACTGCATTGAGTTTATGTAACCCGCGAAATAATCGTAAACCTAAAATAGGGCTAGGACGACAGATGCACTTGCCTCTTGGTAGTCGGACAGCGTACCATAAACCTCGGCCTATATGTAGCCGCAGACCCCTGTGGTCATTTCTAACTCGAACCAGTTGAAAAGAAGAATTTATCCCTTTGTATCTTTCAGAATGTTTCGCTTCACAAGCATAATATCGCTATTGCTTCTCACCTTCCCATTGGCGCTGTACGCTGCTTGCGATTATGGACCTGATACCTGTCTACAAGGTTGCAGTCAACCCAAAACCCAAGCGCTTCTTTGAGACAGTTACTAACGGACATTTTGAAAAGGATATGTCTGGCGTGAGGCATATCCCGGCGATCATGTCTGCGTAATACCGGCAGTTCGCACTTCGACCCAGGCCGACAATGCTCAAGCACGCTCTCGTGTGCAATCTGGATCCGACACTTGCAAGAATGGCTATGTGTGGCGTCAGGCCCGACCTAACGACCACGTCTGCGTATTGCCAGCTACACGTACACGTACCGCTGAGGAAAACAGAGAGGCTACCTACCGCGCTGTATGTAGCTGCACCCTGCCATTCTACAAGTTTACCCAGAAATGGGTTGGCACAGCTCCATTTTGTTCTGGCTCATGCCCAAAGGGTTGGTTTCCAAAACGGTGGTCCGTCACCGCCTCTGACTGCGATCGCAGTTACAAAGGGGCGTGTGTTGACTGCACAGCAGAGTTTGGAAGCAATTGCTGGACGGGAACCAAGGTGCTTTGCCAATCCGACATTGTATCAGTGACACAGTCATAACTGTGAACGTCAGCTTGTGCACCAAAGGGCACGCTAAAACCTCCCATAGATAGCTTCTTTTGTCACTCTACCAAGTTGAAAGAATCAATTATGGCCTCCCATTTCACACCGTTTTATGTTGACCGCCAGTTTGATCATGCATATCGTTACTTTGCAATGGATATTCGGTCCGTTCCGTGGGCCTCTCATACGTAGATTCCCGCAGTGGATTCATGGAATGCAGTGATTGTTAGACAGACTAATGTCTTTAATAAAGAAGAGGAGAAAAAAAAAAGAACGAGAAACAAATGTCAGTCCTCTTTATACGTAATCTGTGGCTCCTACGACAGCTCGATGTGTTATAAAAAAAATTCCCAAGCATTCGGTTCACCCATATGAATAGATACGCGAAACCTTAATTCATAGCATAAAGTGTCTTCCTGGCCTTGAGTATTGTTCGAGAAGGACAGTTCACCATTGTCGCACAATTGACCAAAATTGCATTCCAGACATTTGCCAGACATATGAATATCCCTAATGGCCCTTAGTTTGCAAGGAAACGATGACAGTCGCCTGTTTACTCAATAATGCCACTTGGTTCGATAACTGGTAAAAATTTGAATGACTTCTTCACTCGTGCCTGCCTGCATGCTACGAGCATATCTCTCGATTTGATCAGCAAGTTTGTGAAAGGATATCGGAGAGAACTTGAATTTTATGCCAAACTAGCGACTATTGCGGAAGAAAAATGTCGCAGGGCACTCGGCGAGAATGGCATCCCTGCCAGCATCACCTCACGCTCCAAACGGCCAGACCGACTCCTCGAAAGGCTTCGGAAGAGAAACACAGAAAAAAACTACAAAAGCCTTAATGAGATACATGATGACATTTATGATTTCTCTGGAGTTCGAATCACTCTCTATTTCCCCAACCAAGAGGCACAAGTTACTTCAATTCTTCAAAGGGTGTTTACTGTCAGCACAATAAAAAAGCTAGACCACGGCACTATTCACCCCAAATCCGATGGGTTTCTAGAACCAGCATACCAAGGGTACAGGAGCCAATTTCCCGGGTATAGGGCTACTCATTTGCGCGTTGAAATAGGAGATGGGAGCTTGTTGGATGATCAACGCCAATACGGGACCTCGCATGTGGAAATCCAAGTGGCATTGCTGCTAATGTTCGCATAGCCTGAGATTCATCACGATCTCTTATACAAGAATCTCAGCAGAAATTTTTCAAACGATGAATCTCGACTGATTGATGGTCTAAACGGGCTTGTGCGCACGGGTGAGGTCATGCTCGACCAACTCAAGGCATCGATAGAAGCACGCATTTCTTTATAAAATAGACCCTTTGCGAATTGCTTCGAACTCGGCGCGTTTTTGCAGCAGTATACCCCTTACGATTTCCATAGCGGCAAATATCGCATAGGGTCTCTATCTTGGTTGCTATATGCATTGAGGCACCTCAATGCCGATAACCCATCTGGCTTTGGGCCTGTACTTGATGGCTGTAGCTCGGATCCAGCCAATATCACCAGGTATCTAATAAATAAGTACTGTCAATTTTGAACTTCATCTTTGCGCCCAAAAAGCAATGCAAAATTGATCCCATGTCATCGCCCTTTTTCCTTTAGCATTTAAACGAAAAGGTCAATCATTCTCAGTCGCCAGCCGATAAGCTTGCAGTCTTGCGCCATATTCTTAGCCATGCATGTGATAAGAGCGCGTTCGGTCGCAAAGGTGCTGATATCACAGTCTCCTTTCTTCCATGCTATCAGATCCTCTACGAAAAGGGTTATTTGAAGCTCGAGGATGCTCCGATGGTGCCGGAAGCAGATGTCGAGCAAACCTTGGAGGCGACGAGGAAGCTTTGGAAATGGTTTGCGACAAATGAGTCGGCGCGGATTCGCGTTGCTCTCGGGATTGATTGGTCGGGTCAGGGCAGGAAGCAAGCATGTGTCAATCATCCGGCGCCTTGAAATAAAGGAAAACCCAGTCTAGAGTCCATTATTTCAATTTAAAGAGAAAGCGACACAATAACAAGAGTGATGGCAGGCGTTTAGCAAGTGCTCGGTTGAGGAATAGCTCAGTGTCCCACTCTGCACCCTTCAGTGACGAGACGCTCGCCACCGGAATTTATAATCTCAGAGGGGATCGACCAATGAACTAATAAACTAAACCCAGCGCTGCGGTACGAATAAGCAGGGGTCGGCTCAACATCCGATGGCATTCGCAACCAGTGCGGGGTACTCTTGGGTCGATGTCTTCTTTTGCTGTCCAGGACAGAACTTGGGCAGGAAATTCCGCTTTCGTCCCAGAAAACAATTATCGCCGAGTCTTCTGTTCGCCCAACGTGCGCATCATTCTCTTATATATATATATATTTACCTTGATCAATCCACACATCATCTCCTATCCAAGGCGAACCATGAAGTCGGCATTTGAAGAAGACCCCGCGCAGCTGGATCAAACCTTCAACTACACAGGCTCGACTCATAGCTATTCAATCAAGTGGTCTTCGCTAGGCGACCCGGCGTCTCCACCAGTCATTTTTGTTCACGGAACCCCCTGGTCTTCCCGCGTTTGGGTGCCGTTTGCCCTTGCACTATCTCGGAAATATCATGTCTATCTCTTTGATAGACCTGGTTTTGGAGAGTCTCCCCAGGAACGCAAATTAGCTACCTCAACAGCCAGTACTAGCAAGGTCATCGAGTTTGATTCCGACCTTGCTCGGCAATCGGAGGTCTACGCCGCGTTGTTCAAATTCTGGCAAGCAAAATGGGCCCATCAAAAGGCCCACGTAGTAGCCCATGACAATGCTGGCTTGGTAAGCTTGAGGGCTTACCTACTGCATGGTTGTCACTACGCTAGCCTCTGTCTCATCGATGTGGTGGCAATTGGGCCGTTTGGGAAGTCTCTGTTCAAAGCTGTCGCCGACGCGCCACAGCAGTTTGAGCAGCTCCCCAACTCGGCGATTGAGGGTATACTAGAGGGCTATATCCGCGATGCGGCATTATATGAGCTATCGAAAGAAACCATGAAGATGTTGAAATCGCCTTGGCTGAAAGAGGGCGGGAAAGTGGGATTTCTTCGGGAGTTGTGTCAGGCCAACTTCAGATCCACGGAAGAGGTTGAAGGGAGGTATGGCGAGGTTGGATCAAATATCCCTGTCAAGGTGATTTGGGGAGCCGAAGACAACTGGCTGCCGGTGGAAGCCGCCTGGAGGCTGGGCAGCGCCCTCAAGGCAAAGGAAGTCGTAGTGATCGAGAAGGCGGGTCATCTAATCATGTATGATCAACCAGCAGAGCTTGGTGTTGAACTGGGAAGTTGGCTGAGCACAGTCTCCTTGGCTTAGCTGAGATGAATACTTAGGATAAACCGGCTACAGCAAAGCTTTCAGAAGATCATACGGTGAACAAGATGAAAATGCGGCTATGGGTATAAATATGCAATACTGAGACTAATCGAGAGAGCTTGTGGCGGGGCTCGTTAGGCTAAGCAATGTCCATGCAACTTTGTATCACTCGGCGGGCGTGTGCGTACAGGCTAATGCGGCCTGCCGCCATGCATGTAATTGAACAGATGGAGAGACCAAGGGCTGGACTTGCGAGCTGCCAGTGGTTATTCTAATTTGAGCGTTTATATATAAATTTTGGGTTCAAAGCAATCCAAACACCCCGCCCCAGCCACCTACTTAGTATTTTAACTATATAACTTTATATATATACCTTGTAAGGAACTTTAAGGTTAATCTCCTTCTGCTTAAATTTTAGGTTTACTTCTTTCTTTCTAAATTAGATAAAATTATAGGATTTAGTATTTAATAGAGTATATAAAAACTATAAATAGCTTTTAGGATATTTTATTAGTTATTAATATAGATTTTATAGATTTATTTATAATAGCTTAAAATAAATAAATATTAAGTATAGCAATAAAAATTATATATAATAGATTTCTAAGCTTTTATTTATATTTAATTAAAATATAAGTAAAAGGCTTAACTAGGCAATTCTAGGAGTAAATATAATTAGTATTTAAATAACTATAGTATTAATCTCTTTTTATTCTAATTACTAGAATAATTAATTTTATATATTTTATAATCTTAATATCCTTTTAATATTAGAAATAGTAAACTCTATTAAATTTATTCTAATATTTAAGATAGCTTTTTATACTAAGATTAATATATTTTTAGCTTACTTTTAATATTATTAAAAATAGCTAAATCTAAATTATATTTTAAATATTAAATTTTTTTATAATTCTTTATACTTATTTACTCTAAAATATACTAATAGTAATATTAATTATAAATAAACGCGCTTTTAATTTCCTAGATAT
Source organism: Calonectria pseudonaviculata (assembly GCA_004380915.1). Lineage (NCBI taxonomy): Eukaryota > Fungi > Ascomycota > Sordariomycetes > Hypocreales > Nectriaceae > Calonectria > Calonectria pseudonaviculata. The sequence goes on from PGGA01000016.1 coordinate 149,920, forward strand.
TTAAAATCTAGCTTAGACTACTCATTTTCTATGACTTTTTAGACTATTTTATATAATATCTATTAGCAACCTTTATACTTACTTTTAGACCTATTTTTATCACAATTTTTAATATAGATTATAATACCTATTATCCTTTCTAACTACTTATTATATTTATTATTATTAATTTCTCTAAGAAAAGCTTCTTTTACTTTAATTATCTTTTTAAATATTATTTTATTTAATTTATTTATAATAATATTAAATTTCTTATACTCTTTTTAAATAAACCTTTTATTATTAATATTAAGATTATTCTTTTTAAGTATATAAAATTTAAATTTAATAAATTATATTTTTTAGAATAATTTAAGGTTAATAATAAAGGTTCTAAATAGCCTAAGAAGCCTTTTCTTTTTAAGCTTTAATTTAAAGGTCTTAATAAGATTTAGTAGATATTTAATATAAAGTTTATTATTAGTATATTTTAAGATAAAAGGGTATAATAAATTATAAAAAATATAATATTTAAAATATAATTTAGATTTAGTTATTTTTAATAATATTAAAAGTAAGCTAGAATATATTAATCTTAGTATAAAAAGCTATTTTAAATATTAGGTTAAGTTTAATAGAGTTTACTATTTTTAATATTAAAAGGGTATTAAGATTATAATATTAAATAAAGTTAATTATTTTATTAGTTAAGGCAAATACTATAATTATTTAAATACTAATTATATTTACTCCTAGAATTGCCTGGTTAAGCCTCCTGCTTAAATTTTAACTAAATATAAATACTAATAGTAGGCTTTATATTAAATACCCTTCTATTCTAATTAAGTACTTTAAATAGATCTTTCCTTAATATAAACTATTTATATTATCTAAGATTAAAAATTTTAATTTTATATTATTTTAAAAAATAAAAGTTATTAATTTTGAGTTTTAATTACTTTAAAAGAATAATATTAATATTAATAATAAATATTCTATTTAAGATAAATATATAAAAATTAATAAAATAATAAATAAGTATATTTTAGGTAAATTTAAGGATATAAATTAGAAAAAAGAGGTTCTTAGAAGATATTAATAATAGCTAGTATAATTAGTAGCTAGAAAGAATTATAGATATTATAAGATTTATTAAGAATTATATTGTAAATAGTAGTACTTTAACCCTATTAACTATAGAACTAGCTACCTTAGATAGTAAGCTACTAAATTATATAACCTAGGAAAACTACTAATATAATTTATAATAGCTAGATTAGATAGAGAGTTAAGTATTATTAAATATACTAACCTAGCCCCTTATAATAGTACTAGTATAATATTACCTATTTATTCCCTTTGGAATCTAATAAATAATAATAATAAAAGTAAGGCTAAAAAGAAATATAAGATTACTAAAGGGTTAAGGAAAATTAGTAATCTACGCTAGATTTTAAATATTTAGGAAATTAAAAGTATATTTATTTATAATTATTAAATATAGTTTATAATTAATAAAATTAGCTTATAATTATATATTCTAAGCTTTTATATATATAAAAGTATTACTTAGTAATAACTTAATACTTATTTATATAAAAAGAAGCTTAATATTTTAATAGATATTACCTTATATATATATTAAGATATTATATAGTATTTTTATCTTATTATAATTTAATTATATTATAGTTTTATAATAATTTATAGATTTTAAAATCTTTATTTTCTTATATATTATTTTATATTATTAAGCTAATTATTATATATTTCTTAAATCTTCTAATAATATCTTTATAAGTTTATCCCAGGGGTTATTATAATATTGTTTATAGTCATAGATTTAGCAGCTACTAAGGGGGTTCTTATTATATTTGTTTCTATCTTTTCTAATTAGCTAATACTATAAGGCCTAAAGTTAATATTAGGATTATATTATATAATCCAGAAAAATACCTTTTCTAGGTCTAGGCAAGGCTATTTAGTAGCCTTGTTATTAATAGCTAAAATATAAAAATATATACTATTTAATAAGATAAATAATATTTTAATACTTAAGCTTTTCTCTTTTATATTAAAGCCTTTATTTTCGGTTAGAATAGGCCTTTATTCTAAAGTAAATTACCCTTGCTTTTTACTTTTATAGTAAGTAGCCCTTTTTATTATATTTTATTCCTTATTATTTAATCTTTTATTTAAATTATTATTTTATTATTATTAATAAAATACTTTAGGGCTTAATTAGGTATTATCTTTATAAGAGTATTAATTAGATTATTTTCTTTATTAATCTATCTTACTTTATAATATTTATATTTTTATAGGATTATCTAAGTATTATAATATTAATTATTAACCTTTTTTATTTATTATTTTAGTTTTTATAAAATATTTATATAAAGAATATAAGTTAATATATATAATAATTAAAATAGAAGGTAAATTAAGCTAATTAGTTATTTTTATAAGAATTATTATAAAGGTATATATAATATTAGCTTTTATTATTATATTATAGATTTTAAAGGTAAGTATATTTTAAGTAATATATTAGTATTTAATTAAGTTAAAATATATAATATTTCTTTTTATTATAAAGATTTTATTATTTATATATTTATTTATAATAAGAATAATAAATTTAAATTATAAAAAAAGATTAAGATTATTTATAAATAATTTATTAAGAAATATAAATAGCTTTATTATTATAAGATTAAGTAAAATAAATATAAAGTTATAATTAAGATTATTCTTTTATTATTTAAGCTATTTATTTAGAGCTTTTACTTAGGCTATACTAAGCTCCTAGTATTATATAATAATTAATAAATTATAATATACTTTAGATTAGTAAATTAAAGCTATATAGGCTTTTTATATTTATTATTTAATATATTATTACTTTATAAGCTTAGGTTCCTTAGCTTTAATTATCTTAATTTTCTTTCCTTAGCCCTTTTAGTAGATAATAATAATATTATCTTTCTTAAGGGTTATAATAGCTCTATTAAAGGTAAGAGGGTTCTTTTTTAATAATTTTTTTTTTAGCTTAGCTTTAAATAATACTTTTTAAAGCTCTTTTTCCTCCTTTTATAAGAATTTCTTATTAAATACTTTAATTATATTATTAGTTTATATTTTAATAATAATAAAATCTTCTTTTCCTTTTAATAAAATTAATAAGTATAAATTAAAGATTAATATAATTATCTTAAGCTTTTCTTTATAATACTTATTATATATTACCTATTAATATATTCTAACTTTAGAAATATTATAAAGTAATATTATAATTATTATAATAATATTCTAAGAATAATTATTTTTAATATTCTTTAAAAACTAAGTAAAAATAATTTAATTTAGCCTAATTTATAATTATATATAGGCCTAAGTAATATCTCTTAATTATAAGAAAATACCTTTATTTAGAAGTAAAGGGGTTAAAGTTAGAATTAGCTATTAGCTATATTATTAAATTATTAGTAACTAGGTAAGGATAACTTACTTCCTTTTATTAGTATAGCCTTAGATTATTAGTCTTAACTTTTTATAAGGTCTATTAAATATTAGTCCTTTTATTTTATTAATAATTTATAATTTAAAAATTCTAATTTCTTTATAATATTTTTTATTATAAAGAATAAATTTAAATATATTTCTCTTAATTAAACCTTTAATCTTCTTTTTTATTAATCTCTTAAATAGTCTTCTTAGTATAAAGATTATATTTTTTTTATATATTTAAATTACTAAGTCTAAATTAGATTTTTCTTTAGTAAAAAAAAATAACTTTTTATAATTAATTTTAATTTTAAATTACTTAATAATAAGTATTATAAAAAATAAAATAAGATTCTTTTAAGGTTATTTTTATCTTTACTTTTATATAAAAGGTATTTTATTAATTATAATAAGGTTTTTTCTTAGGTAGCCTTTTCCTTTTTTTTATACTATTAAAGATTATAAAGGGATATTACTAATTTCCTCCTTAGGTATTCTTATAATTTACTTTATTAAGGGTAAAGCTATATCTTTATTTTTTAAGAAATAAGATTAGGGTTTATAATTAAAAGAATAAAAAGGTAGCTTTTTACTTTCCTCTTTTATTTTACTTTATATCTTAGGGTTTTTATAATATAATTTAATTATTATTAAGTAAAAATTTATAGGTCCTTTTATACCTTTAATTATATAGATTTTTCTATTATTAGTAATAAGTATATATAAACTAATTTAGCCTTCTTTCTCTCTCTAAATATATATTATTAACTTTAGTAGGAAAATAATTATTACTAAAATATTAAGGCTATTATAAGTAGCTAGGGCTTTATTTACTCTTCTTTTATTATAGAGATAGTATACTTCTATTATTGCTTTTTAAATAGCCTTTATTTATTTTATTATTCCTAGTAAGAAGGATAATTTCTATATTATTTAAGGGTATATTCTAAATACTAGGAGGATTAGGATAAGACTATTAGGTCTAGCTATATTATTAATTACCTTTACTATAGATTAAAGGGCCTTATTAATCCTAAGAGAAGGGTTTGTTTTTAAATTATTTTATAAGCTCTATAGAAAGGTTTATAGTATTATTTAATCTTACTAATTAAGTTATAGGCTTTAATAGGTATTATATTAATAGAGATACTTATAATTCCTATCTCTTAATATAGCTCTTTTAATATATAATTTATTCTAATATTTATAATAATTTAATTAGGTAGTTCTTAATAAATATTAATTTAATATAGCTTAAGATTTCTTTAAAGGGTTTTTATAGATTTATTAGGAAGATAATAGGCTATATTAAAAGTAATAGCTAAATTAATAATATAAAGAATAAGCTTACTATCTAAGTAGAAAGTATTAATAATAATATAATAATTAAAATTATAATTATCTTAAATAGTAAACTTAAAGTAAGTAAACTACTTTATATAAAGCTAGTATTTTTTATATACTTTAGTAAGTTTTTTAATAGCTTTCTATTTGATTAGATAGCCTATTTTATTTAAAAGCTTATAAAGTCTTTCTATAGAAAGATAATTAAAATAATAATAAATTTATTATAGTTTAATATTAATAAGATTACTTTAAGTAAATAATTCCTTTACCTTTAAAAGTATTTAAGGATATTCCTATTTATATATTATTAGAATTTAAATACTATCTTTTTCTAAGTAATCCTTAATATTATAAAAATAAATATTTAATTAATTTATATTATAAAATAATAAAAGGAATAAAATATTTATAGGTATAATATAAAAGATTATAATTTCAAAAGATATTAATATAATAGCTATACCTAATAACTTTATTAGGGTTTCTCCTCTAAAGATAATTCTTATTTCTCTTATTATTTTTATATTAAGCTTAAGAGAGGAAATAATATTTCTTTATAATATAATAAATTACTTATAATTATTAATTAAAAAGCTTATAATATTTATATTAGGAATAATACCTTAGAATATTATTACTAAATATTGGTTATTTAGGAAGAATTATAATACTAGCTTCTAAGGTTTTATTTTCTCCTTTTTAAAGAGATTATTCTTAGTAAAAAAGTATAAGACTACTTAATTAATAAGTTAGTTTAAAATAAAGGGTATATTAATTTCTATTAAGCCTATAAAGAAAATATATTATATATTACTATTATAGTAAGCATTATTTATTCTTTCTTAGTCTTTCTTTTTATTAAAGGTAAGGGAATTATTATTATTAAAATTATTATTAGGCCCTTTATATTAGGCTAGGAATATTAAAAATACCTTATTAATATAGCTTCTCTTAAACTTATAATATAACTTCTTTCTTTCTTTTATAGTATAATTTCTTAATTAATAGCCTAGCTTCTTATAAATATAATATATTTTCTAATTTAGTTATATAAAGTAGGTTTAAGCTTTATTATCCTTATTTATTTAAGGGTACTAATAATAGCTTTTAGTCTATCCTTAGTATATTTAGTTAGTTTAAAATTAGTTTAAGTTATTAATTTAAAGAACTTTTTTTATTATTACCTTTAGTATAAGTATATTCCTTAGTATAGCTTAAAGCTAATAATATATACCTTTATAGGTATTTAAGGGTTTTTAAAGGTAATAAAAAAAATCTTTAATATTATTATAAATACTAATAATTTATATTTATAATATATTTTTACTCTAATTAAGTATAAAGATTACCTTTTAAAGGTTTTTTAGTTCTTAGAAAAGCTTTTCTAGGATCTTTTTTTATAGTAATACCCTATTATTCTAAAGTATCTTAATAAATAAGGCTTTTTATTATCTCCTAAGATAGTTCTAGTATATTATCTTATTCTTATATTTTTTTATATTATTCTTTTTATTTAATAGAAAAATAGGATTTTATAAGGGTTATATATATTATTATAGTAATAGATAGTAGCTTTCCCTTTAAGTATAATAAAGAATATTCTTATAAACTATACTTAAGGGATATTAGCTTATTTATATATTATATAAAAAATATAGGTTTTACTTTTAAAGATATTATATTCTTTTTCTTTATATTTTATTTCCTTTATATAAAGCTTCTTAAGATTAGTAAGCTTTCTTATATTAAGTATATTATCTAGTATCTTTTCCTAGTAATAGGGATCTTAATTATAAGATTCTTCCTTTTCTTTTAGGGGAATTAGAGGAATTAGTAAAAATAAAGGAATTTAGTATACCTTTTTCTTTTTATTCTTCTTTAGAAAGAGTATTTAAAATACCTTTATTAAGATAATATTCTTAAGGAACTTTTTATTTTTATATAAAATTAAAAATATTTTAATCTTATATTATATATTTATAATCTCCTTAATAGTCTATTTATAAAATTCTTTAAGCTAAAGAGCTTATATAAGTTTAAATAATATAGATATTTTATTCTTCTTAAAAAAGATTCCTTTAAAAAGAAAATAATCTTATATTTTAATATATTAAGTACTTTTTACCTTTTTCTAATATACTTTATTTTTTCCTTTAAAGTATACTTAGTATATATTAAATAGCTTTCTTCTTATAAATTTTACTTTATTATATATAATAATAAAATATTAAATTACTATTTAAATATCTTTAGATATACTTATTTTACTATTAAGATTATAATATAGATCCTAGGTTTCTAAGGTAATTAGAAATTTAAGATAATCTAAGATTAGGGTAGATTCTTAGTATCTTTCTCTTTTCCCTTAATATCTTTAGATAATCTCTTTTTATAATATAATTATATTTTTTAAAGAAAGATCTTATTTATAATTAGCTTAAGATTTCTTTATATTCTTAGCTTTTTTTTTATTTAAATAATAAGATTATTTTATTTAAATAAAATAAAAAGAAAGAATCTTTTATATAATAAATATAAGAAATTTTATTAATAATTATTATATTAAGCTCTTATATATTAATAATTTAGATTATAATATTATTTTAATTAATATATAGGTATTTTTATTAATAGTTTCTTAGTTAAATACTTAAAGCTATACCTTTTTATTTAATATTTTATTAATCTAAGGAATAATATAAACTATTTATAGATTAATTAGTATAGGTTTATCCTAGGGATTATTTTAATATTTTTTATAATTATAAGTCTAATAGCTACTAAGGGGGTTCTTATTATATTTATCTCTATTTCTTCTAACTAGCTAAGACTATAAGGCCTAAAGTTAATATTAGGATTATATTATATAATCCAGAAAAATACCTTTTCTAGGTCTAAGCAAGGCTATTTAGTAGCCTTATTATTAATTGCTAAAATATGAAAATATATACTATTTAATAGGGTAAATAATATTCTAATAATCTTTTTATAAGAACTTAAGCTAATTTTAAATTAAAGTTATACTATTTATATAGCTTTATTTTACTAAATATATAATCTTTATTATATAATATAATTTTCTTTGTCTAGATTAGCCTAGATGTTCTAACTCTAACTTTTAAAAATTCCTTTTATCTTCACTCTAATTTTAAGCAACCAATAAAGTACTACTATATTCCCCCTAACCAATTTTCTTATAATAGCCCTTATAATAGCCCTTGCAACAGCCCTTATAACAGCTCTTATAATAGCTCTTACAGGGTGCAATTACACGTTTTAAATATTACATTCTTAATTGTTATTGCTTAGCTAAGTAAGCTAGACTAATAAGGTATTATATATTTTGTGGGGTTTGAATTTTTAAAGGTAAGAGTTTAAGAAATTTAGTTAATCTAGGCAAAAACAATTATATTATATAATAAAAGCTATATATTTAGTAAAACAGGGCTATATAAATAGCACAACTTATAATATATTATATAAAAAGAGACTAATACCATAGTTTTTTAAACACTAATTATATTCACTCCTAGAATTGCCTAGTTAAGCCTCCTACTTGTATTTTAACTAAATATAAGTATAATATATTTATTATCTTATCTATTATTTTATATAATACTTTTATATTAATTTATGTTTAGTTAAAAAACACTAAATAATAATACTACTTAATAACAACTTATATAGCCACTAAGTAATTAGAAGCTATTTCCCAATCAGGCTAGGATATAGTCCGGATAAGAAGAGGGGTGAGTCTATTTAAGGTAGGCCTGGATCAGGTCCTGGCCAACCCCACTGGCGGCCCACGCCGTGCGGGATTGATCAGCACACCACTGCGAGTCGCCATTCATTTTTCATGGCTCTCATCCACCAATACAACTGGTCAGCCGGTGCTTATCCTTGAGACGTTTGCCTTTGCGAAAAGCAAACCTTGTTCCCGTGCACATTCGTCTATCTGGCAAACACTATCCACACACACCCCTTGCTCTCAATCTGTGCACCCCCCTCGTTTACTCAACCAACAATGCAACATAAATGGCTGTGGCAGCGGCACATTTCAGGCAACAGGAGAGGGGGTTTGGCTGTTGGCTGACTCAAGACGGAGCGGACTGGATGCCTTTGGTATTTAAATCCCGTTTTGCATCGACCGCAACCCCCTTGTTTTTTTCTTTTCTCTTCACACAATCAGAATAACTCTGCTCAGTTTGCATTGTTCGACAATGACATCACCCCGCGACACCACGCCCCGTCTCCAGTCGGAACCAGGACTGGCCACAATGATGGAACCTCTCTTGTCCCAGTTTCCCATTGTTACGGCCACTCTTCGGCCGTTTCTGGCCGGAGAGCTAAACCCCTATGCTCGTATGATGTGTCTCTGGGGATCCCTCGCATTCATTGGCACTTACACTGAAAAACTTTGGGGGTTTTTCAAGGCCTACTTCAGTTAGTCATTCTCATCTAGCTCACACCTACTCTTGCTAATCCATCATCAGCATCTACCGTATACATAAGATGCACTGACGAAGCGTATGAAATGGTTCTGTCTTGGATGTCTAACCGCCAGCTTGATCACTCCACTCGATCCTCGCTGGCGCGGGTTCGAACGAAGATGCGCCCTGATGGATTCGAGGAAGCAGTGGATGCTGCCAAGAAACTCCATTTCTCGCCATACAACTCTGACTTTATTTTTCGCCATAGAAGCAATTTCTTCTCATACAAAACATCAGTCCAAGATCGCGGTTTTCATAAAGAAGAATTGATATCCATTACCTGCCTCGGCCGGTCGGCGAACACTTTACAGACTTTCCTGAGCGAGTGTCGGGAAGACTATCTCGCTATGCTCAAGGACAAAACGTCCATTTTTCAGCATAGGAGCAGCCACTGGATGCGGGAAACGGCCCTAAACTCTAGGCCTATTTCGACTGTTATTCTAAACCAGGTGGAAAAGGACGCATTTGTCAATGATGTGGAAACCTTTCTCGACCCAAAAACTCAAGCATGGTACTCGAGTCGTTCCATTCCTTATCGACGAGGCTATCTATTTCACGGGCCTCCGGGAACCGGCAAGACTAGCCTGAGTTTATCTGTTGCAGGCCATTTTGGCTTAGATATGTACTATGTCAATATCTCAAACGTCAGTGACCAAACTCTCAGAGGCTTGTTTGCTGAGCTACCTCGGCGATGCATCGTCCTTCTGGAAGATATCGATGCAGCCTGGACAACGCAAAACCGGACCACCGAGGGTCCGGAGGTTGTGGATGATGTAGACGATATGATGATGATGATGAGACCACCCTCATCCCAGAAATCCATCACACTGTCCGGATTGCTAAACATCATAGACGGCGTGGCATCACAAGAGGGTCGAATACTCATCATGACCACCAACCATATCCAAAAACTGGATAAGGCCCTTATTAGACCTGGGCGCGTCGATAAAATTGTCGAATTTCAGCTGGCTAGCCATGACGAAATCGTCCAACTCTTCAATTTCGTGTTTCAGGACGCAACTACAGACGAGAAAGGCCCTGATGCGCACGCACTAAGTAGCCCAACTTTACATCAACTTTCTGAAAGGTTTTCGGCTTCACTGCCCGAGCGAGAACTCAGCCCTGCTGAGATTCTATCTCTTCTAGTGCAATACAAGGACTCACCCACCAAGATGCTAGCCAATATCGAGGAGTGGTTGTCGTACACTAGGCAAGAAAAACAAAAGGAATCGACTATGTCGAGTTCTAGAGAGGAGAAAATTCTGAATTAGAGGCAATATCTCGCTGCCGACATGCCACATTGCAAATGTGATGGATACAGATAAATTAGGGGAACGATTTGATGTAATACATGAGGCCCAAGTGGGCATGTCCGCAAAAACTGGAAAACAGGGATACATGACGGGAATTGACAGATTATAAACTTGCCAGATATTTCAGTACTAGATCAGATTACGAATCACGAAAACTTGGGCAGTAAAACGGAGAAGTTCACTTTACGGCGATATTTTTCTTGTTATACGCAATAGTTCTCCTCAATCCATTTACTCCAAATGCTGCCACCTCTGAGCAAAATTATCCTAACCAACAGGGATAACAGCACCAGATTGAAAACTGGCCTCATAGCTCAACAAGAACGCAATCAAATTTGCCATCTCTTCAGGCTCTCTCCGGTGAGTTTGAAAAAGAGGCCATATGCTTCACGGACCAATATTCGACTTGTATGATTGCTGATGTGTCTGGGGGGGAATCGTGGTTCTAGCATACCGGGTGGGTTGTAATGCGTCACGTCCAATCACCTATTTGCTTCCCTGCCGCATGTTGCAGTGCATACGGCTTGCCCAATTGTAACGCGACATGTTTATCAATCGCAGATACCCGTACCGGCAGCCCGTTTCCTGGGTCACATGATGGGTACCGGTGTTGAAGGTGCAGTCTTTCAAATCCATCAACCATAGTCTTAGGTCTTTCACACTACAGCATATTCCCCCAGTAAACAACAATCCAAAATGCGTCACTGTACTGCGACAGGTCTTTTGGTGGCCTTACTAGCGCCGCGTTCACACTTCCTTTTATCCCTTGGAGTGCGGTAAGCCTGCACTTGCGTCACGGACAGGGGGTGCAGCCAATCATAGAGCCTCAAATTGAAGGTACATTGTTTTCCTTCTAAATTAGGTGATACCATAAGTCCCAACAATTGTTGGATCTACATAACGCTACATTGCACTGTTGACAACGAGAGTTGATTCCGGATGTCATTGATGTCACTCGAGGTCACCTTGCTTTTGCTGGCTTACCGCACTCCAAGGGATAGAAACCCCAATCATGGGTACCACCAACTTATGAGCCATCACTCATTGAGAAGGATGGAGTAAGAAAACCCATTTCCGCAGTATGGTCCCTGCTGTCGGAAATATCACATCGCAAGCCGCGCTAGTCTGGTCGGCTCGGATACAATGCTCATATCATTGACCATGGAGCCTCGTCTTAATAGAACATGGAAGTCTGGATTTGCATCAGTGTGACCCCCAATGGTCTCCACGAGATGATGCCGTTGGGTCCAAAAACCACGGGGTGGGACATTACAACCAGCAAAACGCCCGGCCTGAACTATTTTAACAAGTTTCTCCTAGATTCTCCGAATCTTACGGCGAGGGGACTGCCAAGTGGAACGAGAAGAGGGTGTGGGTTTTCGGCCATGTGGAGCAAATCGGAAAGTTTGAATAGATTGCTTTAGCGCAGGGCTGCTGGTGTCGGTTTTTAACGTAGCTGCAATAGACTCAGACGCAACGTTGTCGAGATTTAAAGGTAGTCTTGTCCCAATGGGCTGCTCGAGCGGAAAATTGTGGTTCGGGTACGTTGGCTACGACACGAGCACGATTGTGCCAGCTTTGCGCTAAAATATTTGCAATCACTGAGATTGAACCGTTGTTTAGAGCCCCAGACGCAGTCATCACCCGGGCCGCTCGCATGCGAAAGTAGCCAGCAGCATTGAGTTGCCAGAGTATTTGTTGTTGTTAGACTCGAGATGTCACACATACCTCAGAGGTTGGCTGGAGTGAGGGCTCTCGCGGGTGCAGTGGTCCACAAGCAAAACCCCCCAAACCTTGAGCTAATATTATTAGTAGATTAGTAGATGCCGTCTCCCGCCAAATGTGCTAGGGTCCGCGCTAGCCAAAATGGGGGCACGGAGAATAAAAAGCATACATTGATGGATGATCAGTGGTCCCAACGCTTAGCATGTTGCTTGTCTTGGCGATCCTTGGGTTGGCACTGAGAGCCTGTGCGAGGTATCAGACAGCCATCCCTAAGTACTGGTGGTTGTAAAACAAGGTGAGAATTTATGCGTCGTGTGCGTGTGTGTATGTGCGCGTGTGCGTGCGCGTGTGCGGCCATAGGGTCCCACCGCGCAAAAGCAATGGTCTGATGTTTCACTGCGGCTCCATACATTACGTGTGTGCAAATCTGTGGGACAACAACAGCAGAGCCCATCCGTACGTCGAACCGGGTTCCGGATTTTTTTGGGCGATTTGCTTGGCCCATCTCCTCACCAGGAAGTGAGTGGCAAGCCACGCCATTAGTGGGTTGTCCGCACCGGTCAAAAGACTGCACTAACGCATCGCCCTGGCTGGACCAAGGGATGCAAACCTGCATCTCGACGCATGCCCTGCAAAAACTGCTTCCTCGTCATGCAAATTCTTAGCCTTAGGCAGTCCCCGGCAGGCTGCGATTTCTCCAGTATGTACAATCCAGCATAGCGCAGTGGAGTTTGGCGGTTTCGCCCGTGCCATGTGTTCTCCGTCCAACTCCATCCATCTCCATCTGCTCTCGGTGTTGGTGTCCACACTTGGTTTCAAGTGGAACAGCGCGACAGGGATAAAAATATGACAGGCCAATCCGCATCATGTTGGTCTGCAAGCCTTGAAGGCGGAGCCCCAACAGCCATGCCGTCCTCCAATGGGCGCTAGTCGGGAGACAGGAAGCAGTGGGTTGTGACGACGCCGCGGACGCTGGCCCAGGGAGCGGGTCACAAAAGGAGCTGCAGGCCAACTGGAGCAGAGTGGAGTGGCTGGCTCGGACAGATTCATCTGTTCAGTCCCTCTTCATCCCCCGAACAATGGATGCTGGGGCATTTATGTCAACCCCTTCTGGTGTGCGGCCCATTCTGTCACCAACTTGCCGAGCCATCCAACTTGAGCAGACAGATGCACTACAACGTGGAGAGGAACCAGGGGGGCTCTGGCAAGTTTCCTGCAGCTCAAATATTGCAGAGCCCGCACATGGTTGAAGCTGGGAAAATTGAGACACCCCAGACCTTACGGACCCCGCGCCAGACTCCCCGACTACCATTGACATTTGATTTTGTCCATTTCCCGCGAGATTGAGTAGTAGCTCAGCCCAGCATTTAACACTGACATGTCGGCACCAGAGGAGCCCATCCAGCAGCTTGTGCCTGCCGATCCCGACCAGGCGGCTGAGGATGATGAGTTTGTGACGTCGGACGAGGATGCCGCCTCCCTGTCGAGTACTTCGGCCAGCTTGCGAAGCAGCATCTACGAGCACAGCTTCGAGAACGGTCGCAGGGTGTGTAACGCCTCGCGCTGTGATAGGTGACGTGCGACGAATGGCTAATGCAGCAATCCGCAGTACCACCGCTACCGCCATGGTCGCTACCCAATTCCCAACGACGACGTTGAACAGAACCGCGATGACATGAAACACGCGATGATGCTTGAGCTGACTGAGTCAGTGCCCCCAATGGCTTCACTTCCCCACCCCCCTCCCGGCATGTCTTGATTCTGACCCAAATGCAGTGGCAAGCTTTTTTTCTCTCCCATCGGTGACAACCCGCAAAAGATTATTGATCTGGGCACTGGAACCGGAATCTGGGCCGTAGAGGGTTCGTCAATATCTCATCTCAACATTGCAGACACGCAACGTAGCAGCTAACGTGGGTGCCAAAAGTCGCCGACCAGTTCCCCAGCGCAGAAGTCCTCGGAATCGACCTCAGCCCCATTCAGTACGAACCCAAATCCCCCCAAAATGGACGTAACTTAGCAACTTCTAACACAAAACAGGCCGCAGTGGTGCCCCCCCAACCTGAGGTTCCTGATTGACGATGTTGAGGATGAATGGGCCAACGGCAATGACTGGGACTTTGTCCATCTGCGATGCCTCAACCCGTGGCTGAAGGACCAGGCAAAGGTTCTGCAGTCTGCCTATGAGTGCGCCTTGAATTGACCTCGACATGTGAGAAGACAGGCTGACCTGGTGATGACTACAGTAACATGAAGCCCGGCGGTTGGATTGAGGTCCAAGAGTTTGATGGTCGCGTCCATAGCGACGACGGAACCGTGAAGGATGATACACCACTAAAGAAATTCTTCGATTTGATTCCCAAGGCAATGGCCAATTTCGGCATGACCTTCAACGCCGGCGAGGACATGAAGGAACCGCTCGAGAAAGCAGGCTTCACCAATGTGACCTGTAGAACCCTAAAAGTCCCCTACGGGACATGGGCCAAGGTATGTTGGCGTCCAGCAAGTCTAAACGGCGAAGCAAATGAGAGAAATCGCTAACGAAGCTAACAATAGGATAAAACTATGAGACTTATCGGCGTCTACTGCCAGACCGTCATGAGTGACTTGGTCAGCGCCATGGCGGCTAAGCCTTTTCTTACTCTGAAGGAACTCAACGAAGTTGAACTCCAGCTCTTGTCAACCTCAGCCAAGGCTGACATGCGCAACCCTGCTATCCATGGATACATCAAGTATCTGTTCTGGACGGCCCAGAAGCCTGAATAATGCCTGGTGAATAGCAGGGTTTCCGAAAGGAGGCGGGATGAGTGACTGAAGAATCTGACACATAATTTATCCAGCCTTCTCTTAGCCAGGTGGGTATATGAGACGGCTAGTTTTAATAGCCATAACGTCCATAGACGTATCACAAATTCCAATTCGCGCTCAAGCAGCTGTTGAAAAAGGATTCAATTCAGCACCAGTGTTTACTACTGAACGGTCATTAACAGTTTGACAGAGCGTGATATGATGGATTCTTGGCCTTGCACCATTTGTTAATGGAACCGGTATTTTGGTACATCCACCACCACCACTCTGTACCTGTCGTGATTTAAAAATAGTAGTTGTACCAGGTCACCTAAAATGTAGTTTAACGCTATGCCTGCCACAGAATTCTAGCCTGGCTACCAAACGACGTCATTCTGATGCCATAACCTAAACCGCACTCTTTGGCTTGGTCGTTGGCCCAACTGGCTCTACTGGCTTTTCGGCAGGGTTGTCATGAAAACGGACGAAGCCTTAATTGGCCAATCAAGCTTTACACAAAGAGGAAAAAAAGCAATGCGTGAAATCAGTATTGAGTGTAATTGTGCCATCAGATTTTCAGCCATCGCTTCGATAAGGTCAGGATATTCTGTCTCGAATTCAAGAGCTATATGCCGTCGGTCAAGAGAGATGAATGCTTGGAAAAATGTCTGCCGCATGCGAATAACGCCCCTTTCATCCATATCTATGACATTCTCGCCTCATGAATTCGGTTATGTTGAAATATCTTGCTTCTGTGGGTTCCATCATCCACTTACACATCATATAGTCAATCCACCCGCCGCTGACCAGGCGTTCCGGATCGGAACAAGATGATCTGGAGGAAACAGGGACTGGCCGACGCGCCTTGAAGTAGAGTCGTCAAGAAACAAATTTTTGCATCCCCAGTTTGCAACGTGAACTCGCTCATAACCGGTCAAGAAGCAGAATCAGTGGTATTTCAATGTGGATTTGATGAGAGGGTACCATGCCGCAACGTCTCTGTTGTGATGGTAGGCCTTCCAATCACCTAGGGTAGATAGATGGCAGCATACCATTGGTTCCATGTTACGCCCCAGCGCGTGAATTAAAGGTGTTCGTCCCTTGTTATCTCGAGCCTCGAGGTCAGACTCGCTGCCTTTCAGGAGTAAATTTAATATTCGTTCAGCCATGATTTCGTCGGGATCCCGAAGTCCAGCTAGTTCATGCAGCAATGTATGGCTCCACATGTTGCGAACATAACTGCGTGCACCGGCTTGTAAAAGAATGCTAAGAGGTTGTACATTGCCTTTTTTGATGGACAAATATAACTCTGTTCGGCCATCTTTTTTTTCATCGTTGGTTGATGTGACATTTTTTGTCTAGGAATACTCGCATATATTCAACTTCATCATATTCTGCCGCAACCATTCATGATTGCTTCGTGAAGCTTGATGGTATTTGGCACTGGCTCATCATCGATTTATAACTCGAATTGTTTCAATAGAATTGTTTCAATAGGTTATCTTGTCTCTCGGTGAGAGGTAAAGAACAAGCAGCGCATTCCTTTGACTGCGTTAAGGCTCCAGTTGCATACCAAGCCCCACATAGCTCAAGATACGAATTATTACTTGCAAAATCTGACGATTCTCTAATTGATTTATATCCATTTTATATATATTATTAAATACTATTAGATTGCTAATTAATAAGGATATGACTTTGACAAGGCTGTGATCTGTAACATGTCCTTCCAAACCCTGAGCATCAACTCAATTCCACCATACCACAGCCATCCAACCATGTCCTATTATTAATGTAAGTAGAGCTACAACAAAACAGGATAAAAGTTAGCAGTTAGTTCACCTCAACCAGATTTGTGCCCGCCATTTCATCATCGGGAAAGTATAGCTCTCCTTCGGTAATTAAAATTTGTACTTTTTTCGCTGGCAGACTAATATCATACCAAGCGCGATGGTCAATATAAAGGATCCTCGCAGGCCGAATGGCGCATTTAAGTGGATAACAGACCTGAGAAAACAGACCCTTTCCACGGAGCCATGTTGGGGTTGGTACATAACTATAAGATGCCCTTCTTTTTTACATGTGCATCTAGAATCCCATTTCAGGACTACCTGCTCGTAGCCTGAGAAATAGCTCAAAGCCAAGGAGCCGAACATAGGCTGAAACCAGCTCGGGTTTTGGAAATGCCACGGTTTAGAGTGACACCGAAAATTGCAATTGGCCAAGCATTTCCGTCTTCTAGAGAAGACTGAGCCCTGTAAGCTTCCTCGTTCAGGAAACATAGTCAAACTAGTCATGCGGAGTTTGTCTGATTGTTAACTGCAAGCTGCCTCTGAGTTTCCTCCTCTGGAACGCCTTCAAACTTTTCCTCAATGCATTCACCCGTGCTATATCCATGACGTGATGCTAACATTCTGGTGGATGATTCAGCTTTGACTGAAATTATCAGAAGAAGCTTACCTGATGGTAGGGTAAAAAACTACCTGCCCATAGGTATCCATAGGTACCTAGACAATTTTGCTGGGTATTTATAGGTACTTGGAGTAGGGTATATAGTATTTATAGGTATTTATAGGTAATTTAATATTTTATTAAATATTTATAGATATTTATAAAATAAAATATATTATTAAAAATAATTTATAAAATAAAGAATATAAATAAAAAAATTAAAAGTAAAAAAAATAAAAAATAAATTAAATAAAAAGTATATTATATTTATATTTTAAGAATTAGAAAAAAATATAATTTATAGTTATTTTAATTATAAATATAAAATAAAATAATTTATATTAATTAAGTATATTAATTATTAAAAAATAAATATTTTAAATATTAATATTAAATAATTTAAAAAATAAAAAGCCTAAAAATATTTTTATTTTTATTTAATTTTCTAATAATTAAAATTTATTAATTTTAAATTTAATTTTAATATTTTTTTAATAAATATATTAAATTAAATAATTTATATAAAAATAAATATTTTATTTTTATTTTTATTATTAAAATAATAAATAGCCTTAGTTTATTTTATATTTATTTAAAATTAATATTTATTAGTTTAAAACTTATTATTTTTATTATTTTAAAAAATAATTCTAAGATTAATAAAATTAATATAGATTATAATAATTATTTACTTAGTACTAAGAATAAAATTATTATTATTATTAAGGCTAATAAAGTTATTTTTACTAAAGTTTTTACTATTATTATTACTAGTAATATTAAAAAGGCTAAGATCTTTAATATTATTATAATTACTATTAAAGTCTTTACTATTATTATTACTAATAATATTAAGAGAATTAGAATCTTTAGTATTATTATAATTACTACTAAAGTATTTGCTATTATAATTATTAGTAATATTAAAAGGGCTAGGATTTTTAGTATTACTATAATTATTATTAGATTCTTTATTATTACTATTACTTTTAACTTTAAAAGGGCTAGATTCTTTAGTATTATTTTTATTACTATTAAATTACTAATTATTTATAATAATAATAATAATATTATTATTATTATTATTATTAGGATAGGTAAGAATAGATATAATATAGAAAGGAAATAAAGTTTATAATATATTAAATATAATAAGCTAAATATTATAAATATTAATTAATTTACTATTAATTTAAAGGTAAAGATAATTAAAAATAAACGTAAGAATCTTTATATTCTTAGTTTATATAGTAATATAGTAAATATAAATAGCTTTAAGACTAGTAGCTATATATAAATTAATATAAAAGATTAGTATAAAATAGAAATAATATACTAAAGAAGACTAAGGTAATATATAATTTAATTACTTTTTAGAATACTCTAAGGGTATTACTTTTAATAAAAAAATTAATTTTAAATTCCTAAGTAATTTTATAAACTAAATAAGCAAAGAATAACTTTAAACTAAAGAGTTTAATAGTTTTTTAGTAATATTAAATCTTATAAAATAAAATAGCTAATTAAGATTAATATAAAAAAATTAAAATAAAAAGAGAAAATATATTATTAAGCTTATATTATTAAACTTTCTTTATCTTAATAGGTATTTTTTTAGTAGCCTTTTAAGTTAACTTAGTATTTCTTAAGTATATAAAGCTAAATAAACTCTTACTATAAATATAATAATATTTAGTAAGTATACTAAATAAAAGAATAAGCATAAGAAAATAGAAAATATTATATAATTATCACTAGGTAAATACCACTATACCACCAGCAAAAGTATAAAATACCCTATAACAAGGTACTAGTAATATTAGTAAATATACACTATATAATATACCCCCTAGTTCTTTAGGTATAGACCTTAAGAACTATATAGGCT
>PGGA01000016.1:188113-207742 GCA_004380915.1 Calonectria pseudonaviculata
TATAAATATACCTATAAATATACCTATAAATAATATTAATTAAAATATTTATATTTTAATATTATCTTATCTATAAAAATAATACCTCTTCTAAATCTAATTCTATATATAGATATATATATTAAGAGATCTAAATTACTAATATCTAATTTATTATAATAAATAAATATTATCTTAATAAGAAGATATACCCTTTATAATATTAAAGTATTATATATTCTAAGGATAAGATTAAGCTTATTTTTTAGGAGTATAAATTACTTAAAAGAAAAAGCCTTAATAATAATAATATTAAATTTATTATTTAATAATAAGATATATTAAAATTAATATTAAATTATTAATTATTTATAAAAAAATAATTTAGCTTAAATAACTCTTAAAAGAGATTTATAGAGAATATAAATAATAATAATAAATAGCTTAATAATTTAATATAAATAATTAAATTTAGAATAAAATAAATATAAAAAAAAGAAACTAATAAAGGAAGGAAGGTAGGAATCTAGACTAATACCCTACTAGAATCTATAAATTACTATAGGATTATAATATAATAAAAATATAATAAGTTATAAGCTATTATATAGTATAATTTAATATAATAAAGCTAATTAAATTAATTAATCTTTTTAGCCTAATAGCTAGAAAGATTATTATAAGGCTTAGTATACTACCTAACTCCTTATAATTATTTAATTATAACTATAGGTCTAGCTATATAAAGGCCATAGGTTTAAATCCCAGGTTTATAACCACATTAAGCTAGGCTTATAAAGGGCAAAGTCTAGAGGGATAAGCTTATATAAGCATAAGCTACTAAACTAGCTATTCCTTTGGGGATTAATAATAGCAGACCATAATAACTACTCAAAGAGCTAATAGCACTATTAGGCAGTAAGACCTATTAGGCAGTAAGCCCTATTTAGTAGTAAGACATATATTAGGCAGTGAGACCTATGACCTATGCCATAGCTGGGCTCCAGCGGCAGGTAGGCCTAAGGGCCAGTACAACGCCTAGGGACTAGGCTATTAGAAGGGGGGATAATTATAAGAGGATAACCGGGCGCGTAGGGCCCAGCGGGCCCTATATCCCTATAAGCTATTGTGTGGTGCGATTTGGTATAGTAAAGCTAATTAAATTAATTGATCTTTTTAGCCTAATAGCTGGAAGGGTTATTACAAGGCTTAGTATATTATCTGACTCCTTATAAAAAACTAATAAATAGAAAATTTATATTAAATAATTAATCCTAAAATATTACTAAAAATATAATTTATAATATAAAATAATTATTATTTTATAAAAAAAAAATATCTTTTTTATTAATATAATAATTATTTATTATTATATTTTTATTTATATTAATTATTTATACTAATAAATTATTTTCTTATTTATAAATATTTATAAGTAATAAGAATTTATCTATAAATATCTATAAATAATAATATAGTAATATTTACTATCTATAAATACCTATAGATAATTCTATATTACCTAGTATTAGAATAGGTATCTATAGGCTACCTATACCTCGGGTATCTATAGGTATTTTATACTCTACCTAATAGATAAATAACATATGCTAGGCAGTGAGCTAAGGAAATTAGTACATGGCCTCTGGAATGTGCAGCTTTTGCAAACGTGTTTTAAACTCACTTCCCAGTAGTAACCAAAATCTCATACAAACGTGAAACTTGAATAGCCATTATACTGTTTTGCTGGCGTTCTTGCAACAGCAGTGCGTGAGATAAATTTGATTTTGCCTCTTGTACCATAGTAAGCAACCACTCTATCTTGTAACTCTTGGCGATCCATTTCCTTTTTTTACCCTGGCCTTTTTGCCCCCAGACAACCTAGCAACATCCTGCTCTAAGGCATGAAGATCGTCACTCATCTCCTCGAGATGTTGGATTGCGATGGTGACTGGTGGCGTATTCGAAAAAGGATCCCCGCTCACGAACTTTGCCCCCAGCGCCAGGTCCTCTATGGATGTACTCAGTTCGCGCAGCCTCATTTTGGCACTGAAAGACAAGTATTTTAAATTTGTGAAAATAAAGTATCACTATTTCAATTTATGGGACAGCAGATATAACTTGTTTACTGAATGATAGTGAATAGGAGCTATGTGTTCTGGTGAGTTCCTCTCGCTATGATACTATGAAGTAGTGAAAGTGGCTGCCTTGGAGCGTCTAGGATGTGAGCAAGTGAAACAATCGCCTTCTAGTCTGAGGTTCATACGCAGTCGACGTCTTGCCGCAGCACGACACCGAAAGGCACTGCGTTAATCGAACGAGATTTATAATAACAACTACATATTTGACGTTAAACCCGAGAAAATGGTAGGGAAAGAGTCGTATTAATCTTTATCCTAACAGTTTAGGTTGAGTTGGAGGGTTATTATCGTCAGCGCTATCATAAGCTCCACGGGCCATGTCTGTTGGGGAATCCTTATGCTAGAAGAAAGAAATGATGTGTTAATTCATCCCCCCTGTGAGGAGCAGAGGTATATGGATATAAGTAGTCATGGGATTCTTTCAAAATCCAATGATACTGGCCTTTTGGTTGTCCATCAACTTACAAGCACCTTGTTCACTGAAATACGAAAATTATGTCCAAAGTGTTCGTGTCCCAGTATAATGGTGACGCATACTTGAACATTTATACTCAATTTTTATTTTTGAAAGAACAAAGAAGTTTGATTATTTAAGTGAAATTCAAAGTACCCTGTAACTTAAGTAGCAGGTGAGAATCTAGAAATAACAAATGCTTGATTGTCTAAAGCATTAAAAAGCTGCTTACTATATACATCGAATGGACAATAATGCCTATCAGCACAGTGAACTTCGACGTTACTGAAGCCCAGAATGTTATAACTCCCAACTGTGGAAATAATTTAGCAAGGCACAGAATTTATTGCCCTCTCCTTATATGCGCTAATCCGATCATGCGGTGGTACTGGAGGTGGATCTTTCTATATCTAGGGTCTTCTATCAAATCATAACTTCTGGTTGCTGTGGAATCGAAATTGACAAATCGCATGGAACACCGCTTTTCTGGCTATTACGTCGTGAGTTACGTGGAGCGTTATTGTGCTTGAAGTGTTTTACTGCCACTTTTCTCCATTGGTCCGGTGCAAAGCAGGTTGTATGATACTATAAGAAATTGACAGACCTAGCTATTTACACCAACTTTTATTCACGGATCAACTTAAAGTGCTGCTTATCCTAGTTTCTTTTCATTACATCTTCACATTTAGCCTCTTTCACTCCCCATATTTGGCCCCTGTTAGCTTGATACATCTTTATCAATCCCTCGAGTGGGGGCCATGACCATGGTTGAGCAGGTGATGGCGTGTAATTGGGGTCAACGCTCGTGCGAGCTATCAGCAGACGTGGGATACATAAAATCCCGCCAAATTCAACACCTAGGATTGGTCAAGATAAGCTGTGGGCCATTGTCAATATATTTCCAAGAACCGTAAATAGAAAAAGCACCCGTACCAGCCAGCCACTTCAGCCTATTCCAACTACAAATGCACGTGTGCCATCCCGATGAAGCCGAAGTGAGACATGGCTGAAGCATAGCCACCTTTTTTCAGTAAGTGTCTTTAGCCATGTTAGCACATGAAATCATGTAATTGGACCGCCCGCTAGCCCTAGCTTCACGTTCACATTCCAGTGAGCAAAGCATTTACCAGCGAGAATGACTCGATTGGCAGATGGCGCAATTTCCGCCCTGCGCAAAGCATTGGCCCTCTTGAACTGGCTGGTTTGACCGTATTGCACTTTAAAACGTGGAATATGCTATATCTAGGCTTACATGCACCTCATTGCCCTCCAACTATCTGTCTGAAGCAGGCGAATCGACTAATTCTTCGATACAAACTGTCCGCGGTGTTGGGCAACTCTCATCATAATCACGGTTCACCACATGCACAATGTATTCATCTCACTGGTATATCCAAGCACTCGTATATTATTTCGCCGCATCTGCACACATACGTTCTGTGCAGGCGCAAACATACCGATTTTCAACTTGTCGTGACAATGTGACAGATATTTTGGATGGAAAATCCAACGGCAAAATCAGTAATCACACGTTGCAGCAATATTTGTGGCATGGTCCTATTTCTGGCTTAAAATCGGGCTACCCTGGGGAAAAAATTATTGCATTGACGTATGAAGGTACATCACCTACTTTCTCATTGGTCTTTCGCCATTTCACCTCTGGCATTCCGTACGTGTCGACCACGGCTTAGTGCTAACCACCACCCAGGGTGCTTGGCTGTTTGCGTTAATCATACGGAAACGAGATCAACAAAGTCATCTCTCGAGACTGCAGCAACATGGATTTTCCCATTAGCCATAATATTCAATCTCCCATATGACTCTGCACACCAAAGGAAGATTCGAACCACTTTCTCTGCAATACTCAACTGGATTGGATCTCCCCAAACGGCTTTGACCCATACCATTTTTAATGTACGCCAGATGAGAAATTGCCATCGGAGAGCCAAGACCAGAGGCGGGCCATGGAACGATGCCTTCTATACTCTGAGCTGTCTTGGCCAGTTTGAGATTGATGTCAATGACGAAGACGAGCAAAAGTTTTATGAGACTTTAGTATTTGGCCTCTTCCGACCGCTAGCTGCTTCTGATGCCCGTATAGAAAGGGACCAACAAGAGTATACTACGGAGCTTCTCTCAGCCATTGCATTCCAGCTCAAAATGCTTAGACGACGGGGAGTGATACCCACCCTTTCTAGTCTTGGAATTTTCCTTGTCGCATTTGTGTTTTCCATTGTGCTGGTATTTGGTGACCTGGAGGGAAACAAAACCGGATCACCTTTGACACTTGGTTTACTTTATTGCTGGTTGCCACCTCTGGTAACATTCACCATTATTGACCGCAATCCTGTATCTGCAGACCGTTCGGCGTAAGTCGTCTCCTACGCTCATGATACATAATAACTCAATGGAGAGTTGTAATGAATGCTTCTGGGAAGGCCGAAGGAGAGGCCATGCCAGAGCCTGAGTGGTGGACAAAAAGAGGTCCATCTCGCGATTCTACATGTTTCAAAATCGGGAAATTCATTGGCCAAGGGCGCCAAGTCAAGTATTGCGGACTTACTGATGCTGTGATTCGAGCGAAGGAGCAATGTGAGCTTCGAAATAACATTAGAGACTATGAGATATGTGCGCGACGAGCGATAGAAAATGTTCAGGGGAAAAGACCAGGGTCATGGTTCGCCACCGCCATTGCCGCACTTTTAATGGTGTGGATCGAAGTGATGATGGCCTTTTTAGTTGCCATTTTCACGCCGACCTACGGGCTGGGTTGCTGGTCTGCGAGCTTGTTTCTATATGGCATCCTCAGTTCCATGACTTGGACCTGCCAGTTGGTTTGGAAAAGCCCAGGTCCCAAGGGGCGCATGCTGTGTTATGTTTTCAATTTCGTGTCTTTTTCTTGGATACTATTCGTCACTGGCCTCGCTGTATGTACATGGAATTGTGGCAATATTCATCTGTTTTTGTTGCTAACGAGTTGTAGTTGGTGGGTGGCTTCAAAAACTGCTACTGCAGCACGGTCCGATTGTCATATCCAACTTTTGGGGGCTACATGATGTTTGAGAACTTCGAATTCTACTGGAAGTATTTTCACATGGAAGTCCCATGGATTATTGCTTCGGTGGTGGGAGGGTTTGTGCCGTTGGTAGTCTTCGTAACAGCCATATTATGGTGGATGAAGTGCCAGCATTTGTGGACGACGGAGGAGACTGGCCCAGTCGAGCTGAGTAACGTGCAGGTTCACTCCGATACTGCATGGCTGGCTGCTTGAAATTAAGGTTGATGAAATAAAAATGTCTTGAAACTAATCTGGCGGTGAATTTTTGATTGAGTGGAATGCCGATTCGCGGGCATTGGGGTCACTACCATAAATGGATGAAGGGTTTTCAAGTGTGACTCTTGTTTCGACCAGTTCATCGGCTGCGAATAAGTAGTAGGCCCAATCCCAGAATATCACATAGTCTTCAGAAAGAGGTATATTTTCTAATTCAATCATGCAACTTTAACCTCTAAATTGGGGCATTTTTTATGCATGTTTATTTTGAAATCGAACATTATTTGGTCAGGTTGTTTAGAAGTGAAGTCGTGCCATGAAAATGTAAATGTGGGTGGTTGAGGCGCGTGTTCTGAATCTTTTGGACCCAAATTTTACATTATATGGCTCGGTACAGAAGACCATGGCTGAAGTTGCGCCAACGCCCCCCCATCTCCATGCTTCCAAATTTCAACTATGCAAGCTTAATATAAAATAAGTTAAAATAACTTACACTGGGTAGCTACAATCGACTTCAGCCTTCTATATAATTAGCATTCTGTTGGGGTCGGTACCACCTGCTGTTAATAGTGGCTTTTATTTAGAGAGTTGATATTTGTAGTTATAGCTATTGATATTTGTAGTAATAATGTCACGTGCAAGCCGGAACAATATTATTCCGCCAAAATCGCCGCGCCCGCGATAACCCCACAACCCAACTTAGACTTTTTATCTATTAAATAACTTCCTCCTTAACTAATCACTTTTATAGCAATATAAGCAACTTAGAATTCAATTTTAATAATTTTCATAATTATCTATAGCTTCTAAATACTATATAATAAATTTCCTTTAATTCTAATAATAATAAGATAGAATTTTTTAAAGAAATACTAATAATCCTAAATATACCCTTATTATTAGAATTTTTTTTCTTTAAAGAGCTTTTTTTTTTCCTTTAATTATTTTATTATTATAATAATATTATAATTATAAAAAAGGGATTTAGTCTTAAAAGAATAATAAATAGTATATTTATTAATATATATTATATACTAGGTTATAACTATAGAAAGGCTTATTTTAATATTAACTAAGAAATATAAAAGATCTCTAATAATAAAACTAACTACCCTTTTAAAATTATTACTAAAATATTATAATAAGTAAATAAATTCTAGACTTATTTTATAGCTAAAGATTATTATAATTATAAAGCTTCTAAGAATCTAATAATATATCTAATATATTAAAAGTAAATTACTAGGTAATAAAGAAAGTACTAACTATAGTTTTATAAGAATCTAATAAACCCCCTATATAAAGTTAATAATAGCTTAAGAAGAATTAAAATAAAGTTTTTTTATTTTCTTATTTAAGATATTTATAATAATTACTAAAGATTATATTAAAAGAGCCTTAATAGCTTTATAGCTACTTAGGTATAGATATATTACTTTTAATAAAAGAAAGTTTAATATATAATTTATTATAATAAGAATAATAAGATAAAGGTATTATTTTAAACTTATTCTTAGTATAAATAAATATAAAATTAATTTCTAGAAGTTCTAGGACTTAATAATATATATAAAATTAATTAATATAATATATATTTTTTCTAGGTTATAGGTATTATAAATTAAAAGTTAGTTATTAATTTTAGCTTTAGCCTTATTAATAATAACTAAGAAGAGAGCTTTTCTTAGCTTTACTAATAGCTTAGCTTTATATAAATATTACTTTATATTCTACCTCCTTCTATAATCCTTACTAATAAAGAAATAATACTTAAAAATACCCTCTTAAAGACCTTTCTATATACTTAGTAATAACTATATATTTATTATATTAATACTAATATTAAAAATAAGATTATCTTCTATTAATATAACCTTTATACCCTTAAAAAAATAAAATTAATAATAATAAAAGTAATAAAATCTAAACTAAGATATTTATAAAGTATACTTATAAGGTAGCCTAGGCAGAGGCATAGAAAGCAAAGGTATAACTAAAGAATATAATTCTCCTTAGGCTAACTAAAAAAAAGCCTATTCTAATTAATTATTCTTCTTTTGGTATATATATAGCATAG
Organism: Calonectria pseudonaviculata; assembly: GCA_004380915.1. Taxonomy (NCBI): domain Eukaryota; kingdom Fungi; phylum Ascomycota; class Sordariomycetes; order Hypocreales; family Nectriaceae; genus Calonectria; species Calonectria pseudonaviculata. Next base: position 196,039 of record PGGA01000016.1, read on the forward strand.
AAATATATTATTTATATAGATAAAAAGATAGATTTTAATATATAATAAGGGGTAATATTGTTTATTTATAGAAAGTATTAAAATTATATCTTAAAAGATATTTTAAAGGAATATATATTCTAAAGGGTATAATAGATATATTACTTTATTTGCCTTTATTATAATTTTAGCTAATAGGTTAATAGCCTAATAAAGACTACTTATAAGAATATAGAAAGCTTTTTTTTATAGATATAGGTAACTTTATATATTTTTATAGTATACTTATAGCTATACTAAAGAAAAAAGAATAAAATTATATATTTATATTTAGTTAAAATATAAGTAGAAGGCTTAACTAGTCAATTCTAGGAGTAAATATAATTAGTATTTAAATAACTATAATATTAATCTCTTTTTACCCTAATTAATAAAATAATTAATTTAATTTAATATTATAATCTTAATACCCTTTTAATATTAAAAATAATAAACTCTATTAAATCTAATTTAATATTTAAAATAGCTTTCCTATTATACTAAGATTAATATATTCTAGCCTATTTTTAATATTATTAAAAATAACTAAATCTAAATTATATTTTAAATATTATATTCTTTATAATCTATTATATCTTTCTACCTTAAAAAATATTAATAATAAACTTTATATTAAATATCTACCTAATCTTATTAAAACCTTTAAATTATAGCTTAAAAAGAAAGAGCTTCTTAGGCTATTTAAAATCTTTATTATTAACCTTAAGTTATTCTAAAAAAATAATATATTAAATTTAAGTTTTATATATTTAAAAATAATAATTTTAATATTAATAATAAAAAGTTTATTTAAGAAAAATATAATATATTTAATATTATTATAAAATAATTAAATAAAATAGTATTTAAGAAAATATTTAAAGCAAAAAAAGCTTTTCTTAGAGAAATTAATAATAATAAATATAATAAATAGCTAGAAAGGATAATAGGTATTATAACCTATATTAAAAACTGTTATAAAAATGGGTCTAAGAGTAAGTATAAAGGTTAATAAATACTATTTAAGATAGTCCGAAAAATTATAGAAAATTGGTAGTTTAGGCTAGATTTTAAATATCTAGGAAATTAAAAGTGTATTTATTTATAATTATTAATAATTATATATAATAAGTAGTTATTAAGAAGATAAGATAGTATATTAAATATATTAATAGGAAATAGCTTAGTAAGCTTCCCTTATAAATATTCTATATTATTATTAATTTTATTATTATATAATATTCTTATATTAATATTATTATTAGGGCTAGTATAAAAAATCTAATTTTATATTCTTATAAAAGCTTATTTACTTAATAATATACTTTACCTTATAACTACTAAATTCTACTATATTTAAAGAAAAATTAGCCCCTTATAAAAAAGCTTTATTATTCTTAATAATAATTTAAAAAGCCCTTAATAATAATTTTACCTTTTTTAGCCTAAAAACCTATTAACTTCTACTAATAAAACCTTAAAAAACTACTCCTTTATATTTATAATCCTAATATTATATAGAACCTTTATAGCTAGCTATAGAAAGCTATAAATAATAAACTAAAGATACCTAAGTAATTTTAAGCCCTTAACCCTAAGAAATAAGACCTTATAATAATCCTAACCTTAAGCTAAACCTTAATTATAATCCTAACCTTAGCCTAAAGGCTTATTATAAAGCTAAGCCCTTATTATATATAATTAGCTTTAAAGCTAAATACTTAGTAATTATTTTTATAATTAGAGCTTAAGATAAAAGCTATACCTAAGAACCTATTACTTACTTAAGTAATATCTCTAAGAAGATTAATTATATATATAAATATAATAGGAATATAAATAAGATCCTAATAAGGCTATAGAGGCTAGGCAGAAGGTATACCCTTTAAAAATAGCTTAAATATTATAGTAGAGTTAGAGGACTATATTATAATTATAATAAAGTAAACTAGGGCTAGGTTATTACCTAGCTAGCTATTTAATATATTTATTTTAATAGAAATTGAATTTATTTTATTAATTAGGTTATTTTTTAATAACTTAGGCTATAATTTAGTATATATTTTAATTTACTAATAAATTGGCTATAGAGGAAAGAAAAGAAGGAAGGAAAATGCGATTAGGGAGAAATTTTGGGCCCCACGTGACGTTATTACTATAAATATCAATAGCTGTAACTACGAATATCAACTCTCTTTATTTATCCCTTTGAGTGCAGTAAGGCTCCAGTTGCGTATCAAGACCCACATAGCTCAAGACACTAATCAGTACTCGCAAAATCTGAGGTTTCTCTAATTAATTTATATATATTTTATGTATATTGCTAAATAAAATTAGATTGACGATCAATAAGGATATTGCCACTTGTATTTGAGTGATATTTTTTATTACTAAGCTTAGGTGAGAAGTTATCTGGTCCTTCTCATTTTTTGGTTGGCTAATCCCTCGGTCAGTTACGCAACTGGAGCCTTACCGCACTCAAAGGGATAGCGGGCTGCTCTACGGAGGTGCCTTTCAAAAGGGTTGACCCAAGCTAATGACGCCTCCTCCTTTAACCCTGGTTAAATACCTTGAGGTACATAGCAAGGAGCCAAATTGCATATTACCAAGCACTAAACTAGCTATTGTTTTAGCGACCATAGACACCAGAGATGGAAAGTCCCTTGCCTAAAATCACTATAATTTAGGCCTACTACAGTGGGCTTGTTTTTGTGGTTGTATTTAGTATAGCTTCAGAGAGAAAAAAAAGCAATGTGTGGCTTGATCTCAGGACAAAACTTTTGAAAGGTGCCTTCATAGGGTATTGTGGCTATGATTACCTCGACCCTAAACCAACCCTAGATAATTAAGGCTACCTGCTAACAATCACACAGGGAGGCTTCTGCCAATAGCAGTAGCTAATATTAAGAACAGCTTCAGCCATTATCTCCAAAGCCTAGAATTTGCTAGCACGGGTCTATGAAAAATTTACAGGGCCGTCAAAACTATTCCCCGACACAACCTTTCCGTTGTCCTGATTCCTGATTGATCCAGTGAAGACATTTCCAGCCTGCTGCGGCGTTTGCGGGGCTGGCAACGGAGACCGAGGCGCAGACCGAATGCCCTGAGAAGACCAGTCTGATGTAAGCACATCCTGACCATCAACCTGCTGCGCAGTAAATGCATAACCGGGAGAAGGGGGGGTCAGAGTTGGATAAGCAACAGTATTGCCTGGCCATGCGGATAGAGTCGAAAACTCAGAGGGTGCTACCGACGCATTCCGCCGAGCCAAGGATTCCTGCCTGTTGTTGTCAGCCTTCTTCTGGACCTCGTTAACCCATCGCCGGATCTCGGCGGACACAGCGAGATAGCCTGGGTCATCCTGATCAGAGAATTTCGTCATGCCCATGTGATTGTCGTGGATCCCTATCGGATTGTATGCAGGGAGGATTGCCGAATGCTTGGGGACAATCTGCAGTTGGGGATCATGTCAGTCTAAAGCTGGATTATATCCGTCTTCAAGTATTTTACATACCTCTCCAACTCCTCTAACTGGAAGTTCCTCATAGAAGCATGTGATTCTCAAGGCGGGCTGGCCTTGATCTTGGCGGCTCCTAATCATGTTATGGAAGTCTGCCTGGATCAGGGCGAGTACTTCCGATTCAGGCTGCAACGTTTTCAGAAGGCTTGTGTCCGTCTTCTTTACAACATTCGTGAGCTGACCGAGAATCTGAGCCCAGTTGGCCATGGTTGAACCGCAGTGTGGCGTCCCAAGGAAGCAGACGCCATAACTGGAATTATAGATACGCTGCATATGGGCCTCAGCACCGTTCCGTGACGCCAGCATTGCCTAACAGAATATTAACGACGATTTTTTCTTTCTTTTTCGCTTATACATTTACTCACATCTTCAAAGACGAGGCCTCCTAGGCTATGTGTCACGAATAAAATGGGCCGTTCGTCAGTGTCAGTTCGCTCGCGATGCTGCACGAGAGCATTCACCAAGTTGGTCGCGTGGTTTCGAATTCGATTCTGCGAGGCCATGGCCCAGAAATGAACAATGTCGGCATCGTAGCCAAAGGTCATAATTCGCGACTTTGGCACTTCATTCTTCAGAAGGTGCGCCGGCCAAAAAACCCCGCTGGGCTTGTGTGTCCAGGTGGACTCTCGGTTCCCAGTGAGTCCATGGATAAATACGATACTAGATAATCATAGGGTTAGTGGGGCATTTACTTGTTGGAAGATGGGATATAAACCTACTCTGCCACTGCTTCTTCTGAGTTATGGCAAACCTTTAGGCCATACGCGCCTTTCGTCGAGTACCTTCTTGTGTCAGGAAAAGATACAACTTGTGTCGCAATTCTCGAAGCCCTTACTTTTGCGCATCGGCATGTTGGCTCTCAACGGAGTTGGTGCCTTCGATCTTGAGCTTCTCTGCTTTGTGCTTTCTAGAGAACATGTTGCGTTTGGCTGGCTGAAGGAGATAATAGTAGAAGATTGTCCGGGAAAAAGTGTTTCGCATGAAGAATCAGACTTTATCCTAGGGGTGGCACAGTGGGAATAGATTTGGGTGATATGCAAAGTGCAATCGCTAGTCGCATACGTCGTGCTAGGACTTTCAGTTCGGCTGCTGCAAAGGGAAAGTATTTTGCGACGATCGCAAAACCATACAGACAAGGTTATTGGCAAGATGGGTGTATGACAGGGGACATGATTGGACAGGCTGTCAGCAATTACGACAAGGATGACGTTTTACAGTTGTTTTTTATACCTCATAAGCTTACATGGTGTAGAGCATATCAAAATCTTGATTATAATCATTTGACACGATACGCAATCGACTCATCACCTATGACTCTTCATTGGAACCTCACATGGCCAAAATCGGATAGATACTTATTAGCTCCCCGGTTGTGGTTACATCATAGGCTGCGGGCGAATTGGGTTGTAATGGTTACAATGGCAAACAAGGTTGTCACTGTGGTTGGACGTTGAACGAAAAAGGCTAAGAATCCCGCATGGCAAGTGGGCGTGGGTGAGGCTCTACATTCAAACGTTGGGATACATTAACTCACCCGTTCACTAACCTGCCCTCTTTTAGCTTTTAGCTTCCACCTCTTAACCTGCCGTGACGCCTCTTCGTTCTATTTTCCCACGTTCTTGAACTCTGTCAATAATATATAGCCAGTTAGCTGGCAGCATCATACATCATGATTGGAAATCTATCCAGAGGTCACTTTTCCCATGCGGGCAATGTTTTTACCGATACACTCCACAACCATGGAGTCTCTGTGAGCGGAAATACCTTCCAGGGCAGTTATGTATCTTTTGGTAGGTTTCAATTTAATGAAGCCTTTGTATGGGTGGCTCTGATTATTCTCAGGTCCCGGTATGTCAATTGAAGAACAGTGCAAAAGAGCGTTGTTCCTAACAAACCCCATCGACGACAGGGGAGCCATAATGACAGCAAAGCCTCGTCTGGTCCCTCAAGTGTGCCAGTGGATATACAAAAATAACATCTTCCAAGAATGGATGGAAGATGAAAGCAGAGCCCAGCTCTTATGGTTAGCTGGTGGATCCGGTATGGGCAAGACAATGATGTCGTTGTACCTCCTCCACGAGTTGGAGAGGGATCCAACGTACACGAATGATACCACAGTATTGTACTATTTTGTCGATAACAGAAATGAGAAGCGAAATACGGCTGTCTCGATTCTGCGTGGACTGATATACCTGCTTCTCAGGTCCCGGCCGGGACTCATCCACCACCTCTTGTCGGATTTTGAGTACCAAAGGGAGGCTTTGTTCGGACAGAACTCTCTGGAGGCACTATGGAGAAACTTCAAAGCCATGATCAAGGATGGAACCACAGGGAATGTGATTTGTTTAATTGATGCCCTTGACGAATGTCGCGAGGATTCGCTACAGCCATTCCTAAGAAATATTTGCGACTTTTTCCAGAGACACAACGACACTGGAGAGCTCACAAAGATCGAAACATCAGATTCACGAGCCAAAAGTTCGATCAAGATGATGCTCGTAAGTCGAGAAGTACCGGTCTGCTTGTTGGAGACACTATCACAGTTTCCTCGGGTACAGCTTGGTCTGATCACAAAAGATGATTCTAAATTGAGCAAGAAGAGTTCCCGGTCCACCTTGAGGCGTAAGTGGACTGCTAGATCAGAAAAAAGAAGGCGTATTGAAGCAGTACCAAAGCTTGCCACAGTTGCCCAGATCGCATTGCAGAAGAAGAAGCTGGAGGAAGCCAACAAGAACCCTGTGGCATTTGGTGTTTCTGGAATACGCCCTACTCTCGAGCGCCCATTTGATGAGCATTATTTTCCACAAGAAATCTTCGATACTGCCACCGCTTTGGAACATGAGTTTAAACAGCTTGCTGAAAATGAACATGCACAGCCAGCTCAATCGAGACCAGGGATAGCAGAGCCTTCTCAATTTCCTACTTCAACTCAGAAACCCGAGAATGATATGCCTAAGATACCCAGCAAGATATTTGAAGAATACGTGTTCGATGAAGAAGTCGACGACGAAACCCTCGCCAACAAGTTAGCCGCCGAGGATGATGAGAATGATACTGAAACCATGCAGCCACTGGAAGTCTACATTGAAACTAAAGTTGCCGAAATATCACAGGAAAAAGTCCTTAACGAAATCATGGAGTCGGCAATTTGGGAGCGTCTGAATGGTGGAGGCGATGGTACATTTCTCTGGGTTGATCTGGCAATTAATGAACTCAAGCTTCATGAACCAGAAAGAATTGAGGAGATTTTGAAAGATCTTCCCCCAAGCGTAGATGGAATGTACTGCTACACACTTCTTCACATCCACCCAACCATGGTGGACCTGACTGTGGCAATTCTGCGATGGGTGGTAACAGCACGCAGGCCCCTCAGCCTGAAGGAGTTATCGGCCGCCTTGGTTCTCATGGGTTTCAGGGGCGATAAGCCTATTGATATGGTCAACAGGGGAATTGCTGCCTGCGGTCCGCTTCTATATGTTGACAAGGATGACATTGTCCACCTCAAACACACGTCGGTCAAGGACCTGTTGACACAACAGTCCGGCTTGCTCAGTAGTAACCCCATGTTGATTCGATTCCAGATCAGCATCGAGGATTTTGACCAGGATATTGCAAGCTACTGCATCACCTACTTGGAACAGGGATGTCTGAACAAGATATCAGAGTCGAAACTAGAGAATGAGGCCGGCTTCAACAAGCACGTCCAACAGTTTCCTCTTTTCGCATATGCCTTCCTCTTCTGGCCGGATCATCTGCGGTCTGCATCACGAGCCGCAGTGGATTTATCCTCACCTTTTTTTGCGAAAAGGTCGAGCATCCGAAAGACGTGGTGGCATTGTTACTACTCCACCATGACGCACAAGTCCACAATATTCGCACCGCAGCATTTCACCTTGCTGCATATGGCTGCTTATTTGAACCTGACGATTATTGCGGACCAGATGCAGTTGCAAGGCGAGCTGGAGTATCGGCTAAACAGCAGCGACAGCCATGGGAACACGCCTCTCGCCGTGGCTACTGAAGCCGGGAGCATGCAGATGTTCGTCTTCTTGATACAAAGGGGTGCATCTCACGAATGTGTGAACCAAAATGTATTTGAGTTCGCCTGCCGCAAAGGACAGTGCAAAATTGTGGAATACCTCCTCGACTCGGGTTATGATGCAAATTCTCCGGTCAAGATCATCACGATCAAAGACCTCCTTAGCTCGTGGACTCGCTGGTAAGTGACGCCGTATTACTTGATGTGATTACTTCAGCTGACGTATCCCACTAGGTTCCATGGCATGGTAAATGAGCTCATGACTTTAGATAACGACCAATTAGCTTTTCTCTGTGGTGATCCCAGAACAGGATGGACACCTTTGCACCTGGTGTGTCTCTTTGGTTATGTTCCTGTAGCAGAACTGCTGCTGAGCCGGGGCGCCAACGTCAATGTAAAGACAACGAAGAAGTTGTCAGCACTGCATAGTGCAGCATGGGGTGGAAGGAGGGCCTGTGTCAAGCTACTGGTCGGGCACGGCGCGAATCCAGTGGATGCGACAGATGACGGATGGAATGCGATGCACTGCGCTGCAAGGCGAGGGAAGGCCAGCGCAGTGTCCTGCTTATTGGAGATTGACACACCAGCTGATGCAGTAACTAACAAGAAAAAGACAGCATTGCACCTTGCTGCGAAAAACGGCAATGCTGCAACGTTACGAGCCCTTATAGCTGGGGGCGCCTCCATCAACGCGCAGTCAGATAGAGGAGAAACCCCTCTGCATGTTGCAGCTCGAAGTGGACATCCGGAGGCGGTGGAAACGCTGCTGACAGGAGGCGCCTTTAGAAATATTGTCAATAACGACGGCAAGAATCCAGCCGATTCCATAAGGACCATCAAAGGCACTTTAAATGAGAAGAACAGGGAGATATTAAGGATGCTCGAAACTTACGGACATCCAAATTATGCAAGTTGGAAATTCTTAGATGGGTTGGAGTTCTGCTAACAGCTGTTTTACAAGGTACCGTGGAAACCAACGGAATATACGGACGATTCAGATACGCCTCGCGAGAAGCAGCTGGTCCAACAGTTTGCACCTCCACTGACCGCACACGTTGCGCTTCCCAAGTCGAAAGATTCCATGTCCTCGTCAAGCACAGAATCGCCAACAAATGCTCCATCATACTCGCGGGAGCATCCGTCAAACGCCGCCGAGGAGCCCCAGGAAACAACTGACCAACAAACCACGGGGCAACAAAAAGAATACACGAGCCAACCCTCCCTGGCACAACCCCACGGGGTCACCGAGGACCCGTTCCCTGCCACGACTACTTTGGAAGGGCAGAATGGGAACAGAATGGCGCCAATGTTTCTTCCACCGCCGCCAAATCCGCAACAGGGGAGTTCACTCACAAAGAAGACTTTGAGAGGATTGCGGGGATTGTTGAAATAAAAATGCACAAAGATATTGTCTGTTGGTTGTGTTTTTTCTACGAGTAGATTGACCCTTCTCAATATATTAATGTTCTTGCATAATAAGTTAGACCAAGTCAGTGCCAAATGCCTATGATCTAGTTATTTAAATACAACGACAGTACGTACGTACCATCGATGAACATTTCAGTTTGCCATCTCTTCTGGCTCTCCACTGCGCCGCTGCGATGGCAGTCGCACTCCCATCTGCAGTTCCTACAATTTCCTATCAAATCGACCCTCTTTTAAGGCTGCCAGGTAGCCCGTATATTGGAAAGTCGCTCCAATCACCTCCGTTGATTCTCATCGATTCATGAATCGAATCACCCAAGCCAATGATGTTGATACCCTGTGCCCACGGTTGGTGTAGAAAACAGCAGTAGTAGCGAGGATGGGGATGGAGCAGTTTCCGACGTGTTATTTGTTGTCGCCGTCACTCATCTTGATCATTTGACCTATGATGTGAAGTTTCTGATTTTGAAACACACTCTGACTCATTTTCTTTTTCCACTGCATTTTTAACCTGCATGGGCCAGTTTGCAACAACGTGACTTCAACCACAATTGAAGAAGGAAACCAAGGACATAACAAAGAGGTAGGTAAAAAGGGGAGGGGGAATTAAAAAAAGAAGAACAAAGCAAGAAGGAAAGAAAATTAAGGACAAAGAGAGAGAAAAGGAGGAGAAGGCATCACGCGTCCGATCGTTTTACAATGCTCATACCCGACACAACCTTTGCATGAGTTGTTCTTTGGCAGGGTCCAGACGAGAGGAGACACGAGCACGTATCATTTGAGCTGGCCAGATCTGCCGAGTAATCATGATTTCTAGCCCTGCTCGAGGTGGCGACACAAGATTTCTGACGGAAGAAAACGTCTCTTCGAAGGCGCGCTAATCGAATCTGTCGAGGTTCGCTATCAGCACCATGCTATCCTGACTGTAACCGCCACAGCCGACATCAGCTCTCACGTCAGCCTCACGGCGAGGGTTATATGTGCCGGTTGTTTGAATGAGGACATGTCGATTTAAATCGGAGAGGGAAATTGATTTGGGACCTTTGCCACGTAACCAGTGCTTTGGCATCTGTCTGGCCAGCTAGATACGAGCAACGAGATCGCTGGCGTGAAAGGACGGCTGTCCCTGCCAGATGGGTTTCGACAAAAGCCTGTCCTTGGCAAAAATAGTGCCAATGATGAGTGGGAGGCAGCAAGATTGGCTACTGCTGCCTGGAGATGAAGCGTCCATAAATGTGGTTTGCAAAAGGGAAACGCATGCAGCCACATCTTCCTCGTCGGCTGCAAACATGATGGACGGGCCTCGGGTATTGGACTGTGACAAGTCGAATATGAAGCTACCAGGTCTACACGCGCACTGGAGGCCAAATTTGTTGCCGGCGCAGGAGCCGTGGCGGGTGACTGAGTCAACTTTCCCATGCTTATTCGGACGTAGACATTGATCAAGCGTCGCCCAGCAAAGGGCCACGACGCCCACTTTGGCCACTTCTTCGTCGAGGCTGAGCCGGAACTGTGGGATGGATTTCGAGACACTTTTGTATTGGACGGGCGCGTTTGCTGAGGACGCTATGGAGCAGAATATTCGGACCATGGATGCCGGCGGTATAGCCTTTGCAAAGCCAGGCAAGTGCACACCGTGGGCCTTGGAAGCAATATCATGACAGAAGAAAGTGCAAGCACGTTCCCAGTATGTCACTATCTCATCTTTCAAACCAGCAGCACCGCTATTGTCGGAATTAGAGTCATCCTAGGATTTTCCTCCGTCTTCCTTTTGGCTTTTCTGCTGTGCCTTGCCTTTGATAGTCGTCAGCGTGACCACAGCAACTTGTGTCTGTTTGTCGAGGCCATGAGTCGTGCTTGAACTACTCGGCTCGGCTCCGTCTGTAATACTGTTAGATTCTGAGGGGGTTAGCGATGCCTCAAATAGTGATTGAATGTCTCAACAACCAGCAACCGGGAGTTGGGAAGCCGCGCGAGAGAATCTGGGTTCTGAATGAGATCTGCCACGTCTTTCATAGCAGAATCCCAATCATTTGCCGTGACAAGCTTTCTCGCATTCTTTCCGGGTACTTTGATGATGCATCCATGGGCCCGAAGATGGGCGGGCACGAAACCGAGTGAGCCAAGAAAGGCTGTCTGTCCACTGAGCCCACCACGGCATGTAAACAGGGATATGACGCTGGCCCTCGTCAAGCCATTCCTCGCAAGAACGGGGCTCGCTGTCGTGGCCCATGTGAAACCACCTGAGGTCCCTCATCATGACATTGTCTTCTTTGGTATGCATTGTAAACGCGTTACCCTTTGGGCTATGTTCGGTAGGCTTCGATGGATTTCGGCGGAACTCGACCAGGAGTAAAAAGACAGACTACAGTGGGACTTTAAAAATTCCAAGGAGCTCCTAATTGTGCCCATTATTCTAGCCATAATATATAATATTTAGCATATAGTTCTATAGCCAAATAAGGCCTAATTTCTATATTAAGTATATCAAAAAGCTAGTAAAAGAGATAGTTTTATTATAGTATAAAGCAAGATTTAATAAACTAACTGTATAAATCAGCAATAGCTTATAGCTGATTGCTAATATTGATGTTGATGTGATGAGTTCGGAAATTCCTCGGAACTCTTGTTTTCCCACTATACACTACGTAGGGCAAAAAACATACAACAGCGAGGATTCCCCGGTCGTCACCGACCCGAGT
>PGGA01000016.1:207828-352954 GCA_004380915.1 Calonectria pseudonaviculata
AGAGCTATGGTCGTATGTGCCTAAGTCAATGGGGGATTTGGTATAAGGGGAAGCATCTTAGAACTCAAGTTAGAATGAGCCAAAAAAAACATACAACAGCAGGGATTCCCCGGTCGTCACCGACCCGAGTACTAATCTGCCGCTTCTCAGCTTGACTATGGGAGAGCGGACGGGATCCCGTATTTTCTGAGAGCTATGGTCGTATGTGGGAGAATGAAGACGCTGGGTGCATTATCAGCAGCTTCAGCACAATTAGAGACTCAACTGAGGCAGCTGCACCACCTGGGTGCCACTCAGCGCCAGTAGAAAATGACTTTACACGCTTGATCAGTTGAAAAAGGTCAAAGATTTTTTCCCACGGGAGATTAAAATGTCGCTCAAGCAAATCACGAGGTGCCTGATGCAACGCAACTGTACTACACGAGGGTGGCGGGGAGGTGGCTGGAGAGGCAGAGGGCACGAAGGCAGCTGGGTAACGTATCCAAGCATCGGAGGACAACAAAATTGACGTTGGGCAATGAAACAGCAAACGCAGTTCCATTTTGCTACATTCGTTTGCCTTTGCCTTTGCTGCGCTACAACTCGGCGCCTCTACCGCCTACGCCGCGCACAACCCTTATTTTATTTTATTTTATTTTAGCTCAAGTCTGAGAGATGGTTCACAGTTGGAAAATGCTGTGGCAGAAATAGCAAAGAACTCTGTGGGTCATTATTACTTTCCTCCTTGGTGTAAGATGCTCTTCAAATGATTGATTCGTTTCCAACTAATGCCATTAGTTCAAACACAATGAAAGGAGTGCTCCTCTCGCATTGCTCTGGCATCGCAATTCTATGTGCAAGCAGAACCTCTATCGATACACCAAGCAGGAATGAATTCTGGAGAATATCGCCATGGCTTACTGCTTGTATCCCTTTTCTGACTAGGAAAAATAACTATAAGAGTACCTTTGTTGGAAGGCCACAAAAGACTAGACTAGCGCTCATGACGGGGCCGAGGAAGGAGCAGGGGCAGAGGCGGAATCGAACATGTCACTAGCTATCATCATGAATAGGTGCGAACTCTCATGTCTCTTATATGCCGAGTCTATATTGCATTGCTGTTAAAGCAAAGAGCCACGAGAAAATTGCCCAGCCGAAGACCAAGACTGCCATATTTAATAAGTCTCATTCCGCATAAAAGAAAATTTAATAAAAAAAACCCCGACCAATCAAGTGCCAAATTATATGTTTGTTTACATACGATATCCACTCGCTTCATTCAAACTCGAAAGAAGTGACATGGGGCTTGGCCGTCGTAAAGTCTCCCACCCCCAAGTCTCGCTTACCGATTATAGCCTCAAGCATCACTCAAAGAGCTGTCGCTGACTCTGCATCTGCACTTATTTAATCAATAACATTAGCCGTGGTCAGTTCCTGATCCCTATTTCCATTAATCGAAGCGGTGATTATGACGGTTTTCGCCTTACTGTGATCGGTATTGTATTGCCCAACCTCTCGATGAGTTGATACGCCTTGACCCGGAACTTCGATGAGCCTCATGCATCCTATGTGCTTTGCATCTAACGAATTTTGCCTACGGGAGAAGCTAGAGGCAAATACCATATGCCACGCATGTAGGTATAAATTTTATTTAGCCTAGTCTGTCTCGTCAAAAGTTGTTCTCCAGCCTTCCACTATTCCCTGCCTGTAAAACGTTGATAACGTAAGCTAAAATACTGCAGTTCTGATAGCCTCGATAACCCCATTCTTTTTCTTCATGTTTGCTTCTTCTAGTTGCTGGTCGTGATAGAATCTTCGAGACTCATCAAGATCAATGTCATCAATATTGACCCATCTCCCCTTGCGGTAATATATCTTGGCTCCTAAATAAAGGACAATGGTGGCAATGGCGGAGACATAGTTCGAAAAGAAGGTAGTTACGCTGGGGTTGCCTGACAGAGGCGAAATTGCAAGGTAAAATAGAACACTGAGCAAAATGATGCACCAGGTCAGCCCCCAGGATGTAGAACAAGGCAAGACGCACCCACATGGATCTCACGGCACTGGGGACCGCGCGGCGCGGATTGCTCGTCTCACCCGTAACAAGACTGAAGTTTTCGGATCCAGCCAAGGCAAAGATGCAAGTCGGCATGATGGAGAAAAATCCCTCGTCCAGTTCCCCCACCTTCTTGCCCTATCCTATGGTTCAGAGAACACTGCGTTGTCGGACATTGACAACTCAGCTGATAGAAATATAATCCACTAAACTACAGAATAAAATTGTATCTCTTGTCGGCCTAAACAAATCAGCTAATTTGGTTTAAAACAGTCATCAGTATAGTAATAGGGGACACAACATTCGCCAAGTGCAACTTCTTAGTCACTAACTCATAAACGCCATCCATTGGACCATATCGACGTCAGCATTGTCTTTTATAGTTGTGCTAGTATCAACGCCATATTAAATCAATCTCATTCCATATTACGAATTCTAACGGCCATGCTTTATATTACCAGAAACCAAGTTATATTTAGCATGTACCACATAAACCTAAGCGCGGCGTGATCCAGGTCACATGTGAGAGGTAGAAGTACAATAGTACTCCGTAAGCTGTAAGTAACAAGATATGAGATGAGATTCACACATACTGGAGATTATTCTGTCTTGTCATAATAAACAGAATCCAACTTCAATGTGAACCCTAACCCTAACCCCAAGAAGGGCAGACAACAAAATGTATGCAAGGAAGCAGCTATGGGGCTTGATTGATGGTGTGGCATAATCAATACTACGAGAGAAATGGAACTTTGAACTAAATTATAAATATTATACTCACTCGATTGCAGTAGTCTTCACTTTAAAACGTGGAATTCCGGCTATTTACACTATCAGACCTCCTTCACTAATTTGCCACAACTTGACACACCAGTGGTTGAGTCATAATTTAGAAATGATCACAATTGAGGTTACAGTCCTCTTCTAGTTCTATTTGACATGATTAACCACCCATTTGAAGATGCTAATCGAGGCGCTAGATAAACGAACGGAGACCACTGCTTGGCCAATTTGAATTCAATGTTGATAGAGTTATAGTTGAGAACTTTAAATATACCAAAGAGGAGCACGTCGTATTTATTCATAGAAATAAACTATCAAATTTTATTGAGTTGAGAAAGGTTATTTTATGGCGAGGTCCGGTCCACAAATTGATGGCACCCCTTCTTAGTTGTGTACCCTAGTCTTCGCTCATGTCTTCAGCTTCAACGGAGCAATTTTGCTTGTAAACTGTTATGGTAGCTGATTAGGAGCAACTAATGATATCTGCAGTAATTTTAAATGTATCTTTCGGGGGTCCAGTGGTAGTAAGACTAATATTCCACACCAACTACTTCAATATACAAAGTCACACAAGAAGCACGCGATGCTGTACATTTCCACCTGCATGAGCCAATTGGGGTGGGGGTGGTTGGTCATCCAAAAGTGGGATACTTTCTTATCAAAGCTTCATATTTGCTTGTAATTGGATGTTGCGCACGTGCCGGTCGATAATTTACCGTGTGAAAATGTTGGAATCCCATCTGGCCATGGCATCATTTTTTATTGTTAAGCGGCATTGTTTAGCGATATGTGGTCCCGAATCCACAACCCCGCATCCGACAATGGTGTCATAGCTGTATGAGCTGAGAGCATAAAAAGATGGCAATTCCACCAAAGCATTGAATCTCATTGCTTTTTTTTAAAAATTTAATTTCCTTGATACATCACCCTAGCATTGAATTCTCGTGATCTAATATCCAGCCCATCTATTGTCTCACCTCAAATCACCATGGCTATCCAAAAGGTTGCTGTAGTTGGTGTAAGTCATTTCTTCGCCTTGAGTCATCATCGCAGAAGGCAATGCAACGGACTGTTTTCTGACCATTTAGGCCTCGGGAAATCTCGGCGTTGAGGTTGTCAAGGCCCTTATTGACGCTGGTTTTGATGTTGCGGCAATCACTCGCAACGAGTCCAAAGCTACCTTTCCTAAGAAAGTCACTGTTTAACGGGTTGATTTAGCCTCCCTTGATTCTGTCAAGGCGGCAGTCACCGGCCAAGACGCAGTTATTTCCACTTCTGCTAGCGCAGCAGCTGGTAGCCAAAAGACCCTTATTGATGCCGTCATCGCTGCCAAAGTACCTCGTTTCGTTCCGTCCGAGTTTGGCATTGAAAGCCGCAAGTATCGTGATACCAAGATTGGCTGCCTTCTTGCTGCCAAGGTCCGTAACACGGATTATCTAATCGAACTTGCTGGCAAGCATGATTGGTTTTTATAGACTGGCCTTTCCAATGGACTATTCTTTGATTGGGCATGTGACTTCAATCGCTAGTTTAACCCGGTAATTTGTCTAACATGGCGACAGACTCTTAAGCGCGGCAGCACATTTGTCGACCCAAAAAGCCACAAGTTTACCGTTGTAGATTCAGGTAACGAGCTCTTTTCTGCCAGTACTCTCGGGTTTATCGGAAAGGCAGTGGTGGCTATCTTAAGCAATCCAGAGGAAACAGCCAACAAATACCTCGCAGTGGCTGGGATTACCACAACTCAAAATGAACTCTTACAGGCGCTTGAGAAGGTAACGGGAGCCAAGTTTGAGATTTCCCATACTACGGGTGCGGAACTGAAAAAGATAGGGGATGAGAAGATTGCAAAGCACGATTTTAGCGCCTTCATTCAGTATCTTGAACAGTACCTGTTCGCGGATGGCGCTGGACATGCTGTTACTGGCGAGAACAGCGCCAATTCACTGCTTGGTTTGCAGCAGGAGCCGCTTGAAGAGACGACCAGGAAGGCACTAGCAGAGCAGAGGTGGCCAATATTTAAATGTTCAACGTGTTGGTATTATCCAGAAAGGGCCATTCTTATTTTACATGATAACGATTACCAAACCAGATGATTTAAATGAGTTTCCTTTCTAATAATAAACACGTTTAAGTGTAAAAGTCGCTGGCAGTTGTACCGTCTAGATCTAACAGTCGTACTCAACTAATGTTGTAAAACATGACAGTAGAGAGAGAGCACCTGATTGGCCCCACTCGTCCACCTTTCCGGCCAACATGCCGCCTAAGCCTGAGTGAGGCCAGTGGAGCTGAAATAAAGACATCGGATTAGTTATGGTTGGTCCCTGCTGTCTTTTTTTCAAGTATTCCGGCACCCAAAACAAATTAGCTTCAATGACAGCATCCGTCCAACGTGCATTGTGGAGCGCAAAAAATTAATGAAGCGACCACGCCAGGAGTCGAACCTGGAATCTTCAGAGGATCTCGTGCACAACCGAAATCTGACGCCTTAGCCATTAGGCCACGCGGCCGGTGGTAAAGTTGCTTCCAATTCCTGTTTAAGCACCTGATTGTGAGAGAGGACGAGCCTCATTGAAGCTACTCCTTCTAACCTCGTGTTCAAGGTTATTTGTCCTGTGTTGAGTATTTGGATTTCTGCCTGATGACATGTCCGAACTTCTTTAGAAGGATGGGAACAGGCACGCAAAGTACCGCCAGGAATCCCGGGATGGAGCTTGCCCATTGTGTACCCAGATTATCGTACATTTGTCGCGTGAACAGGGGGAAGGCGGCACCAAACATCGATCGTAGTACTGAATTAGAAGCCAGTGCAGAGGCAGAGTATCTTCCGTAGGCATCAATGAGATAGCTGAAGACGGAGTGAAAAATCAACGTCATGCCAAGTCCATACGGAATACCAGCCGTGACAGGGCAAATCCAGTGTATAGATTCATACGTTGTCCTACGCGTCCACAGGTTAGCTATGCCATTCATAGCGATGATGAACACATACCACGCAAACCAGAACATTCCAATTGGCACAGCTATGCCGCCAATGATTCCTCCGATCAAGCGATCCTCTGGTGGCTGAGGACCATTCTCGGATCTGGGGGTGTGCTTAGTATATACGTGGTTGATTGCCACTATGACAGGCAGCGCAATAAACATGCCAACTGCGATACCAATAAATGACAGGCCACCAGCTCCGGCGGACCAGCCCCTCTCCAATTGGAACACAACAGGGTATGCCCCAAACAACATATAGAGTATGCCGTAGACAACCGCTGTGTAGAGTGCCAACAAAAATACAATAGGTTCGACGAAGAGCAAAACCAATGGTCGAATCATTAAGGTTTTGATGATTTCTTCGGGCGAGGAGTGATGGTTTTCGCCATCGAGCTCGCTTTTAAAGACTTTTCCCGTCTCATTGCCAAGTTTTTGGCACCGCTTCTGGAGCAAGAATGGAGCATATGTCTCGGGGACAAGAGTGACAGTCATGAGCCAGGATAATCCAGCCAGAATCGCCATCATTCCCATTACCTGCTATCTGTCAGAGATGCGCGCGTGTATTGCTAAGGACCCAGTTGTAGTGACTCACCCATCTCCAGCCCGCACCCTCGCCCAGATAACCTCCGATAAAGGGACCAAACGTTGGACCCATTGCTGGGGCAAGTGAAAAAACGCCAAGAGCAACAGATCTATCTTCAGCTTTGAAGAGGTCCGATATCACGCCTCCGGAATTTGTCAGGGGTGCTGAACCAAAAGCGCCAGCCAGAAATCGAAACGCCAACAGGCTTGATATCGTATGGTCAGCGACACAAGCAGCACTAAACACGACATATGCTCCGTAGGTCACGAGAAATACAACCTGTCGGCCGTATATTTCGGATAGAGGAGCCCAAAGGAGAGGACCAACTGCAAAACCCAGAACATAAAGAGAAACTCCTGCCGTGATTAGTGTACTACTTGCATTAAAATGGAGCATCAATTCCATCAAAACACCTAATGAGCTGTCACTATTAAGGCGTTGTAAACTGCTTTTTTTTTTTAGTTACATACCTGTGTACGCACTCGAGCCGAAGGCGACAACGAAACAAGTAAAGGCTGATACTAGAGTTATCATCCACTTGCGACCATTGGGCCAGTTGAGAGGATTTCCGCCATCTCCGTCAACCCAGCCTACAATGAAAGGATCTTGCGTGGTCCCTTGCCCGTGGTACCGACAGCCACGTACTGCATCATCAACACGGGGCGTGTCGAGTAAAAGGGCAACAAGGGACCATTGTTTCGGAGCTGGTCCCAGTGTTACTTCATCGCTCATAGATTCTAGCATCTTGAGGTCGGAGATTTGAAGGTGAAAGCAATATGAGAATTTAGAGAGAAAGAGTAGGAAATTGCATGCATCTCTTCGCAGGTTCCAAACATGCTCGAATGATAAGCTCTACACCTCTGGCAATTTAACAGTCGATTTCACATGACAATCCAGTCGCAAGGGGCTTTTATGCCGTCATAAAATTCCCTGCCAACTTTGTGGTCTCGGGGCTCCCGGTATTCTCGGCATTTTCGGCGTCTACAACCCATGCAGCTTGGCAGCATGTATAAGAGGGTCATCTATCCTTGTGCTCGATTAATTTACTGCGATAACTATAGAACGCACCCTATGGATATTTTCTTATGCTTACGATTTCAAATCTTCCCTGATTATAATTGCAGATAAAACTCTTTGGAGAATCGATTCCTAACCAACGGCCGGCGACAAATTTATCCAATCTTCAGTCTAGACATATGAATTTCGCCCACTGAGGATTTCTAATAATATTCAATACACTCGCCTTGGTAGTCTTCGCTTTATTTTCGTCATTAACATTTTACAAACATAACAAGGCTTATTGGGTCATCAGAGGGTTATATAACCCTAACCCGAACCCCTACAGCTTTTGTAACTTGCCAACACGGCATGTTCGGCAGACAAACGCTGCCCGCTTGCGATTGGGCAAGTCTCGGGGGGCCTGGTTCTTTTCCTGTATGGCTTTTAGGGCTTCTTAAATTGAATGGAGAGGCAAATGAAAGAGTGCTGCTCACTGCTATTTCGTCTTCATAATAGCCTGGCGGAAGACAATCATCTTTGCTGAGATGGGCGGGCGACGGTCACGTGCGCGACTGTTGGTTGGCCAAAGGTTCAGCGAGACGAGTGCCAAGTGCCACTACTCCCAAAGAGGCATAGCTGCTACATGCGTACGCGTACGGTACTGGCAGATTGTCTCGGTTCTTTTTCTCCATTAGGTAAGACTGGCTGATAGACTGGCGCTAACCAACCAACCTAGTAAAAATAAATGATACAAAATAAATAATAAAAAAGGACAAGAAAGGGAAAAAAAAAAAAAAGAAGAAAAAGATTAAAAGGGGTCTCTGTCCCTGGGATTTGCTTTTTTAGGTGGGGGCGAGCCTATCAATAGTTTGGAGATAGTTGGTGAGAACAAAATAATGGGTTTCCTTCTCCTACATTGTCATCTCACAAACAAACAAAACTGCCTGCCGTGTTTCACACTATGATCCACTGCAAATGTGACAGTGTCATCCGCCGATCACTTGCACCGCTGTCTCACGGGATTGGCGAGAGAGTGGAATAAGCAAAAAAGTGTCTTGCTGCGCCATGACGCCTCAACACTCAACACAGACAGACACCTGCCAATGCCCGCCAATGCCCGCCAAAGCCCACCCATGCCGCGAATCACTGGCCGCCATGGAGCCACCGCGTCAGCTCTTCTGCGGTGCGTTATGAGGTGGGTGGACGGCATGGCAAATCCCCAGGGAGGGTCCAATCGCCCCAGACACTCTCAGCTGAGGCCAAGAGGAACAAAAGAATCGCTTTTTTTTTTTTTTTTCTTTTTTTCATGCCGGTGAGAACACGGCTGCCATGGGCCGGTGGCTTGGCTGCGTCGTCAGCGCCGATGCATTTGCGGCTGCCGCCATTCGCTGCACCATATAACACATGTAGTTTAATGTCATGTTTGGACTCGCAACGCCACCATGTTGCTCTCCCTACTTTGGCTCTGAAAAAGAAAAGATCAAAAGACACAGAAATAAAAATAAAAAGAAGAAAAAAAACCTTCCCATCTTGCCTGCCAAGAGGCCAAGACGGGAGCGACATCAACTACACCAGGCCAGCGGGTCACTTCAACCGCACCCGCACCCGCACCCGCACCCGCACCCGCACCCGCACCCGCAACCACCACAGCACCACCGCATCACCGCCTTATCTTCCCCGTCAAATAAAACTCCGCCTGTCGCTCAATGTTGCTGCTGGACGCGCCCCACCAGCTTGGCCTGACTGGGCTCGCAACCTGTCCGCCATTTGCCGTCGCTCCGGAACTCTCGGCAGGCCATTCGTATCACCGGCACAGCCTGCCCGAATCCTCATTAGTCCCGTCCCGCCGGCAGAGACCCTCCATGACATAATACCACACAAGTCCATAGCAATAGTAGAGTCGCAAAAACTCGAGGTTTGTCTTTTTTTCGTCAAACACCATGGGAATCGCCGCCATGGATCAGTACATGGCCAAGACGGGTCTCCATCTCGACTTTGTCAAGTCGCGCGTCTTCCGCCGCATCGCCGGCCTGGCCATCATCTTCGCCCTCATCGTCACCTTCACCATCATGAGCATACGAGGCACCCACGTCAAGAACCTATTCCCAATCCCCAGCGCCCTGCGCGCCAAAGTCCAATCATGCGCCAGCGTAAACGAAACCGGTCGCCAGGACATTTGGTCCGACGCAAAGAAGAAATACAGCCATCTTACCGACGAAAAGTTCACGTTCGTCCCGCCGACAACTGCACACGCTCTACGTCCAAGCACTGACCGTCCGCTCGCAGCATCGTCATGTTAACCTACCGACGCCCGAAGGAGCTCAACCACACCATCACCGAACTCCTCAGCGAAACAATCCCTTCGCTCCACGAAGTCGTCATCGTCTGGGGCGACATCGAATCAGAGCCCCCCGCCAACTTCCACACCAAGCACGGCATCTCGGTGCGATACCGCAAGGGCATCGAGGACAGCCTCAACGAGAAGCTGAGGCCCGACCCGGACTACAAGACCCAGGCCGTGCTCCTGACTGATGATGACGTCTACTACCGCCCCAAGGACCTGGAATTTGTCTTCCAAAGCTGGAGGAAATTTGGAAAATACCGTCTCACCGGCGCCCTCGCTCGCTGCTCCATCGTCAACAGGAAGGGCGAATACGCCTACGATTTTTGCTCCAACAATCGAGATGACGTCTATTCAATGATTCTCACCAACCTCTGCTTCTCCCACATTTCGTACCTGGACTATTACTGGTCAAATGATACCACCATGACCGACATCCGCAAATACGTCGACAAGGGATTCAATTGCGAGGACATTGCCTTCAACTACATGCAATCGTTGTTGACCGGCTACGGACCGCTCGAGGTCTTTGGCAGCGAGCGCTACGTCAACCAGAACCCCTCCGTCGGCATCAGCACCAAGCCCGGACACTTGGAAGCACGAAGCAAATGCTTGAACGATTTTATTGCCATGTTTAAATGCATGCCGCTCATCGATGAGACGGCGCACATCAAGAAGGGCGTTGTCGTTCTGTAATAGGAAAAAACTTGAGTTTTATTTTTGGGTGTACCGGAGTGCAAGACCTGTACAGGAATGAACGGGGTCTGGGGTCTTTTTGTAGTTGTTTTTTTAATTTAGGGCGTTGTGCAAATACTAATCAGCGACAGCTCAAGAGGGACTGCCTGCATGTATTCTACCGGACAGGGGCGAAGACAAAACGATGTAAACCACGATAATGCAAATATTCATTCAACTATTAATTCTTTTGACATCACATCACAGTAGACCCGAGCGCAAGGTATAAAGCAACTAGTCAATCCCCACCATCCAGTATGTCGTCTTTCTACGAAGCACCTAATCAAACGCCACTGATTGGACATGGAAGGGGGCAGGATTTGATGGAAGCGGGATACGACCAAATCTCATCAGTTTTTATATCTTGCGACCTGCCCCATGCCGTCAGCTTATTGAGTGGGAGCGGTCTTGATTTCATTCACTCCTGATATTTATCTTGGCGGGGACTGGTTTGTTCTCTATTTGGTTGTCAAGCCTCAACAGAATACGAGCTACACCTCAATTCCAGAAGTTCATGCTTGGCTTGAAACCTCGTGTACATGATACTCGAGAACTCAATCGCATCACTGTTTACACCCACCATAACCTCTCCTTCCACAAGGGTGCCATCTTCTTTTCTCTGGACGGATAAGATCACGAGAAAACCAAGCAGCTTGAGTGTCACATAACTCAGTTCTCAAAAGACACACTCGGGCAATTTGATTGCCAGGGTGAGGGGTGGTCGGGTGCCAGGATTATTCCCAAACTGTAGGGTAGCCCGCATGCTCGGTGACGGGTTGCTCTTCATCAACTACTCAACATTAACATTCTTCCATCTCTCGAGCCCTTTCTCTTTCTTTTTTATGTATTTATTTATTTAACTTATTTAAATTTCCTTTGATTTTAATAAACAGAGTAGAAATTTCCTCCTTTGAAGATCCCTGTCAAACACAAAACTTTGTCAACCTATCTCTTGAGCTTACCAAAAGTAAAGGCGTTGATTGGAGAATACCTGCAAGTGTCGACTCGGCACTCTGCATGGTTGTTTTTGCACTTGGAACTGTGGCTGCACCGGCACCGGATCTAGAACAATTTAGATCATTACCACCGGGTATGCAATTCACCCAATATGCTATGCCCACTCTCATTTCTCAGTCATCTTAGTCTTTCACATATAGCCTCTTGCTACCACAGGCGCTGGTGCTTGCAAGTGTTTACTTTGCCTACATTGTTCGTCCACTGCAAAGTTGGAGACTGATACATTCTGCATGCACAATTCTACAGTTTAAACTATCGGGGTAAAGGCTCAGCTTTTTCCCCCCTCAAATTGGATGACGCTGATAGTCTCCAGTCTGAATCCATTGGATGGCGGATCGAAATCGAGAGACAGCATAGTCAGGCTATTCTGGTCTTGTTTCCTTGTTGAATGCGACCGTCTTGCGGAGCTTGAACTCCCAAGGAGCGGACTTTAAGAACTGACGGATGAAACGAGTCTCCCAGATTGCACAAACCTTGGCCTCATGCAGGCTACCTGTTATCATGCCGAAATTTCAGTACGAAGACTGCTCAATCGTATCCACAATTCTCTTTACCCAAGCAAGAAGCACGTTTTAACCCTCTCATCTACAACACTTACAGCTCCCGACGACTTTCCTATTGAGGACATCTCGTCTATAAAAACAATATGTGACGAGCTCCATGCCCAGTTGGAAATGTGGCATGTGTCGATGCCGGAAACTTTCCGACCCGTGCTTGGAGTTGGAACGTCAATCATCGATTCAAACGGTAGAGACAGTCGTACGGATACGGTGCTTTGCAGCACGGCATATAATATACAGGCCGTTTGTGTTGCACATTGCTACCAACGGAATGGAGCATGCATCCGAGTCCATGATGGAGAAGGCGGCCCTATGCATCGAGAGCTGTCGTCACTACATTTACAACACAAGGAGAGTCTTGGCCGGACCAAGTCAGTACACTTGGACCTTTTCACTGTCGTGAGTTGCCGTGGCCGAATGCTTGAACTATCTGACAATTTAAGATGACTTGGGGCAATAATTGTCCTCACCCTTGCTTCCTTGAGCCCAGGCCTGCGCCATTTGGTTCCTGACATTGACGAATTACAGACCACTGCTATAAATAACATACGGCCGTGGGCCTTTTCCAGCCTCGAAGTCGTGGTGTCAATATTGGAAGACCTGCAAAGAAAACAGCGAATGTTCGCTAGTGTGTAACCTGGGACCTTGCAAATATTGGCATGCCCCCAAGAGCTTCAATTCTCGGCCCTGATCGTGGGGCCAAACTGTGCGTATTAGAGCTCACCGCCTGTAGGTTGAGCGATTATTTCTTGCCCAATACCTCTACTCCAGAAACTTCCGTTTGGGTAGGTGTACTTTTCCAGAGCCTCGTCGGTATAGCCTGTCGAGTAACTAGGCGCGAGAGGCGTAACGTAATGTGCGTTCTTGATGATAGACGGGTGGCGGAGATTGTCACGGTGGCTATCTGCGTTCTCCAGCATCGACTTGGGTCTGCTGATGGCAATGTAATCGATTGTGCTCAGGTGCGAAGTCTGTTCTGTCAGACCCATGGCTCCATTGTGAGGAACGCAGGGGACATCAAACTTTAACGCCGTGATCATGACGGCCTGGAATGTTGGCATGATGAACTTCTTACCAGGCACTTACTCGTTGACACTGCCTAAGCGCACGGCGTCAATTTGGCAGACATCTGTTGCTTCTGCTTGCATTAACTGCTTAAAAGTGACGCGGTTTTGTGCAGCTTCCCCTGTAGCCACACAGACCCCATATGGCTTGAGGGCCTTGCGAATCGCGGCATGGCTGAGGACATCATCTGGGTTAGTACTCCGTAGGTTCTTCAATAAAGACGTGCTGGAATTCCACCAAGTGTTTCATGTACTCGATGGCTTCTGGGACGCTCCAAGCCTTGAAGAAAATTGGCCAAGATGCATAAACTGCACACGCGGTCCGCCACATACTTGGTTAGCGTCGATCATGATCTGGTGACCCTTGTCATATCCCAAAACCTCCCTCACCACCGAGAGCCGTTGGCGATCAGCATCGATGCCCATTCCCACCTTGAATTTAAAGACGGTGTATCCCGCGGCCATGGTCTCCTCCAACACCTCGCGCATGCGGCCGCCGGAGAAGACGAGCCGGCCTGCAGAGGTGGTGTATGCTGGGACGGCCCGATTCTCGAAAGCTTCCTGCAATCGTGCCCCCGTGCCCTGCTGGGTCATTTCAAGTAGCTCGATGCTCTCCTCTGGGTTGATGGCGTCTGTAATGTAGCGGAAGTCGATGCATCGCACAATTTCCTCTGGGCCCATGTCGCCGACAATTTGCCAGACGGGCTTCGGGCTTGCGCAAAATCTTTCCCCAGATGTCTCAGACGGCGTTGAGGACGCCTGCAACGGCCAGATGAGTTACACTCTTCTCCGGGCCAATCCAGCGATACTGGGAATCGGAAACCATGTAGCGCCAAGTCTTGCCCATGTTCCTGGTTAGCTCGTGCATGGTCTTCCCAACCACCCTCTTGGCGATTATTTGCAATGCAATGCAAATCAGCTCCCTCCCCCGGCCATTGCTGAAAGCCTAATACATGTGATGCCTTTGTCAGTTTTTGGAAATTGAGCAGACTGCCAACTAGGTCTCATGCACAATGCCCTCGCCGATCAATCCATGGCGATTTGTCTCGAGCTGGATATAAGGATGCGAGCCGTTTGTCCCCACGTGCATAGCATCAGAGCCAGCGCCATCTAGAGTGGTCGGAAAGCGCAGGTCCGTGACCTTGAAAGAAGTGATTGTAACATCGTATTCTGTAAGAGTAGACGGAGGGGCCATTTTGGCGGTATCCACTGCACTACACTACGGAAGCGAAAAATACTACGAAAAACAAAAACAAAGACGCACACTTGGGTTGAGCATACTCGATTGACACTGAATGACGGGAGACGTTGATATAAGCAGCGAGAGTTGTAACACTCCGCATTCTACACCCTCATGGCATTTCAGATGGTATGCCGTCCTTCCCCGACACGTGACTTCCGAGTGCTTGCCCATGTCTGTTATGTGGAACTGTGGAGTAGGCGGCGAGTTAGCGTGTCCGCCGTCGCACGAGACGAGCCACTCGGCGTGAGCGTTTGTTGGCTGTGGAGTTGCCGCTTCCCCCCCGTTGGAGAACGGTAGATGACAGTACCACGTGCTGGCCCATATGTCCTTATTATTTGACTAATAAACATGAACCATACAGGTAGGTAGGTACTCCGTATACACGGATACGTAGGATCGCGGATTACCGTTTTTATTTTATCTTGGTGGAGATGGTATAACTAAGCGGCGGCATTCGTCAAAGTCGTGGGGCGAAATAATATTGCGAGCACGGGCACAAGGACAGGGACTACGCGGCGAGTTTCTTCTCCGTGCTCCGTTGATCCCTACTCCAAATCTCCTGTATTCTTCTTCCCAAGTCCTTATTTCCTCCGGTTTTAGCGAGAGCCGCCCGACTAGCGACGTTGCAATTTTCGAGGAGGGATCAACGCTGCGTGGGGCGCGGATTTACTCGTCTCCGCTCAATGGTTCCCCTGAATTTGAATTTTCAGCTAGCTTCAAGTTGAGAAGAAGAAGCAAGAAGGAAAAAATCGACCCAACCTTGAAACAAAAAAACCCTGGAAAAAAAATTTAAAAAAAAAAGGTGACAAGATGCCCAAGACGTTGGTACCCGGAGTCTACGCGCCTACTTTGGTGTTCTATCTCGACAACAAGGATGAGACCATCGACAAAGACACGGTCCAAAAACACGCCATTCGTCTCGCGGAAGCTGGTGTGGCCGGCATAGTGACCAATGGGTCAATCGGCGAGGGCGTGTGCCTGAGCCTGGAAGAGCAGTACCAAGTCACGAAGCTCACCCGCGATGCGCTAGACTCTGAGGGGTTTTCACACCTGCCAATCATTGTCGGGGCATGCGACCAGTCGGTCCAGGGAACGCTGCGTCTCTGCGAGGACGCAAAGCACGCCGGTGGTGATGCAGTCCTGCTGGTTGTCCCCAGCCACTTCAGATGGGCCATGACGCCCGAGACAATCGAAAAGTACTTCCGCGGAGTGGCCGACGAAAGCCCTCTGCCTCTCATTATTTACAACTGCCCTGGCTCGGCCGGTGGCCTGGACCTGGATTCGGACCAGTTGATCTCACTATCACAACACCCCAACATTGTCGGCACAGAATTCACCTGCGGCAGCGTTGGAAAGCTGGCACGCGTCGCCGAGGCTACCTCGCCAGTCTCCGAACTGTTCACGTCCACTGCCAAGCCATACTTTGCCTTTGCTGGCGTTGCCGACTTCATCTCATCTTCAGTCGACGTGGGAGCCACCGGCGCCATCGTCGCAACCGCCAACGTGTTCCCACGCGCCTGCGTCAATGTGTACAAATTGGCCATCGAGGGCAAGCGCGTGGAGGCCATGAAGGCCCAGCAGCAGCTGGCCAAGGCCGATTGGGAGTTGATTAAGCGGGCCATCCCCGGCTTCAAGGCACTTCTCAGCCGCTGGTTTGCCTATGGTGGAATTCCTAGGATGCCAATGCCCCCGCTCAGCGAAGAAGAAACAGACGAGCTGGCGCGAGAGGTTGCCTGGATGGTGGAAATCGAGGACGAGTTGGAGGATTTTGGAGTCAGGTCTGGCTGATTTTAACCCTGTAATTATTTAGACATATCCTAGCTTGTAATTAGGCTGATTAGCTAGCCACGATCGCATACATAGACCAAATTTTTATTATTCGAATAATATCTGATACATCAAACGATCCAATGGCCTTTTTTACCAAAGGTGATTTGTCACTGGTACCTTTGTTGATGGATAGTGTCTATTCGAGGCCCCATTGGCTATATTTCCCGCTCACGTCATGCTTTTGACTACTCCGTGGCTATTCCTTTCCGCATGGAGATTGCACAAGCTATTATGTCCTTTACAGTTTCTCTAAACGGCCGATACTTGTACCCAAGCTCTTTTGCCGCCTTTTCTCCATCTAAGCCATGACTATCGTCAATCACTTGATCTTGTTGTGTGATCTTGTCGGCCAACTCTGGAAACTCCTCTGCCATAATCTTCGCTGCCAAGCCATACGAAAACCGTTCTGGAGAAGCTGGAACGTATCTCTTTCCGCCTGCGCTTTGTTTGACAAGGGCTTCGACGTGCGCAACGGCGAGATCTCTCACGTCAATCCAGAAAGGAACCCGAGCGACAGGAAGCGGGGTTTCTCCTGTTGCAACACGCCAAAGCATGGCATTGGATTCATTCAGTCGGTCCACGGTATCTACAGGATGAACGACTGGGCCAAAGGTCATGGGAGGGCACAGCGCTACCATGTCGAATGGGGGACTCTTGGATTTGCAAAAGTTCCATGCTTCAAGCTCCGCAAATTTTTTCGACCCACGATAGGCAATCACGGCGTTTGTGTCTGGATGAATAGATTCCTCGTAAGTCAAAGGATTCCAATCGACTCCCGTATAGGTAAAGTATGGGGGTGCTTTTCTGGTTGCGTCAAGAACAGAGGCGAATGATGAGGTGACGACAATGCGCCTTATCTTGGGATTAGTGACTGCAGCTTCAAAAATCGCGCGAACACCATTGATGGCTGGCAAAATCAACTCTTTTTCGTTGTTTGTTGTATCGTATGTAAATGGCTGTCGGAAAAGTCAGCCAAGACAAACTGTCATTGCAACCAGAGCCCGACTTGCAGATGCGGCGTGAATAATGCCGTCAACCCCCTCTACTGCTTCCAACAGTCCCCCAGGATTCTCAAAATCCTGAATTTGGACAAACTCCAACTGTCGGGCATAGCTTGGCCGAGCCTTGATCATGGCATCTCCCTTGGCCAATGACCGTGTTGCTCCTCGGACCTTTACACCCCGAGCCAGCAAAACATCGACAATGTGAGCACCGATGAAGCCGGTTGCACCAGTGACTAAAACAAACCGAGGGCCGTCATTAGAAGCCATTTTGATGTCCGGATCTTTGACTTGGAGCTTTTTGGCTGAGAGGATTGAGTTATGAAAGCGTCTAAAGGCCAGTCGCTAATGCGGGGAAAAATGCAACCTGGAATTGAGCCCCGTGGCATTGCATAAGTGTACTCCGTCTTTCTGATCCCGATTAAATCCGGTGACATAACCAGGTCTCTCTCATCGGCACCAGCGCCTCACTGCCGCCTATCACCGCCGCTAGAAGTGGGACGAGCTAGTTATCCTACTTGGCGTTCTTCATCAGCCGATGTAAGCGGAGTCATGCTACCCCATGGGGATATCGAGCTGACGCACGCGGGACTTGTCCGCATCATGGTCTGGCAAAACTGCGTTCCGAGGTCGCTTAACCAGGGGTCGATCAATCTCGTGGCTACTACCCGAATAAGGTAACCAGCCACCGCCCTCGACATGCTATTGAGTGACTTCATTCTTTGAAACCAGGGATGCATTGGCCTGATATCTAATGTTTCGACCTTAAACCGTGTTCCGTAAAGTCGAAGCATTATTTAGCAATGCAGATTCCCACTCTCGTAGCCGAGACTAGAAATTCCTTGTCGCATAACTGGCCACGCTTGATCTTGTTTACCGAGCCATGCATACATGCATATGGCCAGATACGACTTTTTCCCATTCTGACACAGTATTGTGAGCTAGTATCGTGGAATTTACCTCAAATTATCATTGGATGTGTGGTTAATGGGTTTGGCATAGGCTTGACATCATCGACATGCCCAGTCCATCAAACCGAATGTACGTCGCCTCGAGTTCGGGGAAAGCCTGTGATTGCTGGCTCCCTTTCCAATACGGCTGCCTTCTGTATGTCCAATCGGATGAACTGCGGCCTCTACTTTCAAGGAAGTGCACTTCAGTGGCGTTTCCCGCTTGGATTCCAACTTATTTCCCCCGTAATCGTGACGGTAGCCCTGCTCTTTACACCAGAATCGCCCAGGTGGCTGTTGCTCAAAGACCGACATGACGAGCCTCTTAGTGTCATTGCGCGGCTGGAGGGCGAAAGAAAAACCATCAACGACCCTGAGATCTTGGCGCAGTACTTGTCTATCATATCGGCCCTTGACATGGAGAGGAAGAATCGGGCTCCGATCGCCGACATGCTTTGCTGTCGCGACAAGACTCCACACCTTCGGAGACTTTTCCTCTCATACAGAACATAGTTCATGCAGCAGTTTAGCGGTGTGAATACGCTGGGATACTACTTGCCCACTCTCTTACAACAAAGTGTAGGACGGAGTGAGCAAGAGAGTCACCTATTGACTGGTGTCAACGGAACTATTTACCTCGGCGCAGCGTTCTGTTGTCTGTTGATTATTGATCGTTTCGGTTGACGAAAGTAGGTTTATTGCTTGAAATAAGCTTAGATTTATCTAATAAAACCCCATAATGGTGCTATACGGATGTCTGACGATGGGCTCCTGTTATCTTATCGCAGCGCTGTGTTTGAAGACTGTCGAAGTCGACTCGTCGAGAGAGAATTGTGAGTATCCACTCAGCAACTCAGTATCCAACTATCATTCGGAATGGTTGGGCCGTGTAACTACGACAATGTTTTTCATGTATTATTTCTTTTATGGGACGAGCTTTGCCAAAGTACCATGAGTGTGCAATTCCAAAATCAACTCCTTGGGCTGGCGAACCCGAGGGGCGGCAGCCACGACTGCGACAAATTGGATGGGTGGATTCATCGTGACCCAATTCACAAAAGTTGGCGTTGATAATCTTCGTTGGAGGCTCTATCTAAGTAAGATCTCGCCGATTTAACAAGTCGGAATCCCTCCTGGCGAGTGCAGTTTACGTGGTGCTTTGCTGGGCGTATTTCCCCATCGTTTTTTGCCTATACCCTGAAACCTCTCGCCGGACACTTGAGGACCTGGATGAAATTTTTTTCCAGAATTGGAAATGCGGCGAATGCCAAAATGAGGAGTGAGATTACGGGAGAACCAAGGGCGACTCACCATGAGAGCGTTTGATCTAAACACGCTCTTAGCCACACATGTTGAGTCGATTGCCATTTGCATCCATTTAAACCGGGATGCAGTTAGATATTTATCAAAGGTTTTACGTCAGCTTGAAACGTAACCATTTGAGTCGGTCTGTTGCTCAACTTTTATGTGCAAGTGATGAAAAAAGAAAAGGAAGGGGAAAAAGAAAATTCATAATCACGGCCCACGTGAAGTAATATCTCGCCCAAAGGTCTCGGGATACCCGGTGTGCCATCCTAGCTGCATGCAGCCACAACACCGTGGCAGAACCGAAAGTTCCTTCATCTCCATTCTGAGATGGGTATCACGGTGCGGTGAAGCTGATGGACCTGAAGTCTTACTCTAACAAAAAATTTGAATGACGGTGAATGACGCGCGAAGATTTCGGCTACGAGGCCCCAGCTCTAGTATCAAAGACACCAACCAGAACTGCTTGTCAATCCAGTACAGATAAATACTTTCAGTACAAGTTATTTCATTCGTTAAGTTTAATCCGAACAATTTACAAATGCAGCCAATTGGTTCAATGCAAAAGCTTCCCGGATTTCGACTTGGACCTCTACGCTCAGGCTATCTTTTCTTTTTGCTATTAGCTCTAGTTGCCACAATGAAGGAAATCAGGGAAATTGCCAGCGATTGCCTGGGGCTTACCAATCAAGAGAGATCCAAGGCAGATCTTGTATTGAGGGTGGCAGCCATAAGCAAGGCGGTTTCCATCCATGAAATGAGACAAATGACAAATATGAGGTTTACAAATTGTTCTCGGCGACATATGTGTTTATGATGAACTGCGCTCTGACCGCTAGATAAGTAGTTAGAGAAGAAGCAATATGCTTCATTCCATTAAGCCTTCAAAAGTAGTGGTGTTTTCGAATGCAAACCGATGATTGGTGCAGATACATAATGTCTTGGTCAAATGCAACGGCCTGGAACTCGGTGTCATTTTTATTTTATTTTTTTGGTTAGCCTAGTCAGTAATCGGCTTCCAGCCGCACCCCCACCAGATCTGAATCATTCGGGTGTCACCGTCCACCCAGTTAAAGCCAGAATCCAACTGCCAAGTTGCCGATCTTGCCTTGCAAAGGGTTCGCGTGCAACAACCCAACAACCCACGCACGCATTGTCGCTTTGACAGCCGCACACAATTGCTGTCCTCATGATGGTATATGTCTGAGAAATTTTTCACGTCATGATTGCCAACTTTTTTTTTTTTTTTATAATTCAAGGGTCCATGATCACACATAGCCTTGTCTCCATAAAGACTGACTGCCGTGTTACGTCGAAAATCTGTTTAAAACACATTTCTGACCGGAATTCTAATTTTTACCATGGGAGAACGGACAAATCTTGGGCCCCTCACGACTGCGTTCAAGGTTCCGGAGAGCTGTCAATTAGTGATTCCGGAATGCACGAATTGCACCGTAGGGTGGAAAGCTCAGACTTGTAGCGATAACAAGGCCAACGCGCAAGGTGTTCAAGATAATGCAGATTGTTGGCCAGCACGGGATAATCCTTACCTATCGACGAAGGCTGCATTCGGGGGCTGGGGCTTCTACTCACCTGGCTTATCGTGCCCGGTCGGCTACGCCACCTCGTGTTCTGCGACGGCGGGTGCAAACGATGGATTCACTTTTCAATTCTCGCTGACAAAGGGCGAGACGGCAATTGGATGCTGCCCATCGTGAGTAATGGTCTGTTCAAATCTTCCGAAACGCCACGACTAACCTTTGTGCAGGGGCTATCAATGTTATTACAACCCTGCCGATAAACGTGGGCAGACTTGCTACAGCGTCGCAAAGACTGTGTCTTTCTCAACCGCTAGCTGTAGCTCTGGAAAGAGCAATGACGTTGGTCTTTTGCAGATGCCAGCAACAATTACAAGCGCGGCGTCTGGCGAGGCAAGCCAGTCGACCATTGACGAATTCACCATTTACGCGCCGCTCTATCAACTCAACTTTCAACGTTCAGACTTGTCAACTTCTACTGCCAGCGCTTCAAGCTCGCCGGGTGACCACTCAACAGGCGGAGGCTTATCAACAGGTATCAGAGCCGGAATCGGGGCATGCGTTGGCGGCATTGCTCTCTCCATTTTGGGGGTCTCGTTCTTCTTGCTTTACAGGCGAAAGAAGAAGCACTCTCCTTTCCCGCGGCCACCTAATCCAGAGGACTTCGGAAAGCCAGAGCTTCAAACAAAAGAGACGCAACAAAGCCCCATGGACATCCATACTCCTGCGCGGGTGGGCGAGTTGCCGTAAACAGCTCTGAAAACAGCTCTGATGGTATTTGCGGCGTATTTCTGACTTATTCTTTTTTCTTCTTTTCTTTTCATCACCTTGTCGATAGTATCTCCTCACTTTAACGGCGTACCCAGGCGTGCATCCTAATTTTCCCCAGCGGCCTGTCACATTTGCGCCACTCATGTATATCCACCAGCCTTTGGCGTAGTCACAATCATCCAAATCATGCTGGAACTTGGATGTTTCTTGCAATACTGTGCAAATTTCTGTAGATTCAAGTCAACTACTACTAGCCAATCGAAATTTTATCCTTGTGTCCACACATCATCACCGACAATTGATTTGTACGTTGACAAGATAACGCCAGCCACCAAATAAAGGTCCCTCGTTCATGGCGTAACCACGATGCTGTTGTAGATGGGCGATTTAGATCGAGGACTAAGCACAAGGTACATAGCAACACCCTTTTCTGCGTCGAATTTAATTGGCTAAATCCCTGTAAGGCGTGTAAGGCGTGTAAGGCGTAAAAGACAACCTGTGACTCATATTTTTTCACTGCAATTTTAGGCGT
The DNA here is from genome assembly GCA_004380915.1 of Calonectria pseudonaviculata. Taxonomy (NCBI): domain Eukaryota; kingdom Fungi; phylum Ascomycota; class Sordariomycetes; order Hypocreales; family Nectriaceae; genus Calonectria; species Calonectria pseudonaviculata. The sequence goes on from PGGA01000016.1 coordinate 230,101, forward strand.
CACAGGGCACACCAGTTGGATCAGCCTGAAGCTGGACCCATACAGAAGCGGATAACTAAACACCAAGCGTAAATTTTTTTTTTGAAGCACTGAATATCTACCAACATGTGGTGCGCCAGTGCCCGCCAGTACACTGCAATTTTAGCCACTACAAGGCACATCAAGTGGGTCGCCGACGCAGAACGGCCCAACTCCGATGATGAACGGAATCACTCCGTCCATCTCACTTACCCTGAACAGCGACTCTAAAATCCAAGGTCGTTTACTATTTCTCTAAGAGATGAATCTTGAAAGGGTTTGTAGACATGTTTGGTGTCGCATGATTGATGCATGTTCGTGTTTATTAGAATAAATGTTTTCTGTTTGGATTTTGTGCCGTTGCATAGCATGTCACGTCTCTTGATAAGTTGACAATAAAGATGTGTTATTGTATTGCCCATGCCTCAACGTTATCTCTTCTATCCCCCAAAGATTCAACCAGGATTCCATCTAGTACTTGGTCACCCGCCGTATTTATTCTCCACAAAATGATTCAAGTCATCGTAAAGTATCCCAGGACATGTCAAATCTCTACAGGGCTTGCTTGGCTTGCATCTTGAGCTTCAACGTTCCTTGCCATCTCCATGATGCTTTTCGGCGTGGCCATTGTCGTAGTGACTGCATGTTTAACCTTGGTGGCAGAGCCAGGCCCTCGAAAGACTAAGCCTGAGGTGCCCATGGGTGATACAAGGCACACTTGCGGGCTGTTTCGGGGTCGGTATTTTTGGGGTTGGTGCATTCGACCGCGCGAGGGACCATGGTAGTGGGAGCTGCGAGAACAGCTGCCGCGTGGACGGCAGCAGAAAGTAGAATGACGCTTGGCTTCATTTTTAAAGGTTGACGGCGAAAGCCAAGATGGTCAAGGGTTTTGTTTTGAGTATGTAAAGTTCTTGCTGATGGAATTGAGGAATGATGATGGATAAAAAGTAGATATGTTGCCGTCGGTTTGTTAGATTTATATTTTTTCCAACGCCAAGCCCATCCTCCCCCTCTTTTCTCAAAACGTCTGCTTCATACTCTTGCTCTGCCACGACTGACATGTGCTACTTCGGTGGCTATGCTTTTAGTGTTGTTGGCTGATGTTCTTCAGATAATACGAAAGGGCGTGTGCTTGATCTAGAGCATCTGTCTGCATTATCTGACATGCAGGTCCGTTCAAACTGACTCTGTCATTCCCCACACCGCGAAAGCCTGTAACTTAGTTTGGCTCATTAGACAAAAGAACCTATATGCTATTTGTTGTCAGGAAATGGGTAACTGAATTGCGTTTCACCAATGCCAGGTTTCTGCCGATGAACACAGCCAAACCTGCCCGTCTCACACTCTGCGTCGCCGATGTCTGGGCCATACACACCGGACACCAGTAGTGCTTTAGAGTGATTAAAAATACAAAGAAAACCCCGACTAGAATCTACAATTCTGTCCGTTCAACACGCAAAATCTCTCAGCCGTGCTCCCAACCGGTTCATACAAGATCGCCAATGGGCCCCAATGACTGTACTGCATCATTTCACTTGAGCAGCCAATGGTATCGTATTTGAGGGGAGTCCGTATTATTGTGGAAGGTGGCTGGCGGAATATGACAGACCCATAAAACCCCTCTGTGCAAGTATACGCGTCCTGGCACAGCCCAGTTGCCACGGTATTGACCCGAGCTTTCCGATCCTGACCGGCGATACAATTTGGAGTGTCGGAGATGCGCAATTTGACACGCAATTTGATTTAAATGGAGTCACAATGTTAATATGTGTTTTGTTCTCGGTAACGTCATTTCAATGAGCCGCCTACTCAACCCATTTCCCCATCAGATGGAGGCGAGTATCTCATTCTTCCTAACCTGGTTACAGCCCAGCTTTGCCCCAAGCATACCTGATTAGAACAATAATTATGCTGGTGCCCCTGTCACAAATTTTGCAAGTAAATTACTCGTGGTTCTATGACTTTCATTTTATAAGTCACTTTCCAACTCCCAGCCCTGCGCCCCACATGCATCAATGAAAAGGGACAGGTTTTCACATATTTAAAGGGCCTGGATTTTATCTGAGAATGAAAAGAACTTGATATTGTCGGTACCTACAATCTTGGAGGAAAGAAAGTATTTAGTTAAGGCGCATCGGTTCGAAAATGGTACTCTGCTTCAGTCACGCCATACAGCAACACTGTGGAGTGGATGGGAGAAGGTGGAATGGACAACGACTTCGAGCTCTACTCGACTTGCGGCGACTTTAAGAGATACGCCGCAGCGACGATGCAGATTAATGTTGCAATATACGCTGGTATCGTACCGGCCGAGGCATGGATCTGCCCTATATGATGATAGAAGAGTAAGAAGGAGCTTGTTTAAAGGAACCATCAGTATTAGATTCAGTGCATAGGTACGGTATCTAATTCGAATCCTTACAACTTGACACTGTGACCATATTCCAAACCTTCACTGCCTTCATAAGCCATGAATCCTGTGCCTTCAACACACCCTATGTACTCTGCTTCCATTTCATTTCCCTTTAGCACACTCGTCTCCACCCACAATGTCAATTTGCCTTTCTCCATTGGTCCGGCTGGGCAATAAGACTGCATAAAGCTCTCTCTCAGCTTAACATGGCCCTTGTTTGACCGACCAATTTTTTCCATGTATCTCAAGTCAAGGAAATAGAACAATTGGATCTTGCGGTTGAAATTGAGAGCAGGCGGCTCGGCGGATCGATATTGCCCCGATGGCTTCAAGTAGCAAATCTTTGCATCTAGTATCCCGGAGGAAGATTCCGCATTTGCCAGATGGTTCATCCATGTCGTCACCAAGCCATCAAACTTGTCGAACCAGTGGGATTTCTCCTCTTGCGTGATAAGAGAATGATCCTGACCTTCAACAACGAAACATAGATTGTCGGGGAATTTGACTACCTTTGTTCGCCCAAGCCGGATAGTATACCCTGAAAACTCCCTTCGCTCTGGAAATGTCTTTAGCGAGGTTTGCAACCTCTCTTCAGGTGTTGCCTCCTTGATTCGATCTCGGTAGCAGCCCCAGTAGCCCGAATGTTCTTTGTAGGGCACTAGCTTTGCAACCGAGGACATTCCGTTGGGGGCGGTCGAATTGGAACCGAATTGCGTTCGCCGACCTGGAACAGCCATGATCTCCCGCCACATTCCTGCATCATCGGGCAGGGAAGCCCAAAAGTCCACCGTGGCTGGGCTCATCCACCAGCTGTAGAATTCAGCCTTTGAGGGCCAGTATGCAAGCCATACAATGGAGCGGCGGTCATTTGGTCCGTCTTGATTGAGCTGCTCGGCAGAGGCAGCGTTTCCGCTGATGAGCTTGTGAAAGCTTTCGGCCAATGACAGCTGAGGCTCGATGAGGTCATCTCCACGATATTGAAGACCAAAAATTGAATAGACAAATTGGGCGTCGTCTTCCAGTTCAACACCCCATATTTTAGGCTATTTCAAGATTGAATAAGAGATTTATTTTCGACAGGTTTATTAGCAATGTGGCGCTCATCATCACACAGGCACACATTGTGGAGTGCATCTGGGCACTTTTATACCCATTTTTAACACTCACAATAGTACAATACTAACTCATCCAACCGGTATTATTCACCTTCAAAATGATGACAGTGCAAAAGCATCAGGCTGCGGAGGTAAGGAGCCCGCACTGATATGATGACAATAACGGAATCGCGACTCGCGGAATCTTGGACCCAAGGTTCGGAATCAGAGTTCGCCCTATTATAAACACTGGAACTAATAACTCTAGTCTCCACCCCCGCGATAAGCTCGAGCCGCACTTATTCCTGTTCGAGATGGCGGGACTCTCGACCCCGCAGAATATGAATACGTCACACAGGCGGATGTGTCTGCTCCGCAACCTACTCCTTCATCCGCCTCTCAGCCATGTCCAAGCCAGTCAGTTTCGCCTGCGAGCGATGCAGGACAAGCAAACGAAAGGTGGGTCAATTGATAGCTGGGTTGGGCTCACGCGAACTCGGCCCAGCCCACTTCATTTTGTTGCGAGTTTGCACGCTAATGCCGTGAGAAGTGCGATGCGGTGAAGCCAGTCTGTTCTCTCTGCAAGCGGCAGAACCGGGAATGCGTCTACATCGAAAACCGGCCAAGAAAGTAGGCCATCCCACTTCTGCGCATCTTGGCAAGTGACTGACGATTGCAAGGCGGAAATACTGGGACGAAGACTATGTCAAGGCCCTCGAAGCACAAGTCCAATCACTGCTCTCCATCCTTAACCAAGGGCCCGGGTCCTCGGCACCTCATTTGCCAGGCGACAGAGAGAACCAACTCCTTCCAAACCCGGCCTACGACCCCTGCACTAAAAATGCAACCCAGACCCTGGAGAATGCAAGCTTCCCACATGAAAACAGGACTATTCCAAACACGACAAAAAGCCAAACCCCCAAACGCGGGGAAGGTGAGGAGAGATCCAACCAGGCCATGGAAGAGCTTTGTGTCATGCTCTGGAGAACCAACGTCGGAGATGGCGTCACCATCATCAACGACAAGGACACCGGATCTCAATACTCGCTAGGGTCATCCCGCAACTCACTCCCCACTACGGTTGCAACTCCGCCAGATGCCATCCTTGCTTACTGTCAAAATACGGAACTGATTCACGAATTTGCTTCGCTATTCCTTGACAATATCAACAAAGAGCATCAATTCACACCATATACCACCACGGACTTTTTGGCTGGCTTCCCATTCCAAAGCAACGAAGATGTATTTCTGCACTCTGTAATTATTGCTACCGGCGCAACATTCTCGACCAGAAAAGGGGCACCCCGGATAGGGGACACATTTGCCGAATTTGCAGAAAGCCTGGTATTCTCATGTTTCCGCCAGGCACCATCTCTCAAAGTCATTCAGGGCTTGTCCATGTCATCTTGGAGGGCATTGGCGTTGGGAAGAGACCAATTTGGGTGGATTTTTATCTCAATGGCTGCAGGAATGTGCGTGCACTTGCGACTCCACGTCCTTGCGCTTCAAGAATGCGACTCCCGCCAATTGCAGGCAAGCGAGCAAGATATTCGAACATTTTGGATGTTTTACATCATCGATCGCACGGCCATTTCAATCCTGGGCAGGAATTGCGCTCTCCCTTGGCGAAGGGTAAATGTGCCGCAATTCGATTCCACCTTTACCTCCGCCACTGCAGACCTGGAGCAATTGTCATTTGCTGCCCAATGTCAACTGTGGTATCTACATGACAAACATATGGACCAAGTGTACGAACATAGTGTCGCAAACATCTACGGTATAAATAAGCTAAGCCATTCCCAGATTCTCCGTCAGCTTCAGTTCTCTGTCAGTATCGCAGCAGGTGCAATTATTAATTGCCAGTCAAGATGCCCTCAACGCCTTCTTTCGCTCACGCGACCATCGTCTTCACTTGACTGGTGACACTACTCCAAAACCAGTTATTCTATTTCACCTTGCTTACCAAATGACGATGCTTATTACGATGCCACCTTTTCTGCAGGTATTTGCCTCGCTGTCCAGTGCAGATGAAGTGGCATCCTTGGGACCAAACTCCGAATACATGCTTCTGGTCCTTCAATCTCTTACAAACGCTGCTACTACGACTGTACGCCTAGTTAGACTATACAGGAAATCTTTAGGATTTCAAAGTCCACCAAATCCGATCCTGATTCACCATTTACTCAGCGCTGCGATTGTGCACCTCATGAATGCCACAAGCAGAACAACAAATTTGCGCAGCCAAAGCGGTTATTATGTCCGCCAGTGCTTGGAGCTCCTCCAGGAATTACGAGGTACCTGGCCAAATCGCGTGGAGCGAAGCGTAACAATTATCCGAGTGCTAGCACAACGCTGGGGAGTAACTGGATCTCTTCCTCTTGACCTGAGCTACAAGGTCGAAATCAACGACTCTGGGAACCTGGATGATTCTCGCGATGCGACGAATCCTGTGGTAGATGAAGCTCGGTGGCCAATGCAACAGGTCCAAGATTTAAGTTTGGACATGTCTTCTGTGGCAGACCTCAGAGGGCTTTATATGCCAGAGCTTCCAGGAACTAACATGCATTCCCAGATGGATATATTTGATGTTTATGGAGAGTTGGCAAACTGTGAAGACTTTTCATGGTTGATGTCCAATCCAGCACATGGACTCAATCGGCAAGCTTAACCTTTGGGGTGCAAGGGTGACCATTGTGGCCTGCATTGGCCCTATTTTACAAACAAATGTCAAACGCAAGATCATCATAACTTGGCGCTTATAGCTCACCATGTCGATTATAGCAGTAGACCACTGATATCTAGCAATGGCAGTTATGAATTAAATAAACATCATAATAAATAATACGGGAAATTCCAATGTAGCCCATGGCCATTGTTATCCAGCGATGATTATCATGGAGAAGGTTGATATTGTATAATACGTTAAATCAATGATGATAGTACTATTCAAAAGGTATCGAATAATGAGGAGCTTTTGTAAATTGGCTATACTCGCACTTGGACATGATCCTTCTCGACGAGACATATGATCCGGTTAACAATTATCCGGTGATATAAACCATTGATATTGGTCAGACGGAAATTAGTGAGGCGGCTTGTTCCACGTGACGAGGCGGAATCGAAGCGGATTTAGCTTTGCGGGGGCCAATTGCAAGACGAGGTGGTCAGAGGACCCGACACTATCAGGCGAATGCCATCAGCTTACTGTAGTACCGACAAGTAGTAATTTTTGGCTTGATAAGAATTCCACCACACTAACTAACAAGTAGTCTAATCATTCGCTTGGTGGCTGATAAGCGGAAGACGTGCGGAATGAGGATTCCGCATGCGCTATCTGTGCGGAGGTGGCATGTCCGCCCCCGCAATCGACGACGCATCTGTGCACTTACGGACAAGGAAAGGGAGGTGGCGGCACGTATTGAATTATAAAAGACTCTCAAGAGCCACAGTAAGATGCAAAGCAGGCAAACTTTGATGGATAAACATCTCTCTCATCTTTTGCATCATTCCCCCATCATCATGCCTGGTCACGCCTCATTGACTTTGACCTCAACGTGAAATACATTAAGAATTCCATGATCGTGGAATCACCCGAAATGAAGAAGATTCAGGCATGCGCCCGCGAGCACAACATTGCCGTGTCATTGGGTTTCTCCGAGAACGACAACAATTCACTATTCATTTCACAAGCTCTCATTGGACCTGATGGCGAGATCAAGGTTCACCGGCGCAAAATGAAGCCCACACACATGGAGAGAACTGTATTTGGTGATGCATCAGGACAGTGCCTGAAGAGTGTTGCACAGCTCCCCTTTGCGCGAGTGGGATCGTTGGCGTGCTGGGAGCACATCCAGCCATTGTTAAAATACAACACAATTGCCCAAAAGGAGGAGATTCACGTTTCTGCCTGGCCAAGTGTGACACCGCATTCAGGCGGACCTGACTTGTGGTCAATGAGTGCTGAAGGTTAGCGTTGCCGCCCAATGTAATCACTGTACCTGCTACTAACCTTTCTAGGCTGTCAAAATCTCTCTCGAACATATGCCATTGAGTCAGGTGCATTTGTTCTGCATAGCACAGCGCTAATCACCGAGAAGGGTATCGAGACCCTCGGAACAGCTGGTGGCGCATTAATGTCGTCTCCGGGTGGTGGCAGCTCTGCCATCTTTGGGCCCGACGGTCGCCGCTTGACCGAGCCAGTCGACCAAACAACTGAGACGATTCTCTATGCGGATCTTGAAATGGACCAGATCCTCAAGGCCAGAATGTTTGCGGATTGCACTGGGCATTACAGCCGTCCGGATTTGCTGTGGCTTGGAGCAGACAAGGATGTCAAGACCCCGGTGAGGCATGGGAATGAAACCACGCCCGAGGGACTAGAGGGCGAGGGGATCTAAATTTTGTTATCAACTTTGAAATTTTTAATACCACAATAATACTATTGAAATCCATATTAACGGTTTTACTGAAATAAAACAGGGCTGTGTGCTGAAACCCCAAATAACACCCGAAGCCAAAACTATTCTAAAGAATCTTCACCTTTGACGCCGGACGTGTAATTTCTCGTGCCTCCGACGGTCGTTATTCCGCGTAAAAGCCTTGCCGCAAGTAGAACATGCATAGGGCCGCAATCCTCGGTGCGAACCGTTAATGTGGTCGTCTAGATTTGCTTTCCTGGTGAAACTTCTCCCACAATCATCGCAGCTATGCTTTGCATTCTCCACTATCCTCCGGTTCAACTGAATAAACCCGCCGGGATGATCAGAAAGTTCAGGGTGGTAGTTTCTGGTATGCTTATCGCGATCTTTGTTTGAAGAGAAGCCGAACTGCGCAAAGGAGCAAGTGGTGACGGGACACTGGAATGGTCGGTCGTGCCGATTCGAATGGCTTTTCAGTGCTTCCTGGGTCTCGAAGCCCTCATAGAAGTACGCACAATCGATGCGGTCACATTTGAAAAGGTTGATTCCGTAATGTTCTTTTAGCTCCTTGGAGAGGTCGCTGCATTCGTCTAAATCGAGAGAAAGCTTGCTGATGAGTTCTCTATTCTTCTTCAGCACCTCTTTGAGGTCTTTGATGCTGATAAGATTTCGTTCTTTTGGTGGCAGCTCACTATGACCCAGGATGTGAGTCCATATTTGGAGGAGATATTGATAAAAGTCGAATTTCTCAAAGGCTTCACAATCCCTTCTTGCATTCTCTTTAATCTCGGCTTCCAGGTCTTTCTGTTCCCCTCCAAACTTTATGGGCTCTGGCTTGCGGGCAAGGCAAAAGGCCCGCAGGGCGATGGTCGCATTCGTTATGTACTTCACCTGAGTGTCGAAGATGGAAGCTGAATTCTGTATGACGGTTTTCAAGTGAGCCGGCCACTGAGAGGCTGCATAATCCTGGAATGCGTAGAACCCTTTCTTCGCATTCGATTCTCTTATTCCATCTTGAAGATCCTTGTAAAAGTAAACAGTTGAAAGGTAGTTGAGACAGCGAAAAGCCAGGTCACACTCCACGGCTTGTGGATTTATTTTTTCAGACTCCATAACAAACCTAGATAATACGTATAATCAGCGGTAGAAATCTCAGAACGATCAATTCGACTAACTCTCTCGCTAGTTGGTGGCTAAACTCTACCCTTGTTTCCCCGATAATGTGTACCAATGGCCCACACATGTGACGGACATCGTGGCGTAATTTGATTCCTTTATCTTGGGGGTGAACAACTCCATCGTCCGTGACTCTAATAGCAAGTGCAGCCTTGAGCTCATATAGCTTAAGAGGACGATTTGCATATGCAAGCCAACCGAGGATTTCTTTGGATCGACTCCACATATTCTGACTCAAGGTAGTGCGCAAGCGTTCAAGAATGCGCTCGTAGCTACAAATCCGAAAACAAAAAGTCATTATGTCGAATCTTGAATAAACAAAAATGCATCATGGGAATTGCGCATCGATTTTACGCAGCAGGTTCTGGAATGGATATCAACTCACACTTTTTTATAGGTGTCAGGAAATTCTTTCTCCCATAATTCTTTCTTGACACTATAGCGGTCAGAATGACCGAAAAGATTCTCGATCACCAGAGATGCATACAAAAACACACCTTCAATATTGTTAGTAATTGATCCATTTATTCCAAGACGAATGAGAACTATCATTTACCCATTGAGTTTTTACAAATCTTTTCTTTAGCCCGTGTCGTATCCCCGTCGTCGAGTTCAAATTTTCTGCTGAGTTCGTCGATCCTCTTTGATACAAATAACCCGATGTCCTTTGCACTGTAATTAAGGCGTATTGGGAACTTCTTAAATCTATCATTGGATTCAATATCGTTCTCTATTGAATCACAATCGGTGCTGAGAAGCATTACTCGGATTCTTCCTGGCTGGTTATTGTCATCGCACCTTTGTACCATAGCCTTTAGGATCTCCACGATTCGCCTTGTGTCGGCCTTTTCCAACTCATCTAGACCATCAATGACAATGAAGCGATTCTTGTCAATTTCAGCGAATAGATTTAGGAGCCCAATGGCCGTCTGTTCATCCTTTAGTTCATGACCCCCCCTCAATGACTTGTCGTACATAGTGGGGAGGATGTCCCAGTCATGAGCCAACATTTGAGTAAGGAGACTCTTCATAATAGAAAGCACACGCGGTTCGGCAATTTGTCGATTGTCCTGTCTGCAATAGAAATAACTTGTTTTCGACTCCTTATTGAATTCTGTAAGATGGTCTATTATTCTGGAGGCGAGAATAGTTTTCCCTTATGAAGTGGTCAGGACATATTTCAGAGACCAGGCTGGGGAAGTCTTTATACATACCTGCGCCCTTCTTTCCATTCACCCAAAGCCCTGAAAAGTCCGGTATGTCCTCCTCCATCCAATTCTTGACCTGTTCATTCTCGAGGAACCATCTTCCTGTTTTGGGGTGTGCCGATGTGATCTTTTGATAGTCCTCGTGGTATTGCACTTCTGGTTTCTGGTCGCCTGGACTACGGAGCCAGTTTACAACCTCACGATATTGCTTTTGTCTGCGACGCTCTTCTCTGGATTCAGACTGAGACGTAAGAAGCTCGCGCATTTGGTGATAACTTTGAATAATTTCGCTTCTAAGCTCTTCATAATTTCCCTGATTTCGCACAACGAGGTCATCAACTTGCTGCTGTATATGAGATGATATTTGCTGCTGTTGCACCGCAAACTCCTGCTGCTCCTCAAATCTCCGTTGTTGTCTAGTTGCAAGATCGCATAATATTTGAGTGATTTGAGGGCCGGCTCCATTGTTTTGGATACTCACAGCGGTCTCCAAAATTGTCTTGTGATTGTCAAACAAGCCGAGTAACGCTTCAAATTTCGTGTCGTAATCTTTCCTGTTCACAACGAATGTTTTTGCCCAATCTGATACATTATTTGCGTCAGTATGTGACATTCGTCGCATATATATTCTTTTGGAGCAGGATAAGAAGTATACCTCGAACTTTGAACAGACTCAGAAGATCTGAGTTGAATTGCAGAAGATCTTCATAGATCCAGGCCAGGCAAATACCCCACTGGGGCTGCTGTTGTAAAATAGACTGGTGCTCGGCGACTAGAGGCAATGTACCTCCCAGCTTATCGTAGGTTTCGAGGATTAGATCAAATGCAGCGGCGTTCTCTTTTGCGCTCTAGTGAATTACGGCCTTGTCAGCTGGATCCAATGAATAGGGCAAAGGGTGATTGTCATTAACGCACTTCAATAATTGATTTTGTGGGCCCCCAGATACAAGAAGACAAATCGGAAAGTTCTGGATCTTGACCAAGACAGGGCCGTACAACGTTTTCGAATTGTTCAAGAGCTTGGATAAAGCGGGCAATCCTCGTGAAGTCCATCATTCCCTTGGCCTTTTCTTGGTCACGCTGAATAGTTATGACGCATGCTTGCAAAGTTTGTACTGTTGTGCTTCTGAAGACGCGCAGTCGGTCCTCGCTCAGAGACAGTTTGAACTTGACCAATGCATCAATCAGAATCCTTTCCATGATTTTACAGCACTGGTATCCAAACCATGCATGTTAGAGTTGAGTATTTGGTGGTGCGGGATATCGATAAAGCTGAGATAGTGTCACCCAGCTTAATTGCGGCAATGTGAGCAGAACAGGAGGAAATTGCGGTGCAATCCAATTCTGGGTGCGGGGACCGATCGATTCATTACCTCGCGCCTGGGGAATTTGCCTTGTATTTTTGGCCTACCATCTAATGAGAGCCGCCTGGTCCGCCTGCAGCTGAGCCTACAGATGAGCCCCGTATCACCGCATATGCTGACAACAAGGCAAACTACAAGGCAAACTACTACAAGGTAAACTACAAGGTAAACTTCAAGGCAACGAGGCCGCCGATGAATATCGCGCCACTTTTGCCCCAGCCCCAACAAATCTTTCTTGGCGTTGAGTAATTTCTGCACCGTGGTGCGGAAACGAGGGTTTGAACTTTGGTACTCGCGCAAGGGGATGACAGCTACATGGCTTTGGTTTTGCTTGAACATCAACGGCTTGGAGAGTCAATTGCCAGGAGATTGCAAATATATAGATCGAATGTTTGAATCAAACTTGCTTGCTATTTTAAAGCGGCAATTGGCAAATCAGTTCGCGGCGAAGGGTCAAGAAACTTTCCCGGGACCTTTCAACCTTGAATTTGCAGACCTGAGTCTATGTACGCTACCTGTGTGGTGCTAAAATTGCATTGAAATGGTTGATTTCACATGCTATTTCGCCATCTCAAAACCCCCACTCGTACAGGGAGCATTCGGAACTGATTGGCCATCCCCCGTATGGCTGCATTGGGTAGGATTGATTGCCTTGCGCTGGGGCTTCACTCTTTCCGCTGCCTCATTATGTAGTGCAACGGCGACCGTGCCTAATTGAGGCTCAACTCATTTGCTGTACCGTCTGGTGAGCGAGAATACGGGCGGCTGGGCTGATTTGCAGGCGGATCAAGAGGCCGCCCAATGCATTCAATCGTGACAAGCGGATTGAACACAACAAACACCCCAGACTCGTCTTCCATTCATTATCCTTGGCTCCAAAAACTACAGAACGTAGTCACTATCTAATGCTCGCTGATCACTCATCATGTCGTTGAACAACTTGTTGAACCCGCAAGAAGAACCCATTGAGCTCACCGACGACGAGACTGCATTCCAAGACTGGTTCTCAGATCAAAGGTAATGATGCAAAAATCTTTGCCAATGCCGTTAGCAGTTATTAATCTGTATCCTATAGAGACATATGGGATTTAGATTTTTGGGACAATGATCAATCCCAGGCTAGCCATGATGCAAATCCACGGGCCATTCTTGACAGTAGCTTAGATGACATGCATCATGGAGTGCAGGATTTTTGGACCCATACATTCACCAGCAACCAACCACCATTTAACAATTTGCTAACTCAGGAAGTTGTCGACGGTTCATCAAGTGATAGTGGAGGAGCCTTGTCTCATCCTGAAAGTTGTGAACAAAGCACACCACTGTCACCCAGTAATTCCACATTCAACGCTGAACAAGTTTGTTATGGCATGGTATGTCGACACCCACTGTAATTCCATCAATTTCGGCTTATCCTTACTTATGGCTCGTAATTCATCCTTGCAGCCCCTGCCATGTTGCTGACATGTCCTAGATACACCATCTAGATGTCAAATTGCCCGGTGAGATGGATAAGCTTGTCGCACAGCTTGTTCAATGCAGAGAAAGCACCGGGTCAGGTGTTCAAAGGTTCAACCTAAGACCAAAAAGCGACCATGTTTTACTCTCACTTCCTGACGGGACCAACTTTGGATACCCGCGGGACAACTTTACCAAGGTCCTTTGCTTGCTTCTCCCTCGGGATGACTTGGAGTTTGAGGGTGTTGCCCTTTATCGAAACATTTTCACAAAGATCTTCAAGGCCAACAAACCTGGCGATGCCATAGTTCAAGTAGATGTCAACATTTACGGCCCACCAGAAAAGGCTGATGAGATTGGTGAGATTTTATCCAAGGCAAAGGCCTGGCTCCAGAAACCAGAATTTCACAAGAGAGATGTTATTTACAAAAACCCTCATATGATTAAATTCCCCGAGATTCATGCATCACCAGAGATTGAAATGACAGGAAACGAACCTTCTGATGCGATGCGTGATCACGATCCCGACATTGCCCGATTCGTCTCACAGGTTCAAACCTCCACGAATAGAGCGGCAGGACTGGAACGCGCGACGGCTGACCAGCGTCTAAAAACGAAACTCTTAGAGTGGGTAGGTTCGAATTCATGATGAGATGCACTTTTGACACCACATAGACATCAAGAAACAGCGCTGGCGTTCATGTTGGAACGAGAGTCTGGCGATATCAAGCCAGAGTTTAGACTTTGGAGGCCTGAAATGATTGAAGGTAGGGAGATGTGAGTATCAATCGTTGAAATTAATTAATTCTTAGCTTATTGGTGTCAGTTTTATTCACAGGATCACGAATGCCCGATCGTCTCTGCAACCCGAAGAAAACGGAGGCGGAATTCTGGCAGATGAAATGGGAATGGGGAAAACGCTTTCCATTCTCTCACTCCTTCTGAAAACCAAGGAAGAAGGCATTCGGTGGGCCGAAAGCAATAACAATGATGATTTAACTCATTCGGATATTGAGACGTATGCTCAGTCTACGCTGATCATCGTGCCCTCGGAATGTGAGTGAAATGAATGTTTATCTGTGTCAGCGTCTGTTGATAAGCTAACGCAAGGAAGTATTAATTAACAGCTGGGTCAAGGAGATTCAACTGTGAGTCTTATTTCGGTCTAACAATGGCAGCCTCCCAATAACTAACATTATTATAGCCATCTTGGCGACGCGGTCCAAGTGATTAAATATCATGGGGACAGAAGAGAGAGGGATCCGAGTTTTCTCGCCAAGGCGGATATAGTGCTGACGACCTACAAGACCTTGGCAACCGATTTTGTATCCACGAAACATAGAACAAGCCCACTCCATAGCATGGGATGGTTTCGAGTCGTGCTAGATGAAGGTTGGTGGAAGCGATTCCCTGATTGAGGACCATACTGATAACATCACAGCACACAACATTCGTCGGCCCGCAACAACGTATCACAAGGCATGCGTTGCTCTCAGTGCACGGTCTCGGTGGTGTCTTTCAGGAACTCCCATCCAAAACCGACTTGAGGATATAGGCGCCCTGTTTTGCTTCCTCAAAGTGAAACAATTTCACAGCATGGCCCGTTTCAAGTGGTATCTGGTCCAACCATTTGAGCAAAACAGCCCAGTCGCTGTAGAAAGACTCATCATGCTCTACAATTCTGTCGTTCTTCGGCGAACTAAAGATGTACTTGTCCTGCCAGCTCAAGAAAATCGTATCCGAGAGCTAGATTTGAGTCCCGAAGAGAGAAGTCAATATGAAAAAACGGCCAAAATCCTCAATCGCTCAATTCGACAATTTATAGGCGAGCATGAGATTGCGACAAAATTTGGCCTCTTTCAAGCCCACCTGCAGCTCCGCATCTTTTGCAACCACGGCACACACCAAAAGCTTTTCTCGTGGAAGATGAAACAGAGTAAGGCTGAAGGGAGAGAAGCTCTATTGACAGAGCTTGGGGTCAACGCTGAAAGAGTCTGTGCTATTTGCCGGCAGCCACATCCTGCTATAGTTTCAAGGATACGGAATTCCTTTGAGAAGAACTGTGGCCATATATTTTGCCAGGATTGCTTGGAAGATGTGAGCGAGTTCCAGGTCGAGCAAACTCAAAAGCAGTGTCCATTGTGTGGTTTGCGCAGTGACAAGCCCAAGCATGAGACAGGCAACTACCCAACACCCCCCGAGCATGAGGATGTCACAATGGCAGATGCTGGTGCTGATTCTGATGCTAATGTTAAAGGTGAAGAAAATGATGATAGTTATTTTAACCACGTTGGTTATTCAACCAAAATGAAAGCTTTGGTAGAGGATGTTAAAGAAACTCTCAATGAAACTGTTGTCCAGGATAACGGGACAAAGAAAGCAAAAAGGTAACCAAAGGAGTCAGCTTCACGTCGAGATATACTGATGAATTCTCTTATTAGCATCATCTTTTCTTGCTGGACACGGACGTTGAATCTCATTGAAATATATCTCAAAAGAGAAAACATCGAATTCCTCCGCGTAGATGGCGAAATGCTCATGTCGAAAAGACAACAAATCCTCGATAGATTTTCTGAAACTGGTGGCCCTCAAATCATGCTTATGACAACCGGAACCGGCGCTTTTGGGTAAGCAACATTGAACTTGACTCCAATAAACTATACTGATAGTGCCGTAGGTTGAATCTTACTGCAGCCAACAGGATATTTATTGTCGAGCTGCAGTGGAATCCCAGTGTTGAAAACCAGGCTATTGCGCGTGCTATTCGTCTTCGACAGCAAGATAAGGTGATCGTGACGCGCTATCTGATGAAGGATACGGTTGAGCAGGTGAGAAAATATTTTACTGTGAATATTAATTTTTACTAATTTAGGAATTAGCAAATGAGAGGTCAACAAAAGAACAAAGAACGAGCGGCAAAGGCTGGATTTGAGAGGGGGAGGGACGAGATTGATTGCAGTTCTTGATGGTGCATGAGCCGAAGTAATCGCTTTTTGTCATTTACATGATTGTATCATTTCGTATCTATGTCAAGTTTAAATTATCAAACAACGAAATAAGCATAAAGAAGCCAGGGTGACACCCTCCCGCCCTGATCCCCTTCACATAGGCTAAGACTTGACCTCATGACTACTTCGAGACTTTAACGAATCATTTTGGAGTTGCATTGCTGCCATATGCAAACCCAGGCAAACAGGGTAATCGGATATATCATTATCCTTCATCACCTTGTACGCAATTCTGGCCAATTCTACAAATGTGTTGGCGGTAATAGCATTAGCGAGGTTGTGGTGCGCAAAGGGGTGGCTCTGGGATCAATGTCGGCACTATTTGCCAGGTTTTGCCACAAGTTTGACTATACTGCGAAAACCGAGGTAATCACGCTGGGTTCCGAGGTGTTACCCTTGCATAATAAATAATTACGTCAGTTGCTAAAGTGGTTCGAATTTTTAATGTGGTTCGCATTTTCGCTGGTGGATGAAAGGGTTCTTTAGTAGCGCTAATATTGCAGTGCAATGGTCAGGGTATATATATAAAGTGGGGTGCCAAAGCTCTGTTAAAAAAGCTGTTTTCTGTAAGAGTAGTAAGTGGTGTGTTGTATTTCCCCAATGGAATAAAAGATCTATTCAACTGAAACTTGTACTAAATGGAATATATATATATATTGTAATATATCTCATTGTATTTATGTTATAATATACTCATCGTATTTTTATTGTATTATGATCCCATAGTAATTTGTTAAGCAAAGCTATTAAAAGGTAAAGAACACAGAGTAAGCATACCTTCCAGCTTTGCTTCTCTTAATAGGAGGTCATCAGTTATTAGTTAGCTAATAGCTATTACATTAATAAGCTACTTATAAGAAGCTAAGTAATAATAATATACCTGAGAAACCTAAAATATATTATTAATATTAAATTATTTTAAAAAATATAATTTAGTAAATTTAAGTTTTATATATTTAAAAAAAGATTTATTTAAATAATAAATATAAAAAATATAATATTATTATACAAAGATTAAATAAAATAATACTTAAAATAAAAATTAAAATAAAAAAAGCTTTTTATAGAGAAATTAATAGTAATAAATATAATAAGTAGTTAGATATTAAAACATTATTTAAGCTATTAAATAACATATGTTTTTGCATTTTAGCTTTTAGCAATAAGGCTACTAAATAGCCTTGCCTAGACTTAGAAAGGTATTATTCTAGATTATATAATATAATCCTAATATTAACTTTAGGCCTTATAGCTATAGCTAGTTAGAAGAAATAGAGAAGAATATAATAATAACCCCCTATAGTAGCTACTAGACCTATAATTATAAAAATACTATAAACCCTAGGATAAATCTATACTAATTAATCTAGGAATAGTTTATATTATCCCTTAGATTAGTAAGATATTAAATAAAGAGATATAATTCTACGTAATTAATTAGAACCTTATTAGTAATAATATCTATATATTAACTAGAATAATATTATAATCTGAACTATTAGTATATAAGAGCTTAATCTAATAATTATTATTAAAGTTCCTTATATTTATTATATAAAAGATTCTTAAATACTATATAAAGATATATTCTACTTATAGGTTAAGTTAAGCGGACTAAAAAGGGGTTTTTATTTTAAAAAAGAATTATAAAAAAAAGTAAGATTCTCTTTTTGCTTTATCTAAGGGGTAATTACTTTGCTTTTTAGATATAAGAAGAGCTAATAATATAAAAAACCCTTAGCTAATTATAAATAAGATTTTCCTTAAAAAATATAATTATATTATAAAAAGTAATTATTAAGAAATATAAAAGGAAAGGGGAAAGATATTAAAAATCTATTTTAATCCTAAAATACCTTAAATTACTAATTAGCCTAGAAACTTAGGACTTATATTATAATCTTAAAAGTAAAATAAATATATCTAAAGATATTTAAATAATAATCCTTTAATCTATTATTATATATAATAAAATTAATTTAATAGGAAAAAAGCTATTTAATATATTTTAAGTATATTTTATAGGAAAAGATAAAAAGTATTAAAAAAAGGCTAGAATTACCTATTACCTTAGAATATAAGATTATCTTCTTACTAAAGAAATATATTTTAAAAAGAATAAAATATATTTTTTAATTAAGCTTACCTAAGTCCTTTAATTTAAGGAATTTTATAAATAAATTATTAAAAAGATTAAAAGTATATAATAAAAGGTTAGAATATTTATAATTTTATATAAAAATAAAATATTTCTTAAGAATATTACTATAATAAAAGCATTTAAAATCCTTATCCGAAAACAAAAAAGAAAAGAAATTATACTATAAAACTCTTATCCCTCTTAAAAAGAAAGAAGATTCTATTAACTAAGATCCTTATTACTAGGAAAAGATATTAGATAATATATTTAATATAAAGAAGCTTATTAACCTTAAGAAGCTTTATATAAAAAATATAAATTTAGAAAAAAAGAATATAATATCTTTAAAAGTAAAGCTTATATTTTTTATATAATATATAAATAAGCTAATATCCCTTAAGTATAATTTATAGGAATATTCTATATTATACTTAAATAAAAGGCTACTATTTACTATTATAATAATATATATAACTTTTATAAGATCTTATCTTATTACTAAATAAGAAGAATAATATAAATAAAATATAAGGATAATAAGATATATTAAAACTATCTTAAAAGATAGTAAAAAGCCTTATTTATTAAAATACTCTAAAGTAATAGAAAATTACTATAAAAAGAGGTCCTAAAAAAGATTTTCCTAGAATTAGAAAACCTTTAAAAGGTAATTTTTATAGTTAACTAAAGTAAAAATATACTATAAATATAAATTATTAGTATTTATAATAATATTAAAGATTTTTCTTATTATCTCTAAAAACCCTTAAATACTTATAAAGATATATATTATTAGCTTTAAATTATACTAGAAAATATATTTATAGTAAAGGTAATAATACAAAAGCTCTTTAAACTAATAATTTAAACTAATTTTAGATTAATTAGATATACTAAGAATAAATTAAAAGCTATTATTAGTACTTTTAAATAAATAAGAGTAATAAAGCTTAAATTTATCCTATATAATAAAATTAGAAAATATATTATATTTATAAAAAGCTAGGCTATTAGTTAAGAAACTATACTATAAAAAAGAAAAAGGAATTATATTATAAATTTAAAAGAAGCTATATTAATAAGATATTTTTAATATTCCTAGCCTAGTATAAAGGGCCTAATAATAACTTTAATAATAATAAGTCCCTTATCTTTAATAAGGAAAAAAACTAAGAAAAAATATATAAAGCCTATTATAATAGTAATATATAGTATACTTTCTTTATAAGCTTAGTAAAGATTAATACACCCCTTATTTTAAACTAATTTACTAATTAAGTAATCTTATACTTTTTTACTAAAAGTAATCCCTTTAAAAAGAATATAATAAAACCCTAGGAGCTAGTATTATAGTTTTTTCTAAATAACTAATATTTAGTAGTAATATTCTAAGGTATTATTCCTAATATAAGTACTATAAACTTTTTAATTAATAATTATAAGTAATTTATTATATTATAAAGAAATATTATTTTCTCTCTTAAGCTTAATATAAAAATAATAAAAGAAATAAGAGTTATTTTTAGAGGAAATACCCTAATAAAGTTACTAGGTATAGTTATTATATTAATACCTTTTAAAATTAAAACCTTTTATATTATATTTATAAATACTTTTTTTTTTATTAATTTATAATATAAACTAATTAAGTATTTATTTTTATAATATTAAGAGCTATTTAGAAAGAGGTAATATTTAAATTCTAATAATATATAAATAAGGATATCCCTAGATATTTCTAAAGGTAGAGAAATTACTTGCCTAAAGTAATCTTATTAATATTAAACTATAATAAATTTATTATTATTTTAGTTATCCCTTTATAAAGAGACTTTATAAGCTTTTAAATAAAGTAGTGTGGGTTTATCCTGGGGGTGTTATAATATTTTCATAGTTATAGGTCTAGTAGCTACTAAGGGGTTATTATTGTATTTATCTCTATCTCTTCTAACTAGCTAGGGCTATAAGGCCTAAAGTTAGTATTAGGATTATATTATGTAATCTAGAATAATACCTCTTCTAGGTCTAGGCAAGGCTATTTAGTAGCCTTATTACTAATAGCTAAAATGCAAAAGTATATACTATTTAATAGTGTAAATAATATTCTAACAAGTAGGCTACTTAATTAAGTATAAAGCTTTTAAAAAACTTACTAAAGTATATAAAAAATACTAAGTTTATATAAAATAGCTTATTTACTTTATATTTACTATTTAAAATAATTATAACTTTAATTATTATATTATTATTAATACTTTCTATTTAAAAGATAGGCTTATTCTTTATATTATTAATTTAGCTATTACTTTTAATATAGCTTATTTCCTTCCTAATAAATCTATAAAAACCCTTTAAAAAAGTCTTAAGCTATATTAAATTAATATTTATTAAGAACCACCTAACTAGATTATTATAAATACTAGAATAAATTATATATTAAGAGAGCTCTACTAATAGATAGGCATTATAGGTATTTCTATTAATATAATACCTATTAAAGCCTATACTTTAATTAGTAAAATTAAATAATACTATAAACCTCTTTATAGGGCTTATAAGATAATTTAAAAAGAAGACCTTTCCCTTAAAATTAATAAGGCCCTTTAATCTATAATAAAGGTAATTAATAATATAACTAGACCTAATAATCTTATCCTAATCTTCCTAGTATTTAGTATATACCCTTAAATAATATAAATATTAATTCCTTTATTAGAAATAATAAAATAAGCAAAGCCTATTTAAAAAGTAATAGTAAGAATATACTATCTTTATAATAAAAAGAGAGTAAATAAGGCTCTAGCTATATATAATAATCCTAATACTTTAGTAAATATTAATCTTTTATTAAAATTAATAATATATATTTAAAGAGAAAAAAAAGCTAAACTAGCCTTTATATACTTATTACTAATAATAAAGAAATCTATATAATTAAATATATAAAAGGACCTATAAATTATTATTTAATAGTAATTAAATTATAGTATAAAAACCTTAAAATATAAAATAAAATAAAATAAAAAAGTAAATATTAGTTTATTAGCATAATTAAAGGAATAATACCCTATAAGATAGTTATATAGCTCTCTATATAACTCCTAGCCAAGGTAAATATACTATAATCCTACCTAAGTAGGATTAAAAGAGAAGATTAGATATTAATAAAACTATTACTAAAGAACCCCCTAATAATTACTAAAGACCCCTATTATAATCTTAGCTAGTTTATATTAAGAATCCCTAGGACTTACCTATATTAATTAATTCTACAAAGTATATAGATATAATCCTATAGATTAGTAAGATATTAAATAAAAAAATATATTATTAAGTATTTAGTTTATTAGTAATAAAACCTTATATATTAACCTAGATTAATATTATCTTTCTATTTAATTATAATTATTATAATTACCTAAAAAAATATAAAATTATCCTTTATATTTATTATATAAAAGATTCTCTTTATCTTATTTATAGTAAACTTATATATTACCTTAGTAAATAAAAAGAATATAA
The DNA here is from genome assembly GCA_004380915.1 of Calonectria pseudonaviculata. NCBI lineage: Eukaryota > Fungi > Ascomycota > Sordariomycetes > Hypocreales > Nectriaceae > Calonectria > Calonectria pseudonaviculata. The sequence continues at coordinate 251,920 of PGGA01000016.1, forward strand.
TAAACTAAAGAAATTTAATTTTATATTTCCTTAATTATACCTTTTCTAATATAATTATATTAAGCCTATAAGAAGATAATATTAATATTAAAGGATTAGAGATAAACCTAGATATTATTACCCCCTAATTACCTAATAAATATAAAGTATATTAAAGTAAAATAAGAGAATTTCTTAAATAGCTTTTAATCCTAATAAAGCTTATTTTATAAGTAAATCTATAAATATAAGAACTTTATTATTTAGTATATAATTATAAGACTTATAATAAAGAGAAAATAAATATTAAAATTATATATTTTATAATACTTAGTATATAAAAAGACCTAAAAGGACTTTAAATTTTTAATATATTCTAATTAGACTTTAATAAAAGAAAAATAAAATACTAAAAGAAGCTAAGAATAGTAAAAATATTCTAGGACTTTCTTAGAAATTATAATATTAAAATTACTAAAAAAGAAAAACCTATTTCTAAAGTCCTTAATAAGATTACTAACTAAAAGAAATTCTATTATTAAACAAAAAAAAAAGCTAAAGCTCTTAAAAAAACTAATAAAGAATTCTAATTTTATTACTAAAATCCTTATTTTATTCCTAAGATTATTAAAAAGGCATAGAAATTATAAATAATATTATTATAAGATATTATATTATTATAATTAATTATAATTTTACTAATATTATCTTCCTAATTAATATAAACTAAAATAATCCTAACTTAAAATATATAAGTATTATCTATAAATACCCCTTATAACTAAAGTTTAATATACTTTTAGAATACCCTATATTACCTATAATATTTATTTTAACCCTAAATATTATAATTAGTAATAATAATATCCTTTTATTAATAAACTCCTATATCCTAAGATTATATTTAAAAAGTCCTAATAAATAAAAAGCTAAATAGTAAAGACTTTATTTAGCTTAAAAAAAATTATCCTAATAATTTAAAATATAATAATAAAAAATATAAGAATTTTAATTTAAAACTTAAATACTTTTATAATTAATACCTAATTATAAATATTAATAAATTCTTATATATATAAGTATTCTAGATTATATTTAAAGGAAAGGCAAAGGAATATTACTTTAATATAATAATTATTAATAAAGAATTTATACCTTTTAATTAAATATTTATAAAAATAAAAAAGGAATTTAAAAATATATAAATTCTTAATAAATATTATTAAAAATAGTAAATCCTATATATTTATACTTAGATAAAGTAAAACCTAAATATAAAATAATAAGAAGCTCTTTATAAGTTCTTTAATTAACTTAAAGTACTTTAATAAGTATTATAAAGTATTCTAAAGAATAATAAGATTACTTAAGTATAATTACTTAGTATATATAATAGTATTAAAGAATTATAAAGTATAATATTAAACTTATTCTTAATATATAAGGAAGTATATTTATAGATTTAATATACTTTTATTATTATAAGTATATTAGTATAATATATTAAGTTTATATTAATTATATTAGAAGAATAATTTATAATAAAATAAGTATATAAAGGCTATAAAAATAATTAATAAAGACCTTTATAGCTAAGATACTAAATTAAATATTATAAAGATAATTCTATTTTAAAGTAATTATATTAAAAGAATAATAAATAATATATATACTTTAAAGAAGGATATTTCTTAATAAGATATATAATAAAAGAAAAAAAAAAGGTATATAAAAAATATAAGAAGATTAAAAAGGACTTTTACCTTAGTAAAGCTATTTATAATTTATATCTAGCTAAACTTAATAAGTTTAATAATAATATAAAAACTAAAAAAGGAAAAAAAAGTAATAATAATAAAAATTAATTTAAAGTAATTTCTATAGAAATATATACTTATTTTATAAGTACTATTAAAATTATTAATTTACCCTTTATTTTAATTATACTTATAAATTAAGTAATTACCTACTATCTTATATAAAAAGACCCCTTTTATAATCTTTAAAAGAAATTATAAAAAAAAATAATAAAGTTTATATTTAATAATTACTATAGCTTAAATAAGTTCTATAGTATTATACTTAATACTAGAGCTATAAAGATATCTATTAGTAGCTAAGAATAATAGCTTATATTATAATAAATAATAATTATATTAGCTAAACTAGATATATCTAAAGTAAGAAAAGTAATTATTAGATTTAGAGGGGGAATACTATAATTATCTCTTAGTATAGTAAATATTATTATAGTATAATCTTACTAATATTAAACTCTAGTAATTATATTACTAATTTAATTATCTTTCTATTAATAGGCTATATAAACTACTAATAAGAGCTAACTACTCTATAGAGAGATAAGTAATTAAAAAATTAACTAAGATTTACTAAAAATACTAGCTAAATACTAAAGTACCTTAAAGGTTTAAGTTTATAATTTAAAATAATTCTAAATTTAATTATTATATTATTATAAATATTATATATCTTAAGAGTAAATCTATATTATATATTATTAATAAAGTAATTATATTTAATATTACCTATTTTCTACCTAATATATTTATACTAATTATTTAGAAAGTAATAAAAATATATTAGATTAATATCTATATAGAACTATTTAACTAGGTAATTACTAACCTAGGAAAAAGCTTTATTAATAAAGAATTCTACTAAAAAGTAAAAATAAAAGGTATAATTATATTAATTATACCTATTAAAGTATATAATTTAGTTAGTAAAGTTAAATAATACTTTATACTAATTTAGTATATATATATAATTATCTAATAAAAGGATCTATCTATAAAAGCAAAGGAAGCTCTTTAGGTAATAATAAAAGCTATTAATAATACTACTAGCTTAAATAGCCTTATACTTATACTTTTAGTATTTAAATTATATTTATAAATAATAAAGAACTCTAAACCCTTATTAAGTATAATAAAATATACTAAAATAATCTAAAAAGTAATAATAAAAGTATATAAGATTTATACTTAATAGCAAATTATTAATACTCTTATTATATATAATAGCCTTAATATCTTTATTATCCTAAATCTCCTAATATTATTATAGGTTTATATATATTAAAAGAAAGTAAAATAAATAAGAATATATATATTTATTATAATTAAAGGAGAAATCTATATTATTAATAATACCTATAGACCCTTTAAATTTTAATTAATAATTATTAAACTATTCCTTAATGACTTTAATAATAAAGAAGCTTTTTAAGAGTTATTAACTAAGTAATCTAAGGAAAGTAAGCAAAAGAATAAATAAAATCTTACCTATAAATCTTAATTTTTAGTACTAATAGAAAAAAGAAGAAAAGAATAATCTTAAAAGAATATTACTAATATTATCCTAATATAGCTAATTCTAAAGAAAGGTGGAGAATAATTATAAAAGAATCTTATTATAATTAATATAAACCTAATTAATTAATTTAAAGATAAAATTAAATATATTAAGGTATTTATATTAATAAAAGAGAAATTTAACCTTAAACTTATACTTAAATTCTATAAAAAGAAGATTATTATAATACCTAGACTACTATTTAAGGTATTAATTATAAAGAAGATTAAAGGATTAATTTAATATAATATATTTAAGTTTATTTTATTTAATAAGGATACATATAATAGGATTAGAATTTTTAAATTATATATTATAAATAAGATAAAAGATAAGAATACTAAATTGCTATATAAGAAGTTATACTTAGTTATTTAAGGCTATTTATATTTGGTTAAAATATAAGTAGGAGGCTTAACTAGGTAATTCTAGGAGCAGATATAATTAGTATTTAAATAACTATAGTATTAGTCTCTTTTTGCCCTACTTAATAGAATAATTAACTTTATTTAATATTATAATCTTAATACCCTTTTAATATTAAAAATAATAAACTCTATTAAACCTAACCTAATATTTAAGATAGCTTTTTATACTAAGATTAATATATTATAGCCTACTTTTAATATTATTAAAAATAGCTAAGTCTAAATTATATTTTAAATATTATATTCTTTATACTTTATTATATCTTTCTACCTTAAAATATACTAATAATAAACTTTATATTAAATACTTACTTAATCTTATTAAAACATTTAAATTAAAGCTTAAAAAAAAAGAGCTCCTTAGATTATTTAGAATTTTTATTACTAATCTTAAATTATTCTAAAAAATATAATTTATTAAATTTAAATTTTATATACTTAAAAAAAGTAATTATAATATTAATAATAAAAAGTTTATTTAAAAAGAGTATAAGAAATTTAATATTATTATAAAGAAATTAAATAAAATAGTAATTAAGAAGATAATTAAAGCAAAGGAAGCTTTTTTTAGAGAAATTAATAATAATAAATATAATAAGTAACTAAAAAGGATAATAAGTACTATAACCTATGTTAAAAATTATAATAAAAATAGGTCTAAGAGTAAGTATAAAGGTCGCTAAAAAGTTATAGAAAATTGGTAGTCTGGGCTAGATTTTAAATATCTAGGAAATTAAAAGCGTGTTTATTTATAATTAATAAATCTAGTTTACAATTAATAAAATCGGTTTATAATTTTGTGGCCCCAGAGGAGCTGTTAGAGTGGCATTGGCTATATAATACAGTGTGCATTATATATATATGCTATATCTCTATTTAAGGCTATACTAGTAAGGGTAAGAAGGTAATTCTTATATAATTATTTATAATTTAGAGATATAATTAGAGATTGATTTTTATATTAATATTATTCCTAATTAAGAAAGGTATTATATTATAGCTCTAAGATATTATATAGGCTTATATATAATCTAAGATAAAATTAAATTATATAATCCTTATATACTTTCTAATAAGTATCCAATATAAATACCTAAAGAATATAATTATAAAGATAATTATATTATTTTATAGAATACTAGAGATAGGAAACTATTAGTAAGTAATATATAATAAGTATTATTTAAAGAAGCTCTAAATAATTATATTTACTTTTAATCTATACTTATTAATATTATTACAAAAGAACCCTAGCTTTATAATTACTAGAATATAAATAGATAATATAATTAGTATATTAGACTAAGTATTCCTAAAGCTAAAGAAGGAAAAGCTTATAAAAGTTACTTTTAAAGCTAAATCCTAAGAAATACTAATAATTAAAGAACTACTTATATTTAATAGTATAATTATTATTTTATTAAAGAATAATAGTATTATAATATATTAAAAAGGATAAAATAAGAAGATTATATTAATTAAAACTAAGAACCTAAAGGCTATTAAATAATAATATATAGAATAATAAGTATAAGGAGTATATATTATCTTAATTTACTAACCAAAGGATATTATAATCTCTTTATTATAATATAATTCTAAGAGCCTAATAATATATAAATTAAGGCCTTAAATAAGTGCCTTAAGTAGTAATAAAAAAACCTTAATTATAGATTTATATTTATTTTACTTAACTATTTAATAGTAAAGCTATTTATATTTATTAATAATATATTTATAAATAATATTAATCTTTCTTCATAATTTAGGTTTATTATAATCCTTGCTAATAAATAACTAAATAATAAAATATTTAAGATAAATAGGAATATTATTTATTATAATTTAACTAAGTATAAAAGAATAACCTAAAGTATATTAGTATTAGAGATCTATAGTATAATTATAGGTATAGATATTTATTGCAATTAACCTTATAAGCTCTAAAGTAAGGGGTAATAATAAGGCACTTTATATACCCTTAACTAATTTAAATAAAATCTTATAAACTAAAGATTAAATAATATATTAAATATCTAATCTTTCTTAATACTTATTCTCTATTCTTATCCTATCCTTTACCTTCCTTTTATATTTCTATAATTATATTCTAATTCCCTTTTATTTTTCTACTAAAGAAAATAAAAAGAAATTATAAGAAAATTAAGATCTTTATAATATAATATTTATTTCTTTTTTTAGGGAAATTATAATTAAATTATAATAATATTTTAACTAAAGGATTATATTATCCCTTTAATAAAAAATATTTATTTTTTTATAATTTTACCTTAGCTTACCTTAAAAGGAAATATTAAGGAAAAAGGTAATATATATATATACCTCTAGTTATAATAAGAAAGATAGATTCTATATTTTACCTAGTCCTAGTTAATATTAATATAAAGTCTATTCTTATTTTATTAATAAACCTATATAACCTCTAATTCTCTATAATAAGTAATATTAGCCTTTATTTATAATAAAATCCCTATAATAAAAAAATAATAATACCCTTATTATTATTTATATAAATAATCCTTTAACTAATTATAATAAGATTAGATATTACTAAAGATTTAGTTAGAATTAGGATTCCTAGGGCCATAGGATTATTAGGTAAAATCGCAGCTTATATTAAATTATATAGACCTAAGATTATAATTATAACTAAATATACTAACTATACTATATTACTTCCTATAAATAGAGAAGAAATAAAATAATTAAAAATATAATAATATAAATATATAATAATAAATAAATAAGAAAAAGGAAAACTATAAATTAAGGATTCTTTTTAGCTATTTAATATATACTAAAGAGCAAGCTAGGGCTAACCCTTTTTATATAAAAAGTATATACTAAGTAATAATAATAAATTAATCTCTAATTTAGTATTAAGCTATATCTAAAGGTAAAAGCTATTAATAGGATAACTATAAAGCTATTTATAGCTTTAAAAGTAAAAGCTACTAAAGAAAATTAAATATAACTCTAAAAGAAAAGGTAATAAGCAAAAAATAAAGATTATTAAAGTATATTTAGTAAATTAGTAAAATTAAAATAATATATAAATACTAAAAATAAAAATAATATTTATATATAACTAATATAAAAAAAAAAGTAAAATATAAAAATATAAATAATTATAATAATAATAAATTACTTTATAAAGAGATAGAAATCTATATTCTATTAATACTCTTTAAAGTAAAATTAAATTATTAATTATAATATTATTAATTATAATAATTATACTTAATTAATAATATTTCCTTCTAATAGAATAGGACCTAAAGATAACTTACTAAAAGTAATTAGTAGCTAGACTAAAGAAAAGGAAGCTTTTATAGCTAATATAATATTCCTATTAATATTACTCTATTCCAAGATATCTAGTTTATTATCTATAAAGATAATAAGTTATTTACTTATAGGGTAAATAGCCTAGTAAGTACTTACTTATAAGCTAATAATACTCTATAAAGTAATAGATTATAAAATATATTCTTTATTACTAAAGTAAATAAAATATTATTTAATAAATTATTCTACTAATTATATATTAACCTAGCTATAGGTATTAAAGGTAATTATCTTAGTATAAAAAAAGGGCCCTAAGGTATTAGCTTAGTATATTAGAATATACTTATAAAAAGTATTAATTAAATTAATTATATAATTATTTTTTTATTAAAATATAAATATTATAATTAAAATATAAGACTATTAACTAATTAATACTAATAAGCTATAAAATATATAAAAAGATAATATTTAAGTAAATATTTTTCTAATATTAAGTATAAAAATATATAATAAAGCCTATATATTTCTTATTACCTAAGGTAATATATTTATTATAAATAATTACTACCTAAATATATTAGAACTTATTTCCTTTAGTCTCTATAATATAATTAATAATTATAGGGTATATTCTAATAATTATAGTAAGAACTTCTTAGACCTTTAATAATACTATAGTAATATATTTAGATATAAGTATAAAAATATTATCTATTTTATACTTTCTAATAATAATTATAATAAAGAGCAAATTTTCTAAGGCCTAGGCTAATATAAATAGAATTAAACTTAAATAAAATAATATAAATATATTATTTACTTCTTATTAAGAAATAATAAATATAATATCTTATAAGACTAAGCTTATAATATCTTAAATATCTTTATTCTCTAGGTATTAAATATAGATCTAATCTAAGAACTTCTTAGCTTAAGTAAATCTACCTATAATATTATAAATTATTATTATACCTTTTTAAGTATATAGGAAATTTTCCTAAGTACCTTTATAAAGCTTTTAAAGGGACTTAGCTAAAATACTAAGTTATTCTATTATATTAATAATAGTTCTAGCTAGGTTAATAAAGTCTAATTATCTTTTACTATTTATATAGCAAAGGGCTAGTAAAAGGTCCTTATTTATTAGATCTTTATAAATCTTAAAATATATATATTATTAGCTAATTAAGGATATAGCTTTAATAATAATAAAATAATAAATATATTAAGAGGTAGAAATATACCTTCTAAACTAATTATAAATAGGTATATTAGTAATTATAATATATAAGATTATAATAATAATACTATCTTTATTAAAGGAAATATTAACTTTTTTAATAGATAAGATTATTTTAATATTAAGGTCCTATTTTTATATTAAATATAAGATAAGGAAGGTATAGTTATTTTACTAAGAAGTAACTTAAAATATAAAAAAAGTATTTTTAATAATAAGGTAATATATAGGCTAGCTAATTAATAAATATAGATTATTAGGTATATAATAATAGTAAATCTAGTATTCCTTATTAATATAGCTATCTATAGAATTAAATCTAATATCTTTTATATATTATTAGTATAATTAATATAAAGCTAAGAAATTATATATCTAATATAAGAAATATTTACTTTTTTTATTAGTAAGAATACTATTTTTATTACTATAAAGTTCTAATACTTATTATTATCTAAAATAATTAAGCTTTTATTAATATAATTTTAATAGTTTATAAAAGGCAATATAATAACTAAGATCTTTAGATAAGTATTTATTAGAAAAAGGAAGGATATAGAATAATCCTAAGTTAGGTATAATTAAGAGGATTATAAAGGGAATAATATTAATATCTAAGATTAATTCTTATAAAATAAAAAGTAAATAAAATATTATTATTTACTTAGGCTCCTAGGGTAACTAATTAGGGCATATAATTATATTTACTTAATATTAGCTTAGCTTGATTACCTTAATATTTCTTAAGCTAGGGCTATTATAATACCTAAATAGTGCCCTAATATAGCCTAGATTTCCCCTTATAATAATATACCTTTTCTTCTTAGGATTTAAATATATCTTTTAATAAATATAGCCTAAGCTATATCTTAGGTAATATAACTAGTATTTATCTTATTAATTAATAATAAAAGATTAATAAAGGGGTATAGTTTATTAGTAGTACTTTTATAGTTTCTTATAGAATAATAAAATTAAAGGGAAATATATAATAAAATGTTATTTTCTTATATATAGATAGTAAGGCTATCCTAGGAATAATATTTAGTACCCCTTATTCCTTTTATTAGTTTTATTATTATCTTATCTAGTAAATAATCCTCCTATTTAGAATTAGTCCTCTTATTCCTTTCTTATAATTTAGAATTTCCTTATTAGTTTTATTTCTTTTTAAAAGGTACTTATTTACTAATTAGGGTTCCTTTCTTAGCTATCCCCTATCTCTTTTTATTAATTTATTAATTATTATAAAGGTACTTTTCTTATTATTAGGCTAAATATTAGGTCTTTTCTTCTTAGCTTAGGGAAATAATAATAGTCCTTTATTATTTTATTTTAATTAATTTATTAGTTTTTTATATTTATAGAGTTTTTTTATAACACCTAGTAATACTTTTTATAATATTAATTACTTCCTAATTAATTTAAATATTAAAATTACTAGGATATTCTTTTTATATAATAATATATTTATATATTTTATAGTCTTCTTTTTTAGTTATATAATAGTCTAATATTCTATCTAGCTCCTAATATTAATATTTATCCTTCTATTACCCTAATTATATTTTCTTTATATTAATTAAGCTTAGATAATATTCTAGAGAAATAGCCTAAGAAAGATAAGCTACTAAGATAATTAAGTAGATATTTATATTATCTTTTATTTCTAGTTTATATATTAAATAGCTAATTTTTTTAGTACTTAATATAAATTTATATATTTTTTCTTAAGTTTAGGAATTTAGTTATTTATAATAAAGTATTTATTATTAATTAGCTTTAGCTAAACCTAATCTCTTATTTTAAATTCTATTAGGTAATATTTTTTATTATATTTTTTTTATAGTTACTTATAATTAGGTAATAAAAAGGTAGGCTTAGTTATAGAGTATTTACTAGTTAAATAGATTATTAGTAGCTCTAATATATTTTAGCCTATTATCTATTTTTTAATTAATTATTATTTTACTAAGGGATATTTTAATAATATCTAAGTAAGAATTATTAAGGTTAAATTATAATAATATTAATACTTTTATCTAGAAAGTAATTAAGTAATCTATAGTAAAATAATATAATATTACTTTTACTATCTAATTATATTATTTAGATAGTCTATTTATCTATAGATAATATATAATAAAGAATATTAGTTTTATACCTAGGTATTTCTATAGCTTAGTCTATAGTTCTAAGGTAAATTTCTAATTTTTATCTAAAATAATTTATTTAGGAATACCTTAGTTATTCCTTAGTAATTCCTAATAAAAGGCTTAAGTCTAGTCCTTAGTAATATATTTAGAATTACTAAAGATTAATAAGTATATTTTTAAGTATTTATATATTATTATTATAAAAATATTAAAATATAATTAAGCTAGATTATACTATAGCTTATTAGTTAAGGGGACTAAAGGTAAATTAATACTAAAATCTATTATTATAATATAGAAAGGTATTATGAGTAATTATATAAGTATTAAATTACTTAATAGATATTAATAATTAGATTTATTCCTATTATAAGTATTATATTTATCTATATATTTCTAGATAAGAGGGCTAAGATTATTTATTATATAGCTAGTAATTATCTCTATATAGATCTAGGTATAACCTTAGTAAATATAATTATAAACCGATTTTATTAATTATAAACTAGATTTAATAATTATAAATAAATATACTTTTAATTTCCTAGATATTTAAAATCTAGCCTAAACTACTAATTTTTCTTGACTTTTTAGCAATCTTTATATTTCTTTTTAGCCCTATTTCTATTATTATAGTTCTTAATAAACCTTATAATATTTATAGTCCTTTCTAGCTATTAATTATATTAGCTATTATTAATATCTTCTAAGAACCTATTTTCTTCTAGCTCTATATCTTTAAATTTACCTAAAATATATTTATTTATTATTTTATTAACCTTTATATATTCCTTTTAAATAAAATCTTTATTATTAATATTAATATTATTTTTTTAAAGTAATTAAAGCTTAAAATTAATAATTTTTATCTTTTAAAATAATATAAAATTAATAATTTTAATCTTAGATAGTATAAATAGCCTATATTAAGGGAGGATCTATTTAAAGTATTTAATTAGATTAGAAGGGTATTTAGTATAAAGCTTGCTATTAGTTTATTTTATAGTAAATAGGTATAAGGGGTTATAAAGAATATGATATTTGAAATATAGTTTAGATTTAGTTATTTTTAATAATATTAGAAGTAGGCTAGAATATATTAGTCTTAGTATAGCAAGGAAGCTATTTTAAATATTAGGATAGGTTTAATAGAGTTTATTATCTTTAATATTAAAAGGGTATTAAGGTTATAAAATATATAAAGTTAATTATTCTATTAATTAGGGCAAAAAGAGACTAATATTATAGTTATTTAAATACTAATTATATCTATTCCTAGAATTGCCTAGTTAAGCCTCCTGCTTGTATTTTAACTAAATATAAATAACCTTAGTAAAATTTCTATAAATAGACCTTTTTTATAATATCTTTAGTAGTACTTTTAGGAAGATAAAGTTTTTATTAATTACTAGGTTTTATTAAGTATAATAGATTATTTATTTTTTTAAATAGTAATCCTTTTAGGATATTTTAATCTTCTAATTAGTTTAATATTTTAGTCTATTTAGGGTATTTTTAGTACTTCTTTTTAATTTTATCTAAGAATTTAGATTCTACTATAGATTCTATATAATATAGGTATATATCTTCTTTATATTTTCCTTCTTATAATTAGTCTAATTCTCCTTTAAGCTAGGCTTCTTCTTTTATAATATCTATTAATAGCTTTAAAAGGCTATTTATTATATAATTAGTAATTCCTAGGATATATTATATATATAATAAGTATTAGCTAAGGTATTATAATATAATTATTAGCCTTTTATTACTTTTAGTATTTAGGGTAAAAATAGACTTAAGATTAACTATAAAATATAATACTATATAATTAATTAATATATAAATAGGTTTACCTTTAGTTAAGTAAAACTAAGTTCTTAGTTTCCTATAAGCCTATATAAGTCTAGATATTTCTAATTCTATTAATTAATACCTTCTTTTAATATTTATTAAGATTTAGCTAATATAAAGTATTAATTACTTTATATTAGCTATAGGAACTAATTAATTATCCTATAGGTAGGTCTTATCTAAGTAATATAATACTATTCCTATTCCTTCTCCTAAGGAATCTACTTTTAGAAAGATAATTTAATTTAAATTAAAGTAAAATAATATTATAGGACTAGTTATTATATTCTAAATATCTTTAAAATAGGATTTTTCTATATTAATTAGATTAAAAATAGCTTTATTAGTATATAATATATATTATAGATTAATTCTTAGTTTATTATTTTTATATATTTTTGCTAATATTTCTATTTTCTTTTTTTATAAAGGATTAATATATTTAGTAAAGTTCTTTATTAGGTAATATAGCTATTTTATTATATTAATCTATTTTTCTAAGTTCTTAATATTACTAGGAAAAAGGATATTATATAGTATAAATACTTAGGATTTTATATTAATAAGTCCTAGTCTATTTATATAAAACCTAAGAAGTTTAATTAATAAAAATCCTATAAAGGATTTTTCTAAAGATAAAATAATACCTAATTCTAAGAATATATTAAATACTATATATATATATTTTAAATACCCTTTTTATATCTTAGAAAAAATAATAATATTATTAATAAAGGCTTAGGTATAATCTTAATATAATTAGAGGACCCTATCTATAAAGTATTAGATATATACTAATAAACTTTAAAACCTTATAAAGGCTATTTTTAAGTATTTTAATCCTTAATAGCTAATTACTATAAAGCAATTATAATATTCTTAGTATACTAAAAATTAGTAAAAAAAGCTTTAAATATTTATTATAATAAACTAATTCTTATTTCTAAGGTATTATATTATATCCTTTTATAAGGGCAAAGAATATATATCTAATATAATTATTATATTAAGGGTATATAAATCTACTATTACTCTCCCCTTTTCCTTGCTATTTACTAATTTCCAGACTATAAATATTAGATTAGCAAAAGATATAAGTTTATTTATCTATTCTATTTAATCCTATTTATAAAAGCTATTAAATACTTTATTAAAAAACTATTTACTTTTTAAGCTTAAGGGATATAATTTTAAGCCTAACTTTTTCTTATATTAGGTCTTAATAAATAGGATATATATTTAATCTTTAATTATTACCTTAATTAGGAATATATCTTTCTATAGATCTTTATATTCCTCTATTAGTTCTTATAATTAGTTAACTAAACCTAATAAATAATCTATTAAGTAAATACTATTACTTATAATATAGCTAGATATACTCTTAGGTCTAGCTAATCCTAATTTAATATTTTAATTTACTTTTTATTACTAAATATTTACCTCTAATTTCTAATTATCTTTCTTCTTATTATTAAAAAGAGATAATCTTTTAAGGTCTTTAGTAAAGAGAATATAATTATTAGGTATTTCCCGGAGAAGTTCTTAGTTTATTTCTATAATAAATAAGTCTAATAAGAAGGTAATAATAGTACTAAGTATTTACCCCTTTTTAATCTTTATATCTTATTAAATATAATTTACTATAAATATTCTATTTACTCCCTAAGTAAGAGTAATTATAAGCCCTTTTCCTTAGGAGAAGAAAAAATAATTCTATTTTTCTTTATATTATATAGCTTAGGCTATAATATACTTTTTATTATATATAAATATAATATAATTATCTTTTGCTTTAATCTTAATTTCCTTAGGTAAAGATTATTTATATAAAATACTAAGAAATAATATTTTTTTGGTTTCTTTAATCTTAACTTTATTAATAAATAAAAGGATATTAGTGTTATTTTTTATTAGTTAATTTATATTTAATAGTAAAGGAATAAATAGATCCTTAATTACCTAGGCTTTAACTAATAATCTTATTATAATAAGGTCTTTATCTTAGGTTCCTAGTAAATAAATAGTAAAATTAGATTATCTTTCTATTTTTTAGATTTTAATCCCTTAAAAAGTCCTAATAATAAATTAATTTATTTTTATATTTATTATATACTTTAGTATAAATTCTTTAATAAAATAGTAAGTTATTTTAATATTAAAATATATTTCTTAATTTATTTATAATTTTTATATTTTACTATTTATATTTTTATATAATTATAAGAAGTAAGTATATAAAGATTTATTTTATTATCTAAAGATTTAATTTCTAAGACTTTAATAAATAGTTTAGCTAAGGTTCTTTTAAATTTCTTAATTTTATCTAAGTAATATATAAATAAAATCTTAGTAAAATTTAAGACTAAGATAATATTTTTAGTAATTAATTTATTTTTAATTATTTTATTAATTAGTCTAAAGAAATTATTTTTTTTATTTAGATTATCTTTATTTTTATTCTTTTCTTTTTATTTATTATCTATTAAGTCCTTAGTTTTATTATTCCCTTTATTCTAAAGGGATTTAAATTATCCTAATATTTCTTAAGTAAGATATATTTTATTATCTTTATTAGGTTCTTATTTAATTATAAGATTATAAGCTTATAAATTTATTAAGATTTATTTTTTATTATTAGAGGGTATATTACTATATAAAAAATAGATTAATATTAACTATTATCTACTCCTAGGTAATTATAAAGGGTTTCCTTTAAAAAATATTAAGTTCTTACTTAAGATTCTTATATTTAGTTAATATTAATATTAAGATTACCTAGTTTAGGGTACTAAGTTTTAGTTATTCTAATTATATTAGCCCTTTTATTAAATAATTAGTTATTAGTCTTTAAATAATTAATTAAAACTTATATTTTTATTGCTCTAATATCTTAAGTTATTAAATAAATTAGTATTTTTAGAAAAAGGCTTATTATAATAGGAGAAGCTATTATAATTAGATAGCTTAGTAGCTTTATTTTAAATAATATCTTTATTTTCCTTAGGTTAGGCTTTTCTATTAGGCCTTTTTCCTATATTTTTTTATAATCTAATAATTATTTTAGCTTATATTATAAGTATTTTATTTTTATATTTATCTTATTATTATTCTAAGGTCTTATTTTTTATAGGATATAGAAAGATAATAGCTAATTAGGAATCTAATTTTCTATATACTTTCTATAGTAAGTCCTCTATAAAAAGGTATACCTTTAAAGCCCTTTCTTTAAAGATAGCTAATTAGTTAAGAAAGGACTATTTTTATTTTATCTTATAAAGGGTATAATATAATTTTTTAAAGATTTACTAAATAATTTCTAGGTAAAGGGAGAATTTTTTATATAGTACCTTAGTTTATAAATCTAAGTTATTATAATTCCTTAGTTTTATTTTATTTTTTTATCTAAAGACTTATACTATATATTAGCCCTTTTTTTAAATAATAATAATATTTTAAAGGAAAATATATATTTATATTTTATATCTTAATTAATATGAAATTTTAATATATCTATAAATCTATTTATAATTATTTATATTATTATATTATTTTTCTTAATAAAATTATAAAAAGTAATTTTATTATTAATAATTAAATAAAACTTTTTTATTTTCTTAATATAAAATTAAATTATCCTAGGATAATTATTATTATTATTTTATAAAATAATATCTAAGGCTATCCTTAGTTAATCCTAGATTATTAGATTATTTTTTTATAAGAATTTAAATATAATAAGCTAATTTTCTCTATTAATTAGAGAATTTAATAGATTACCTTTTAGTAGATTATTTATTAGAAGATTTCTTTCTAGTAAATTTTTAGAAAGAAGGTTCCCTTTTAATATATTACCTAAGGGGAAATTTTTACCTAGTAGATTACTAATAATAGTAATAGTCTAGTTCTCTTTTTTAGTACTTAGCTATATAAAGGGAATAAGGCTTATTAGATTCTTATTACCTATTATATTAATAAGGACTATAAAGGGGTCTCTTGGTAATTCTATTGGCTTATTTAGGATAATAAAGATATTTATAAAAAAGTTATTACTTTTTAATAAGATTATTTATATATTGGTAAAATATCTTTAATTTAAGCTTAGATTAGGAATATATCTTAGGATTTATAGCCCTTATAAGATTACTAAGAGTCTTTTAAGCTTAACTAGAAAACCTTCTAATCCCTTAGTAGGGGATAAGGGGTCTTCTTTTTATAATTAGACTCTATAGGTATTTTCTTTTAGGTCTTAGTTTATTATTATTACTTAGGAATATAAATTATTATATAATTAGATAAACTTAGGAAAGTATTTTTATTTATTTAATATTTAATAGTATTAAGCTATTATATTTATTAGCCTAAGGGTATTATTAGTATATTTATAGTAAAATACTTTAATAATCTTAGCTAAATATAAGTATTTTTACCCTTATTAAGCTAAAAAGCTAATTATTAATTATTTTATCTCTTAATTTTATCTTTTAAAATATAATTCCTTTAAATCTTTTTCTATAAAAAAGACTAGACCTTTAGGTTATTTTATAGTAATAGTAATAGTCTATTCCTAAGATAAGGGTCTAGATTTATAAAGAGACTTCTAGGAAAAGTAAAAAAGAAATAAGTAATTATTATTATTTATTATAATTAATCTTATAAGTTCTAAAGTAAAGAGTAATAATAAAGCACTTTATATACCCTTTATTAATTTAAATAAAATCTTATAAACTAAAAATTAAATAATATATTAAATATCTAATTTCTCTTAATACTTATTCTCTATTTTTATCCTATTCTTTATTTTCCTTTTATTATTCTATAATTATATTCTAATTTCCCTTTATCTTTTTACTAAAGAAAATAAAAAGAAATTATAAGGAAATTAAAATCCTTATAATATAATATTTATTTCTTTTTCTAGGAAAATTATAATTAAATTATAATAATATTTTAACTAAAGGATTATATTATTCTTTTAATAGAAAATATTTATTTCTTTATAATTTTACCTTAGCTTACCTTAAGGGAAAATATTAAGAAAAAGATAATATATATATATACCTTTAGCTATAATATGAAAGGTAGATTCTATATTTTACCTAGTCTTAGTTAGTATTAATATAAGGTTTATCCTTATTTTATTAATAGATCTATGTAATTTCTAATTCTCTATGGTAGGTAATACTAGCCTTTATTTATAATAATATTACTTATATAATTTCTATAACCCTTAACTAGATTACTAACTAATTAGAAATACCTTATATTCCTATAATTATATATATAGATTCTTACTTATTCTATAAGTGCCTTATAAAGCTAGGCATAATAAAGGAAAAGTGCTTAATAATTAATATAATAGCTCTATAATAATTATATAAATAATAAGAATTATATAAATTTAGATAGATTAATAAAAAGGATAATCTAGCTAATATATTTATAAAAAGGAGCTCTAATTAAATACTAAAGTAATTTATTAATAATAATAATATAATAATTTAAATAGAAAATTAGATTATATAAGAATATATAATAAGCTTATACCTAATATATAATATTAAGGGAGAAAGAAAAAGAAAAAAAAAGGATAATATTATAATTAAATTATTAAAACTTATAAAAAGAGTATATATTATTCCTATAAAAAGAGAAAAAGTCTAGTATTAGTTTATTAGTATAATTAAAGGAATAATGCCCTATAAGGTAGTTATATAGCTCTCTATATACCTCCTAGCTAAGGTAGATATACTATAACCCTGCCTAAGTAGGATTAGAAGAGAAGATTAGATATTAATAAATTTATTACTAAAGAACCCCCTAGTAACTACTAAAGACCCTTATTATATAACCTTAGCTAGTTTATATTAAGAACCCCTGGGACTTACCTATAGTAAAAAACTATCTTTTTATTCTTTTAATTATAAACCCTAATCTTATTTCTTAAAAAATAAAAATATAATTTTACCCTTAATAAAGTGAATTATAAGAATACCTAAAAAGGAAATTAGTAATACCTTTTTATAGCCTCTAATAGTATAAAAAAAAGGAAAAAGCTACCTAAGAAAGAATCTTATTATAATTAATAAAGTACCTTTTATATAAAAGCAAGGAAATAGATAATCTTAAAAGAATCTTATTTTATTTTTTATAATATTTATTACTAAGTAGTTTAAAGCTAAAATTAATTATAAAGAATTATTCCTTTTTACTAAAGAAAAATCTAATCTAAACCTAGTAATTTAAATATATAAGAAAAATATAATCTTTATAATAAAAAGATTATTTAAAAGATTAATTAAAAAGAAAATTAAAAGCTTAATTAAAAGAAATATATTTAAATTTATTTTTTATAATAAAAAATATTATAAAAAATTAAAGTTTTTAAATTATAAATTATTAATAAAATAAAAATAAAATAGTTAATAAATCCTATAAAAAATTAAGATTAGTAATCTAAGGTTATACTAATAAAAGGAAGAAAATTATTCTAATTTAATTATTAATAATTTAATAATATAATTAATAGCTAATTCTAATCCTAATTCTTTTCCTTCTAAATAAAATTATTTTTTTATAATTAAAAGATATTACTTAGGCTTATATATAATTATAAACTAGGCTAAATTAAATTATTTTTACCTAGCATTTAAAAAGTATTAAAAATAATTATTCTTAGAATATTATTATAAGAGTTATAATATTATTTTATAGTATTTCTAAAGCTAAAATATATTAATAGGTAATATATAATAAGTATTATAAAGAAAAGCTTAAAATAATTATATTAACCTTTAATTTATACTTATTAATCTTATTAAAAGAAAAAGAAGATTTTATTATTATTAAAATATAAACTAATAATATAATTAGAATATTTAATAAGAAGTTTTTATAAAAAGAGAATAAAAAGCTTTAAAAAGTATTATTTAAAGCTAAGCTAAAGAAAAAGTTATTAAAAAAGAACCTCCTTATTTTTAATAAAGTTATTATAATCCTTAAAAAAAGTAATATTATTATTATTTACTAAAAGGGCTAAGAAATAAAAATTAAAATAATTAAAACTAAGGAACCTAAGCTTATAAAATAATAATATATTAAATAATAAGTATAAGAAGCCTATATAGCTTTAATTTACTAATTTAAAATATATTATAACTTATTAATTACTATATAATACTAGGAGCCTAGTATATTCTAAGTAAAAGCTCTAAATAAATAGCTTAAATAATAAAAGAATAATCTTAATTATAGCCTTATATTTACCTTACTTAATTTTATAATAATAAAATTATTTATATTTATTAATAAAGTATTTATAAATAATCTTAATCTTTTTTTATAATTTAGATTTATTATTTTTATTATAAATAAATATATAAATAATAAAATTATTATAATAAAAGGAAATATTATATATTTTAGCTTAATTAAATATTAATAAATTACTTAAAATATACTTACCTTTAAAATCTATAATATAATAATAAAAGCTAATATTATATATACTTTTATAATAATTCTTATAAAAATAATTAATTAGCTTAATTTACTTTTTATTTTAATTATTATATATATTAATTTATATTTTTTATATAAATACCTTATAAAAATTAAAATAATAAAAAAAAAGATTAATAATTAATATTATAATACTAAGATAATCCTATAAGAAATATAAGCTTTATAAAATAAGATAGATTAATAAAAAAGATAATCTAATTAATATTCTTATAAAGGTACTATTTAATTAAGCCCTAAAGTATTTTATTAATAATAATAAAATAATAATTTAAATAAAAGGCTAAATAATAAAAAATAAAATATAATAATAAGAATTACTTACTATAAAAATAAAAGCAAGGGTATTTAACCTAAAATAAAGGCCTATTTTACCTAAAACCAAAGGCCTTAATATAAAAAAGAAAAGCTTAAGTATTAGAATATTATTTAAGCTATTAAATAATATATATTTTTATATTTTAGCTATTAATAATAAGGCTACTAAATAGCTTTACCTAGACCCGGAAGAAGTATTATTCCAGATTATATAATATAATCTTAATATTAATTTTAGGCCTTATAGCCCTAGCTAGTTAGAAGAGATAGAGAAAAATATAATAACAATCCCCTATAGTAGTTGCTAGACCTGTGACCATGAAAATACCATAAACCCTGGGATAAACCTATATTAGAAAGAATAATAAGTATTATAATCTATATTAAAATTTATAATAAAAATAGGTCTAATAGTAAGTATAAAGATTACTATTAAAAAGTTAGGGAAAATTGGTAGTTTCGTGTTATATGCTAGAATTAGCTACTTAGTTAGATAATAAGACCAGCCCCTAAAAGGCTAGAATCATTACTAAGACTATAAAAGAAATAAGCATTACACAATTCATATCTCAAGACCTATATAAAGTCGTAAGCCATTAGCATAATACCCTACCAGATACAGCTGGTAGCCTATGGAATTCGACACTAGAAGTATCAAATTCAACCCTCTAATTATAGTTTAACATTGCAGTGCCACCCACCTCATTCTGCAAAAATACCAGAAAACATGTCAGATGAGGCGGGGTGCGGCTGAGGTGCAGAGAGACGCCCTGCCCACACTCTTGTTGTTGGGCATCAGTTTAATGACCCGTAGTAAAG
This sequence comes from Calonectria pseudonaviculata, assembly GCA_004380915.1. Taxonomy (NCBI): domain Eukaryota; kingdom Fungi; phylum Ascomycota; class Sordariomycetes; order Hypocreales; family Nectriaceae; genus Calonectria; species Calonectria pseudonaviculata. Next base: position 272,919 of record PGGA01000016.1, read on the forward strand.
CCGTTGGCAACCCTCGCACTCGGCCTACCCAGAGGAGTCGCTCGTCCTCCTACCTCAAATCGGAACCGGCACCTAATCAATAATGCTTTGCAGTGCTTGCCAGGCACTCAACTTCCATTTGACTATTTCCGGGCACGCCAATAGATTGTTCGCAGTCTTGCACCAAGATCATGAATCATTTCGTCACTCCCTAGCTGTAGGCTGTGACTTTTGTCTGCTAGTGTCTAGTAACCTTGGGACTATCAGAATTCGCCATGACGTCTGCGAATGCCTTGGGGCCTTTGTTGTCCTCAGCTGCTATCGGAAAAGTGGTCTAGCTCTTCATGGTCCTCTTCAAGCATCTCTAGCTTCTATCACCATCATTAGCCGCCTAGGTACAGCCATCTTGGACGTCATAAACCCCATTATTGGTCAGTATCATTCTTGTTCTTTAAACGTTCAACAATTTCCTGCTAAGACACAATTCCACAGATGAGTATTCCTTCATTTACCCCAAGCCATCCACCCCATCAGACTCTCGGTCACAGCACAGGCCTGTTGAGGGCACTGTAGAGCCGAGGGCGAAACGGCAAAGACTGAACACAGTGCCACACGAGTCCACACCCGCAAGCACCGGAGTACAGATCAATTCTAATCCTACAACTGGTTCATCTGAAAACGTCCAACTCGCTAAATATTGGAAGGACCAGTGCATCAAGGACCATCCGCATTGCCAGGTCAACCACGTCTCACAGACCACCAAGGCTTACTTGCCCACTCGGCTTATCAATGTGAAGACGCTCGGTAGACCATTTCTAGAAGAGACAAATCATCAAACCAAAGGCCCTTTTCTGGGTTTAAGTCACAGGTGGGGAAAAGTAAATCCTGTTCAAACCACAAAGTCCAACTTGAGCATGCACAAACAACGTCTTGCCACGGACACGCTGCCCAAGAGTTTTGCAGATGCCATCCATGTTACGCAAGCGCTTGGCTACAAGTATTTATGGATTGACAGCATTTGCATCATTCAGGATGACGAGGCTGATTTAGACCGGGAGATACACAAGATGGGCGACATATACCGTCACGCGGCATTCACCATTTACGCCCAAGGCGCCGAGGGTTCTCACGCAGGCCTCTTCAAACCCCGCGATGCGCGTTGCTACCGCCCGTGTAAAATCACTATATCAGTAACTGCCGATAACGAGTCTGTGAAAATGGAGCTCACCCTGGCCACCACTTGTAATGGAACGGATTACCTCAAATCTCGTGGATGGATTCTTCAGGAGTGGGTCTTGTCCTCCCGGTGCCTCATATTTGGGAAGCAAATGTCCTGGATTTGCTCCATGGGCGAAGCGCAGGAAACCCAGCCTGTCTTACGCCTGCGAAAACCTCATACAGAGGGTAGTAGCGCTTGGGGTCTTGAAAGACTGCGATCGTCTCTGTACGGTCATCTCAAGGGAATTTCTGGGCCTCGAAACCCCCAAAAGCTCACAAATCAGTTCGACTTGTGGTATAGAATGCTTGAAGAATACAGCGCCAAAGAGTTGACAAACGATGACGACATCATCAACGCTGTAACCGGCTTAGCTGAATTGTTTCGTGAAGCTCATGGTGTGAGTTTTATGAAGGGGCTGTGGCGTGAGGATCTCCAGTTTGGACTGGCTTGGTACGTTGGTTTGAACGAAATGTGCAGGGTTGCTGAGAGTAGCAGTGAGCCATCTTGGTCATGGGCCTCCGTCGGAAAGGTGTGCATCAAATTTCGGTCCTGGAGAAGCACCCACGGCCCGCTTCCTGATGTCGGTTGCAAAGTCTTTGCTGAAGACAGCAACGTCATTGCCGGTTCTAATGGAACACGATATATGATCATCACGCTCCGGGGTCCTGTGAGAAAAGCACGACTATCTCAGAGCGTTAGCTTCTCAAAGGCGAGACACGAAAAATGCCGTGGGGGTCCTGATACCGAATTCAACGGCATTGACACGCGGGAGCTGCCACGCAACCCAGCGCTTCTGCTGCGCAAAGACGGGGATCAGCCAGTTGCGGAAGCGGCACTCGACAGGGAATTCAGTGCTATAGAACCTAGCTCAAATGCTAACCAAGTGGATGCTTCAAACGCTTTGATAGACGTAAAGTGCATCCTACTTCACGCCCAGAACGCGTTTGATGGGCCCAGAGGCACAGTACTGATAGTGAAGCGGCAGGGAGGTGGCGGCCGCTTTTACAAGCGTGTGGGACTTGGTTTTGTAGTTGGAAATTACATGTCTTGGTTTGAGAAATCTGGTGCTGGAGTATTTAGTGGCTCAATCGATGAAGCCGCGGTCAGGGAAATGCAGGTCGTGTAAACTGTCCCAGGCAGTCTACGACGACCACGAATGAACGCACTTCAATACCAGCAAACTCTTTACCATTGCAACGATACAGGCGAATAAATACAGTTTTATACTGATGGAATTTATTTTACATGTTTGCCAGGTATATCCACAATCTCAGTCGCGGGCATGTTCACGCATGTATGTCAAACGCTCAGAGTCGGTCGTGAGCTGTTCATATGCCCTTCCATCGTCGGCATCAATGAGAATGATGTGAATTCGGTATTTGCTGCTCGGACAACCATCCTCATCGCTCATCTTGTAATGCGGATGTTCTCGAGGCCCATAGCCTGTGGAGCCTCCAGTACTGTTTTGTGTCATTTTTAACACATGGAGGACATGAGCATTCAATCCATATTGCGTTGAATACACAAGATATAATATCGGCAGCTGAAACCAATATCGGTGCAAGGAATTCGCGGGAAATGTTAAAGGAACTACCTTTACCACTTGATAATACGCGTAAGCAGAGTTACCTACAGTAGCCATGCCCATCCTAGTTTGCATGTCATGTGCCATGAAGATCAATAATAAAATTACATTGCTGATCTCGAATACAAAGTCTGGTTTTAATTTGTTAAGTAGCTTATGCATCTATCTTCTTACAGAAATCATCCGTAGAACTGGGGTATGTGTTGCAATGCCTCTTTCAGCCTTGGCATGCTCTCTCATCACTCCACTCAAAGCCTTCAGAAAACGCCATCGGTTGGCAAGAAGGCGCGAAAATGCGCGCACAGCCTCAGAAATGGGGGCATGGAAGGCAGACTTGCAAAGTTGCCCTGTGCCACGCCGTGTGACCATCGTTCAAGGTGACACCTTGTGTGTTGAGCCTCGGCCGAAGTTCTTTGCTATCCTCCTCCAACAAAATGAAATGAAAGACATTAATATTACTCTAAGTTGACGTCTTTTATCAGTGGCAGTCTCAGCGCTTAGCCCACCCCCTCGCATTCACAATATCCGGCTTGCTATTTCTTATCTCTCAACTCCCCGCCTCACAAGCCTTCCCCGTCCCTGAAACATCACCCAAGTTAGACCACCATCAGTCGTTGACGGAACCGCATCTCATTCTTCAAGCCGACAACAACATCAAATTCGCCCCGGAGTGGGTTCCCGAGCCGAATACCACGGGCACATTCCGACTCCTCTACAGCTGCCTGTTCACATTGACACTCTGTGTCTACACGCTTCAGTCTCCTGTACGGCTACTATGTTGTTATGGGCGGTCTAATTATGGATGTCCGTGACCTTCACGACGAACACTCCCGGGTGACGATCACCTCAGAGGGACTCATTTATCTCGCCTCCAAAGGCTACTTCATCTATATTTCCGACGAGATGATCAAGGACAAGAGAAATTCCGATGCTTTTGCAAAGATTATTGTTATGCTACAAGTTACGTGGATGATTGTCCAAATCTGCAGCAGGCTAGCTGCCGGACTGCCTGTGACTATCATAGAAGGCCATATGCTTGTTCATGTCATCACCGCGCTTGCCATGTACACGCTATGGTTCAAGAAGCCCCTCAACATCTCTGAGCCGAGTATCATCAGTCATGAATCATTCCTTGATCTAACAGCGCTCATGCTCGTGCGGTGCACTAAGCTAGGGGGCAAATCAACTAGGCCTATACTAAGTTCCATACGCAACTGTCATATCTCGAGCCATCCATCCATTTGGAATCTGGTGCCTATCGGAATAGTTTGACTCATTGGGATGAAGGACATCGCTAATGAGATGAAGGAGGTTTGATTGCACTTGGAGCAACTCACACTTCGCCCTGGTACCAGCGAGAGCGCGTATCTCAATAACTATTTGTCGGTTATTCCAGAAGTAAAGACGGCCAGGGGTAAAAGTGTACTTGAGCGCCGCGGGACTGAGGTGGTGAGACAAGACAGTGCGCAAGTAAAACTAGTGTCGGGGATATATGAGCTTCTGAGAGCACTATATATTATTGAGAGTGAAACTCAACTCATCGCGACGCCAGAACCCCAGGAAATGGACGCACCAGTCATCATTAACAAGTACCTCAACTCTCTCACTAGTAGCGAGCCTCCATAATATGAGATCTACTCCCTGATAAGAAGAAACGAATCACAATAATCAAATCGGGGCAGCACTTGAGTGGTGACATTGGCCCGGACATATCCTAGGGAGTCCTTGCTATCGAAGTATCGCCAAAAACTGCCCACCGCTGGGAGAAGGCGGCCGAGGTCCTTGGGAAGAATCACGTGGGTATCGACGGCGCAAGATGCTACTTCATCGAAGCTCAACCGAGCAACACTCCGATACCTAAGAGAGAGGGTTTCAGTTCCTTTAGCAGTGCCAAACTCTTCTGGATCGTTGTCGTCTTCTTTTTTTTTTGCACAGGCTACGGCGGTGTTCACTGTGTGGCTTGGAACTCGGACTTTGCGACAGACATTGAGATGGTCTTTTGGCGTGTTGCATGTATTGATCTTGCGGTCGCTAGCGTGATGAACTTCTATTGTTCGCGTTTTACGCTGGTTTCGAAGAGGTTTCTGTAAGTGGCCCAGACTCGTCAATGGCAGAGTGGACTGTGCTGGTGATTGGGGGCCACTTTGCAGTGTACCTCGCGGCTAGGGTGTTCCTTGTCGTGGAAGCTTTTATGAGCGTAAGGCACTTGCGAGCTGGGGCTTATGATATAGTTGACTGGTCTGCATTCATACCGCATATATCAAATAATTATAAGTGTATTGATGATCCTTGCATAACAAATCCTGCCTTTCGCATTGCGTCTTGATCTTTCAAAAGATACCATCATGATGGACTCCTTGGCTACATCTCTCTAGTTTCTGTGTTCTTGATCTCGCAAGCACCAAAAACAATCAGCTGGATCCCGTAAGATTGCCAGGCTCTACCGATTAAGCTAACCAGGCGTGGTTCTTATAGTTGGATGCCGGGAAGGGCAAATCCTAGTCGTGAATCCGGCGATTGCGAACTCCACAACGCCAGCCTAAGGAAGAGAACTGAGGTGATTATTGAGGCGAGAATATTAGGCCGAAAAAGATGCGTCTCCACACTTTCCTTGTAGATCACTTTCACAAGGCAAGCATAATAGCTTTCAACTTTCCATGCACACATTCTCTCATCTCAGCTTTGGATATATTCTTTCGTATATATAAAAATCTAAGAACATGATTCTATCCTCCGAATTCACGTATTCTTCAGTCCCTTCTTGTACTTCTACCTGCTTGTTGATCGTCTGCGCTCTGGACCACGGTTACAGCCGAGACCTTGTTGCCGTCTTCATCAAGTTGTTCTTCCGGTTGAGGGCAAAAGTTCAGTCTCTTGGGCAGCAGATATCGAACGTCAATGTAACGCAGGGTGCATGTCATGATGATGACAAGAACCAGCAAAGCAAGACAGGATTGCCATCCATATTTGTAATAAGGGGCCTGAGAAGCAGGCCAGACCAAGACTTGCGACCACGAGGAGATTGCGTAGTACAGGGCGACTGAAATTCCCACAATCAATGATCGAGCTTCGGGATCTTGAGGAATAAGATCGGAGAGCCAAGAGAAGATCAAGGGTGCCGTTCCCAGACAGGTGAAAGCGATGAAATAGGCCGCATAGGCGGCTGACAGGTCGACTGAGTTGGGGTGTGATGTCCAGATGCTCATGATGATGCACGTAACGATGCCAATGACAGCTTGGAGTACAATCAAGACCCATCGCGTCTCGAAAAAGTCGGAGAGTAGCGCATAAATCCACACAAATGCAACATTGATGCCATAGGCACCGATGGGAATCACATTAACCTCAGCCGTGCTCCACCTCGGGGTTCCGTCAGAATTTTTGAGCGACTTAAGGAAGAGCGAGAAGTAGACGTTTCCATATGTTCCAATAACAGTGGCGACATATAAGATGGCAATGAAGTAAACAACCCAGCTGGAAAAGGTGCGCTTGACTCCTGCCCAGGTCATTTTGGTGGGTTCAGCTCGGTGGTGGCGGGCAAGTCGTGCCATGGCAAGCTCGGCGTCGCCAGGTCTGAACCAGAATGCTCGGGGGTTGGGGTTGTTAGGTAGATCGGGCATCATGAAAATTCCAGCAGCACCCCAGATGACGGTCATAATTCCATTGATGATGAACAGCCAACGCCATCCAGCGATGCCATGGCTACCCTCTAGAGTCTTTGTGATGCTGGCCTGCAAAGCACCTGACATCATGGATCCAACGGCTTGGCATGAGTGATAGAATCCCATGCGCTTAGCCAGTTCAGTGGGGGTGTACCAGTACACTACAGCAGTTAGTTGAGAGTCCATTTCTCACGGAATTCCCGCAAGGGTAATTCCAGTGTCCATGTTGACTTACTTAATAGCGTAATCATACCGGGCCATGCACTGCTTTCACAGAGACCCAAAAATACTCTTAGGATGTAAACTTGGTTTGCGTTGGTTGTTATTGCAATTAGTCCCGTGATGAAACCCCAGATAATCTCGAGGCCGGGGAGCCAAAAGCTTGGCCGCACATAGGTCAAGATGACCTGCGACGGGATAAGCATAACACAGTAGGCAATATTGAAATATGTGGAGAAGCTGTAAATGTTAGCCCATCACAGTGCATACATGGGATGTTCATGGGTCTCTCACAAATTGAGCTCATCGCCGTACAAATGAAGGTCCTCCTTCATACCAGAAACGTAGGCATTGTTGATGTTCTGCTGGTCAAGATATTTGATGACTGATATCTGGTTAGCTCTTCAACTCGACACTAGGTGCCGGAAAAATTTTCTCACCTTGAGAAATCGAACCAAAAGTCATCAAGAAGATGTCCAAACGGCGAACCAAGCTCTTCTCCTCCGGGGACCTAGTGTAAGGCACAGCCGCATTGCTGGGGCGGAGCGATTTGAAGGGGCCCATTTGGAAGCAATAAACAATGTTGCGATGCACCAGATCTGTGTGAAAAGTGACTGGAGTCAGGACATGTATTTTGTGGCCAAGATGGTCAAGAGGGAGAATGGCCGAGGCTCGGACTAGATGAGCCAACGGCACAGTTTCAAAAGGCAAGGCTGGTCTATTAAGGGAAGGCGTACAAAAAATGTCACAGATGGAAGAGCTCAATACAACCAGAACCGCATGATGTGCAAAAGTGCTACCCCATACAGCTTAGTATGGGGTCTTCAAGGACAACGTTGACCCCACAACCAGTCATCTCCATCCCTCGGTCTCCTTTGTGCGTGCAACAAAAAAAAACCCAAAGTGATGGAATGGAGTAGTATTATTTCCGAGACGTAAAACCCAGAAACTCTCTGTCTTTGTCAAATCGTCGACTAACAACTCGCTGTGCTCGGATTTCTCAATGTAAAAGTTTATACTGGTGGATCTAGGACCTCATGAAACTACTCATGGCTAGTGTCGGCGTACTCGAACTGCTTCCGAGTTCGGCGCCCACTTTTTGTGCCTATCAACAATTTTACGGCTAGCGGTTGTCGAGTCGTATGGGGATAACCAGGGATTAGCAAGTGGATGCGAAAGCAGGTGACTGTTATCGACCTGAAGCTAGCAATCTCAACTGCAACACCAAGGTTTGAGTGGTCCATTGCTACGGAATCAGGCCACTCACCCCGCTTTCTACCCCAGCGCGGAGTAATCAGTCCTTCCTACGCCAAGGATCATTTTCGCTTGGGCCAATCAAATATGCATCGGCAACTGGAAGCTTGGCCGGATGTACGAATGGTCTTATTCCACTGTGGCTCCTGCGATAAGTTGATAGTTATAGGCAAGTATATCCCCAATTATTTTTCGTCCTTATCTCCAAGATTTTGGGGAAGGCGGCGGCCCAAGCGCGTCTCTCGGCGAACTGAGATGAGTGAGAATGGAGCTCGGGGAAATGCTTAAATTCAACATGGATCCTTGATTCTCTCGAGGATTCATTACGTAACATGTGTTAAAAATTTTTGTAAAGGGCAGGACCACCAACATACATTAGCTCGTTGATTGAATTTGGTGTTCAATTGAATTATGGTTATCTTCCAATGCCAGGCTACTGAGGTTTTGCGACAACATACGCTGAGTCATGCGCTGTATGAAGGAACGTGAAAATTGCAACCCTCACGCTGAAGTTATCACTAGTTGTAAGAGATTTGGCCTCGAGAGCATGATTAGTCCAACATTATAAAGGGAATCATGCGGCCAGTGAAACCAATCGCATCTTGTATGTTCGAACCGAGAAGCTCCGTTTTTTAATACACAAAATCGAGCATTTCACAGGTAAAAATTTAGTCTTGGTAATTAATTACCTCCTGGATATTTCACCGTAAAGGAATCCTAATGCTTTGGAATCTCAGACCCCTAAAATATTTGGAGTAGTATAGGGTAGCGTAGGCGCGAAAAGCTAACGCGACGTGAATGAGCAAGCTACACTCGCAGCCACGTTTGCGCTGGTCTTGGCGCCTTTGGTCGAGCGATGGCGAATGAAAGACGCCAGCTCATCATCTCAATCCTTATCGGAAATCATCTCGGCTCTCGCGAGCTGTTGAGTGCCGCGAGGGCGTCAGCAAAGACACAATTGTTGGCTGACCAAGCCATCGTAGGTTGCGCTAGCAGCTCGTCGAGCAGGGCCCATCCCCCAGAGCTCATACGAGCTCAACTTGGTCTGGTGGTCTAGTGGTATGATTCTCGCTTAGGGAAAACCCTACAGCATAGCTTGCGAGAGGTCCCGGGTTCAATCCCCGGCCAGACCCTTCTTTTTAGCTCTTTTCACGAATCTTGATTTATTTTTTCGTCCCCATCCTCCCTCCCTCTCTCGCACCTTTTTGTGTGATTCATTCGCCCTTGACACATGAATGTATTGACTCGATAAACGTAGATCTATCATATCCATCATCAAAGTGTTTTGAACGTGGCGTTGCCGGAATCCGCCGCTATGCCACGGAGATGGAAGCAACTCAAACCAGTTTCAAGCCCGTTTACTCCTCCTACACGTGAAAAAAAACCCGACTAGTTAGCTATAATGGAATCTTCACCGAGTTTTCAGCACAAATCTAAGCATGTTTGATTGACCCTCCGGCGCTTCTCCGAGCACCGACGCCGCTGTTCCGCAAGCTGTGTGGAGATGAAGTAAGAAAATCTCACAGGCGTCACAGCTCGCTCCGCTCACCCTGCATTTTCGCCTGTTCCGCTCGGGAGCGCAGCCGAAAGATTCGGGGCCGATCATCTCCGCAAGGACTCCAGCCAGTGACGGCGCTCTGAAAACCCATCACTGTAGAACATGTTCTCCGTCAAAGTCCGGCTGCTTACTCACCACCAAGCCCATGGGCGCAGCAGCGTTGTGGCTTCTCTGCCACCAACCAAGTGTTTGTGAGTGCAATGCAATGCGCAACCAAATGCCTTGGAGGTCATTGGAAATTTTTGCCATTGGATTACTTGCTGTTTCATTGTGATGCGTTGCATATCATGTTTCGGGCTAAATCCTTCTCAGTGGCGTCTCTTCAATAATCCTCTCCGACGTAGTAACAAACCTCCATGCCAAGATCCGAAGATCAAGTATAAAGGACTGCACCCGTTCTTCGTTTTGGAAACATCATCACACAGCAGCTCACAGCAATCTAGCAAGCAAACAACATCCCAACAACATTCAACCGACTTCCCTTGACTTTTTACTCTCATCTTCATTAGTCTTTCTAATATTACCTTTGCAACAATGAGATTCACATCCATCTTCGCCACCAGCTTTGCCATCGGCTCAACTGTCATGGCCGCACCAACAACTTCCCATCTTCAAACTCGCGACGACTGCCCTTCAGTCACAACCATCACCAATTGGCTCAAGGACAACACCAGTGTTGGCAACAATACTATCTTCTATGCCGGCAAGACCAAGGCTCGTGATGCCGCGAACCTTGCCATCTTGGCTGGTGGCTGGAGTTACAACAGCATCTACCGCCAGCGCCAGTACAATATCTGGGAGAAGGCTTGCGACAATGACGAGACTAAGCTCATTAACCGCATTCGAGAGGCCGTAGCTACCGCATCTACAGGTGTCGCTTGGGTCTTGGTTCGCCCCGGAGACAAGATCGCCGATGGTACCATCTGGAAGGACAAGGAATACCCCGCGCTCAAGAAGAACAAGGTCACGGTCTGGGCCGTCAATTCTTATGACGTCGATGAACAGAAGCCCTATGACGGCAACAGCGACTTCTCTGGTGACAAAGTTGTCAACCGGCTCTGGGACAACGACCACGATGATCACTGGGATGATGATGACGATGACAAGGACGACGACAAGGACAATGACAACGACCACGACAACGATGACTAAGGAGGCAATGGGTGGGATGATACGGGTTATAGGCTATGTTTCCTTACTGTCTTGTCGCATTCTTTTTGGGTTTGGCTCGGTTCTTAGAAAGGGAGGGCGAGGGGTTTTAGATGCTAGAGCAATGGCGGGCAATGGAATTGAAACTTTTTTTCTCACTGATTCTAATTTTATCCTTCACCATTTCAGCACTTTACCGAGTGTGATATCCGTCTCGATACAGCAGCATCCCGGCTTCCAAACTTTTGTTCCAACATACTCTCTTTTCTTATAAAACGAGAAGAATAAAACCGGGCACTCTTAAAATTGAGAATTGATTGGTGATAGATAGATGCTTAATTATTGTAGATAGATAGATGCTTAATTATTGTAGTCACTGTTAGAAGAAGAACAACAGAATTCTGACACCGGGACCAATTAGCCTCCAATATTTGTCGTACTAGTAAGGTATTAGGAGAAACAAAGGTTGCTTTCTACGTAAGCAGATAATTCAGCGCAGGTCTGATAACTTCCTTCGACATCATTCATTTGCCTAATTCTCATGCCTATGACATATGTTCTCCCCACCAAATATCCGCCCTTGAAAAGAGAGACACTGACCAAATAATTAAATTTAGTACACCACTAGGCAACAATATCCTAAAAATACCAACAGGATTCTCGGATCAAATTTATAATTTGTCATCTTGGAGTTTTAGCTGTGGAATGTGTGGAATGGTGTGTGGCTTGGACTTGGCTAGCGCGATGCCAGCACAACACAGCCTCGACCCATTGTGCCTAGAAAATAAATCAACTGTCCAGAGATCAAAATTGTCAACATTTGTTTAATCCAAGATTTTAACATGAAGTTTGATGAGCTGCGAAATACTCATCTGTTTTATCAAATATACGGCGGACGCCCCGACGCTGTTTGCAAACAGTGGAAAGTGACTCTTGAAAGTGGCTATGACCCGAACGAGGAATGGGGGAGCTCCGAGAATGGGCGGAGACACGCGTCACCTCTATTCAGTGCTGTACTTGACAAAGAGTTGCCGCAGATTGAATTGTTACTTCATCATGGAGCTTATCCCAACAAGTACAATTGGGAAGGTCGCACAGCGCTCCAAGAGACTGCGGGTCTATCATGTGGGAATATTGTTCGATTTTTGTTAGATCAAGGAACAAAGCATGAGACCCCAATTGTTTCTGAATGTCTATCTGGTGGAACAGCCCTCCATATTGCTGTGATGCAAGGAATTCCAGATATTGTTGAGTGTCTACTGAATCATGATGCTGATCGCCTGGTGAGGACCCGACTGGACTGGACGCGGTTGCAAATTGCCATCTTGGACTGCCAGAAAACGGTTCTTGAGGCCTTATTGAAGAAGATCGATGGAGATCAAGTATAAGCGCTTTGAAGATACTGTTGGCCAAAGCTTTGAGTCAGACGATACCCAAGCTGGTATCGCATCTCACTTATTGGAACATGGGGCACGGAAAACTGAATTTAAGCATGTATCCGTGTTCTAGACATGTGTTTGGGAATAATACAGCAGCATACTTCCGAGACTGGAAACGTCAAAGATTTTCGGGTACAAAAAACTGAATCCAAGCATGTATCCGTGTTTCAGAATTTGTTGGGAATAATACGCCAGCATACTTCCGAGACCGGAAACATCAAGAATTTTGACCATGTTCGGAGTATGTCTCTTCTTGATGTTTTGGGGTTACGCGAACCACAATAGAGCGGATCAATGAAGCCGTTACGGACACCGCACTCACTAACACCGAGGGTACTGGTTCCGATAGAAGCCTTGCCATTGCAAAAGCCTGGATGCAATGGTGTGAAGACGAACACCCCTCCTGTCGAAGAATCGAACTAGGAAGGCTTCCCACGCGAGTTATCGACGTAGGTAGTGAGACTAGCTCGTCTCACTTATACTTGACGGCGAGCGAACACGTCCCTTATGCAGCACTGTTGGGGCCAAGAAGAAAATCTCCGAGTGATATCCACAAACATCGACTCATACACAGAGTTCATTCCTCCTGCCCTCTTACCCCGTACTATAATGGACGACGCTATAATAACCCGGAAGATGGATGTCAAGTACTTGTGGACTGACGCGCTCTGCATCTTGCAAGATTTAGAAGAAGGCCTGGGGTGAGAAATTGCCTATATGGGCAGCATATTTCCTGACGCGTGGTTTACTAGTGCCGCAAAGGATTCACCAGGCTGCGTGGACGGCTGTTTCAAACAGTGGAGCTGGAAGATTAGCGCGCTGGTTCCACTGGATATCCCACTACCCGCGGGGACCATGGAAAGGCAATCTGATATTCATGAAAGGATGAGGAACACACGTACATCTTACTTCAACAGACTCATGGTACTCTCAAAGTCTCAAAGCATAGGAAAAAGCGTAATGATAGAGGCAGGCCTGTTCTGGAAACGCGTGGCTGGACGCTACAAGAGGAATTGATGTCTCGTCGGATTCTCAACTGTGGCAAAGATGAACTCAGTTGGATTTGCTTGGAATCAACATGTACCAAGGGGTCGCCAGAAGAGGACGATATCCGAAGCTGCCACAGCTGGCAGTTCGCAATGCGGTCTGTTTTGGTGATGGGGCTTGCCGACTTTGAAAATCGGAGCAGAATCACCGAGGAAGGGCTGTTCAATTATTGGATAGAAGCGGCAGAGGACTCTTTGAGGCGCGAGTTATCAGAGCCGAGAGATAGACTTGCTGCATTGAGTGGTGCACAAGGGGCCATCGGAAAGATTCTGATATGGATTGTGTGAAACATGTCGTAAAAGACTTCCCCAATCGGCCGCCGCACACTCAAAGCGGAAGAGAGGAGATAAACCTCCAGGTGCACCATGACTTTGAAGCCGCTGCCTCAGTGAAAGACGCTTAGTTGATGCGAGTTCGAACAAACCGATTCGTTCCAGACACGAGACAGGAATTGCAGTGACAGATACGATATTAAGACACATCTCTTACGGTTGGAGAGAATATCTCCTGACTCTGCAGATTGCAGGAGGGTCGGACTGATGGCAACAAAATCCTGGGCCAACAAATGGCTGCAGAAAGCGAGCGAGGAAGTGATTTGGATGTTTTAAGAACTAGCTTCTTGGAGGACTCCTTAATCTCCGGCTTGGTATTATAGGTAAACGTGTGTGAGTTCTCAATGGGCAGTGTAAGAAGTAACACAAAGTATACAACGACTTTAATACCTCAATTAAAAGGAGACAAATTTATCATCAAGGTATAAAAGTGATTTTTCGTCCCCCTGAAGGGAGAAAGAGCTCAAAAAGGTAGCAACACCAAGGAGCAGGTTAAACCTATATAGATTTTCAAATCCTATGGTATAATTGCCCTTGTGTCCACGATCACCTCCGAAGCCTAAAGGCATTGCAAGAAGAAAACTCTGAAGCTATCCCCGATGGAAATTTAATACAATAAAAAGACAGCGTTGCTATGTAATTAATCGTTGGCATCCACATTCATATGTTTATGAGTAGAGAGTGCGCAATAGACCTGCCAGCCAGAATTGGTGCATTTCAACGCACCCGTAAACACACGCACACAAACACGGCATCAGTCAAAATGTCTACATTCGAACGCTGCCTCATCTACAAAGGCAACATTTATTATCACCAAATTTGGGTAAGAAAGCAAGCATCTGAACTTTCATATTTTTCGGTTGGTCAATGCCCTTGCTAGCTACCTAACTGGAGCCTTATGGCACTCAAAGGGATAGTGATACTCCAGGTGTTCAAATACAATAGAGGATTGATGGATTTCCTGAAAGAGTGCCATTTCCTGGCTTTGCGTAAACCACAGAGGTGGACGCGTAATTCGGTGTGATTGATGAGTCTTTGTCGATACCATTCACCCATGATACCATGACCAATGCAGAAGCAAATCTGGAAGGCGCTCATACTCACGTGTTCACCACCTTTAATAGCTTTGCTTAATTACAGTCGAAAAGAATGGGGTTGTCCAATTAATGTCAATAGATGAAAACAACCATTGTCTACGATGACGCAATTTCCTCGTGCGGAGAAGGGAAAATCATGCCCAAACCTCGAATGTAGAAATCTGTACCACTTGATGAATTATTTAAACACATCAACACTCACTGGAACCAAGGTTCTGGTCATCCGTGCTTATGCGTCTTTGAACCCGCACAGGCAATGCTTCGTTTTGGTTACCCCTCATATGACGGGGCTGCTAAGTGGGGGAAGTGAGGCTGGAATCCAATCCAATCCCCGGCCGATTATGGCCGAAGAGGCGTTTGTGATTTATAATTCAAGCCGACTAGCTCGTGCTTGGTGACCCACTAATGGTGAGTGGTTTCTTTTTGTTCCGTGCCCAGGACCTGACTGACAAACATGATTCTTTTGTGACTTGACTACCCATCAGCTTATTGAACCAAGTATTATTATACTGCATTTGTGGTTTGAAAATGACTTCCTTCCAAGCCAACAACATTTTGATAATTGGCGCCACGGGCCAAATTGGAAATTACATCACGGATCAAATTTTGAAAGCCCAACCAGCCTTCAAACAGGTCTCCATTTTTACATCCCCACACACGGTTGAAAATAAAGCAGAGGACATTAATAAACTTCGCTCACTGGGTGTCAAGATCATTACTGGAGATGTCACCAACGAGCAACATGTCAAAGCTGCGTATGAGGGCATTGACACTGTCGTATCTGCAGTCGGCCGAAATGTCATCGAGACTCAAATCGATCTAATCCGCCTTGCCGAGGAGTCATCTAGCGTCAAATGGTTCTTCCCCTCCGAGTACGGCACAGATATCGAGCATGGTCCTCAGAGCGCTCATGAGAAACCACACCAGCTCAAGCTCAAAGTACGAAAGTTTGTGCGAGAGAATACAAAAAACCTCAAATACACATTCCTAGTGACTGGCCCATACATTGACATGTACTTTACTCTATCGCCAAACGCTCTAGAGGCGGGCGGCTTTGATACCAAAAACAGAAAGGCGGTTTTGATTGATGACGGAAAAGGAAAAGTGGGATTCACTACAATGCCAGAGTGAGTTCTTTCATGCAGAGAGTCCAAAGAGGCACACTCTAACCCTTGATAGCGTCGGCAAAGCGGTAGTGGCGGCTCTGCGTCATCCCGAGGCTTCATTCAACAAACCCGTGGTAGTTCAATCTTTCGTAACCACGCCCAACGAGATTTTGGCCGAATTTGAGAAGCAAATCGGGGGCAAGGCATGGGATGTCTCCTATTACTCTTTGGACCAGGTAAAAGCCGCAGAGGAAAAGGCATGGGCTGAGGGAAACTCATCTGCTGTTACTTATACCCTGAGGCGAATTTGGGCTGAAGGTGGTACATTGTATGACAAGACGGACAACGAGAGTATTGGACTGAAGGACTCAAAACTGGAGACGCTTGCGGATTCGGTTACTAGAGAGCTTACAAGTGGCTGGTGAGCTTGACGAAGAATGAGGTAACACTATAGTTAAAATTGAAATAGTGATCTGACAAACGATCTTTGCTTGATACATCACCATATCTTATGCTGCTTCAATAGGGGTATTTAATTATAGTTTTGTCTGAGTATTGGAAATAGGAAAAGCGAAAAAAACGGTGCCGATTGGAAAGATGGACGAGAAACTACCTTTGGAACACCATATTTTCACATTGGACAGCCGAACCAAACAGGCTTTGCAAATGTATCGCTGAAATGGCGCAGCTATATCAATTTTGTATATTGTATATGAAAGGCTTTGGAAATATGGTCATTATTACCAGTATGCATGCATGTACGCTCGACTTGATGATACTGCCTTCTTGTGCGACTGTTTGGTGAATTTCGTCTTTAGCCGCCCGTAACGTTCGCTCAAAAATTGCTCCATTTCAACGCTCTTCTGGGACGAGAACCCTTGGCTGCCGTGCCCCACTAACGAGGTTTCACATGGATGTTCATCAAGCTCGGAATCAAGCTCTCGACTTCGGGCCCCAATTTCCGCACCTCGGAAGGGGAGAAGCGCGTCGTTTCAAGTTTCCTGCCCCCCCCGCACATTCGAGTATCAATCGAGTTAGAGAACCTCGGCCTTCCTCGATATCCCCAAATATAGTTACACGACAGCCAGTATAGCAGCGCAACTAGTAATCAGCGGAGTAGATGGAATGTGTTTTGAATTCCAGCTCGTTTTTAACAGCTGACGCTAGTCTACTTTAATCAATTTTCATTTTGTGCGACACCGAGACTGGCCGCGACTGTTGCAACCGGTTTGTTGTGAGGTTTTAGGTTTGAAACCCCTCATTAGATCTTGCGGGGTAGGGCGCAGCGGTTGAAGATAGTTTCCCAAAGCGGGCGTGGAGAGTCTGCTGAGATGCCACTCAAAGACTGGAATTGTTGAGTGATATGAGACACGGTGTACCTTAGGCAGGGGTGCACCCGCGACCTTAAATGAGCTAGAGACCCTATCTGAAGACTGGGCGCACGATCGTCCTTTTTGTCCTCGGTATCTTTCTGAGCAGAGTCAACCATGGCCAAAACGCAATCCAGGTGGCTTGGCATAACAGCTGTTTTACCGGTCTTGTTTGCTGGCATATACCATCTCTCTCTTTACCAGCAGGCGACCGTCCTGGGCGTCTTTAGACAAGCTGGGAAGACTCCCATAGACGACCCAAACCACTTCATCGTCATCCAGGATACGGTGCATTGTGAGGACTTGCACTATCATGAGCAGAGCCACACTCTATTTACCGCATGTGAGGACGCGCTCAAGACGCGATTTTTGTGGTTCCCCCCTCTGGCGCGGTTCAATGATCCCAATGTTGGGCTCAGTGGCCGCGGATCCATTCATGTCGTCGATCCGGATGTAGGAACCCTTCATCCGTCATGAACTAAGAAAAGACCGCTCACATTCCAACAGACAATGCAATCTCGCAGGTTGGCGTTTACGGGGTTTGATGACACTTTTGTGACGCATGGTATCGACGTCATTGACGACCCTGCTTCGAAGGCTGCTGTTTACATATTTTCCGTCAACCATGTTCCAAATGCTGCATGCGCAAAGCTCGTGGGAGGCGTTTCTACCAGCAGTAATGATAATTTAAACTGTCCGAGATCCGATTCACGAGTTGAAGTCTTTCATCACATTCTAGGGTCGAATTCGGCGCGCTACATTCGTTCCATCAACCACCCGCTCATAAAAACCCCCAACGACGTTCTCGCAACTAGCCCCACATCATTCTTTGTAACTAATGATCACCATTACACCCATGGTGCTATGAGAGAGTTGGAAGATGCTTATGCTGGGGCCAAATGGTCAGAAATTATTCAGGTTCAGTGCGGCGCAAACCCCACCGACGAGTGCGAGGCTACTGTCGCGCTCTCTCAGCTTCAAAACAATAATGGACTTGGCCGAGGAGAATCCACCAATGAAATAAGTATCGGTTGTGCCATCAATGGCGGACTTCACCTTGGACGCCTGCCGCAAGCGTTTGGGGACAAAATTGAATTATTCGACTTTGTACGCTTCGACAGCAGCATCGACAACCCATCCTATTTCAAAGATCCCTACGCCAACATATCTCATGACGCCTCAGGATACGTAGAGGCCGGACTTACGAGAGCTATCTACCTTGGTAAAACGTCTGGAGATCCTGAAGGGGAAGAAGCGGTAATGGTTTGGTACACGAAGCGCAAGGTTCGCGACCCCAGTTCCCAGAAACAGCTTTCTTTTGGCAAATGGGACAAGCATCTTCTTTTTGAAGACGATGGCGATAGAATCCGGTCCGCCAGCGCGGCTGTTCTTGTTGCCATTGACCCCAAACTAGAAAATGGGCAGCGCAAGGCGTGGCTTTTTGTAACCGGCTTCATATCGGAGAACATGATCGCCGTTAAAGTCGATCTTCCACAGTGATGCTCTATTTGTCATATTTTTAATGGAAGATGAAAGAATAATGTAAATTGTGATGGAACTATGCACACGTTAGCCAAGGTCAGAACAAACAGCTCGAATCGTCCAATATTTACCACGGTTTAGTATGTAGGGTATGATGTTGCGCCAAGTCTTCAAAGTACACG
Source organism: Calonectria pseudonaviculata (assembly GCA_004380915.1). NCBI lineage: Eukaryota > Fungi > Ascomycota > Sordariomycetes > Hypocreales > Nectriaceae > Calonectria > Calonectria pseudonaviculata. Next base: position 291,599 of record PGGA01000016.1, read on the forward strand.
GACGCTAAGTTATGGTGGGGAATTAAGGCGTGGCTAATGCTTAGTCGATTGTTTGAATACTAACCTGGAATAGCAAATGTAGTTACCGAATCGGGCACCGGCTCAGTTTTACCGAGAGGTCAGTGTGACACTAGAATAGTGCAGGCGTATAAACGCAGCCCTACTTCACCCCCACGGACCTCCGTCTTAGTCTCCACAGGATAAGCGATTCATCGTACACGCTGTTTGCCTGTTTCACCATGCCAACTGATCCACGTTATGAGCTACCGCCAAAGAACCTAGACAGGGACCACGGGTTCGACGGACCGAAGACACAAACTCCTTTTCTCAGTATGCTTGTGTTCATCACTGCCGAGCCTCTGGTGGAGGATGTGACTTGCGCCAAGGTTCTGGACCATTGCGGCTGATCGAGTCAGGGAGCTTGGGATTAGACCAGAAAGACAGTGGCTGCTCCGGGAGGCCTTTGCAATGTCTAAAAAATGTGTCAATCTTTACCAACAGGGCAAGTGAACAAGTGCAGACATTTGGATATATAACGGCAGCTTTCCCGTCGTGACACCTGCCATCACACAAGTTCATTCGTTCCGACAGCTCACCGAGTACTTTTATTCATCCAAGCTGGCCTTTTTGTTACGACATTCATTCACCAAAACATTCCTTTCAACATGCCTTCCATCTCTCATTCTTTACTCCTCGCTCTTCTTCCAGCCATCGCCACGGCTGGTCCCGTAGATAGGAGAACCTTTGGCGGCCTTAAAGGAGGTTCTATGGGTAGCTACAACCCGATCAGCGCACTCACAGGTGGCTCTGGATCCTCTGGTGCTGGCCTTGGCGGCCCCAGCAGTCATCTTGGGGGCCTCGGGGGAAGCTCATCGGGTAGTGGTTCTGCTGGAGCTGGTCTTGATGGCCTCGGTGGGTTGGCAGGTGCTATTCCTGGCCTGAGTGGCTCAGGATCTGGTTCTTCTAGTGGTGGTTTGGGTAGCCTTCTTGGGGGTCTTGGAGGCGGCTCCTCTGGTGGCATTCCTGGCCTTGGGGGTCTTCTTGGAGGCTTAGGCTTAGGTTCAGGCTCAGGTTCTGCCTATGGCTCAGGCTCGGGCTCAGGCTCGGGCTCCGGAGTCACTAGTACTACCTCAACCTCCAGTATTTATACTGTTCCTGATGCTACTCCCGAGGTTCCTCCTGTTGAGACTACTGCTGACACCCCTGCCGACACTCCCGCCGACGCGCCTGCCGACGCTCCCACTGGCCCACCAACTGACAAACCGACTCAAGTCACCGAAGTTCCTTACTCCAGCCCCCAAAAGAGTAAAAGACGCAAGGTGGCTCGTCAGTACGGTGGCTTGAGCGGCCTCGGTAGCCTTGGTGGCCTCGGAAATCTTGGCAACGGCCTTGGAGGCCTTGGTGGTTCCAGTGGTAGTTCTGGTTCTTCCAGTGGCCTTGGAGGCCTGGGGAGTCTTGGCGGTCTTGGTGGTCTTGGTGGTTCTAGCGGTAGTTCTGGTTCTTCTAGTGGCCTCGGAGGTCTTGGAGGTCTCGGAAGTCTTGGCGGCCTTGGCGGTTCCACCCAAAATGGTCTCTCTGGCGAGTGCAAGGATGTCATTCTCATCTTCGCCCGCGGTACAACAGAGATGGGAAATATGGGCTCAACTGTTGGTCCTGCTTTCTACAATGCCCTCAACCAGAAGCTTGGCGGCAAGGTCGCTTCTCAGGGAGTTGAATATGCTGCTGGAATGGCGGGCAACATGCAGATGGGTGACCCTGCCGGTTCTCAGACAATGCAAGTCACGCAGAACTCAATCCACAGGTTCAAACCACGCTAACTATATTAATAGGGCAAACAACATCAAGCAGTCTTTTACAAAATGCCCCAACACAAAAGTCGTCATCTCTGGTTACTCCCAGGGCGCCATGCTTGCTCACAATGCTGCAAAGATGGTTGGTGCGGATGCCAGTAGAATTGCTGCTGCTGTTACTTTTGGCGATCCTTGTAAGTCTGCAGCACCCTTCAAGAAAGCAAGTAACCAACACTCTATAGTCAAGGGACAGGGCTTCCAAGGCATTGACGGTGCCAAATGCAAAGTTTACTGCAAGTCTGACGATCCTGTCTGTGGCATCGCCAATATGGGCGGTGGTATGATGGGTGGTCTCGGCGGTCTTGGTGGCCTGGGTGGTTCATCTGGCGGCACAGCTTCAGCTGGTGGTGCTGGTGGCCACTTAAGCTACGGACAGGATGTCAATTCTGCGGCCGAGTTTGTCGTCTCCGTTATTGACAGCATTGGCGGAGGTGCTGGTGCAAGCGCTGGCACGGGCGCTGGCACTGGGAGCTCTGGATATACTCCTTCTTAATCCTTTTCTTTCATTTGTCGGAGAGCTTATACTCAAATACTGCGTCATTTCAGGCATCAGAGACAAATTCCGGTGCCAGATTGAGACAAGTATCGAATATTGTTCTCGATTAGAAACCATCATCTTGCCCTAGAAACATGGCCTTTTAACATGACTCGCATCGTTGAGGGAGGAAACTTAATTTACTTCTTGGATAGGTCTAGTTGATGAATAATGGCAATTCAGAGTATTTAGAAAACATAAATCGGTCGTTGTTGGTTTTATGGATCATTGGCCCATCTGATATTGCTGACCTTAACAAACCTGTCGTTTATCCATCTAATACTATTAAAACAATGCAAAAACATTTGTTTGCACACAATATGATAAGTCGAGATTTGAACGGCTACATTAATTGGTGATGTCAAATATTTCTAGTCTTAATTGTCGACTTTATTTTCGTACTGTAGCTGACCTAAATCCTCAATAAGATGTAAGTCGTTCCAAAGTTGGATGTGGGTCATTTCATTGCAAACAAATGCGAATTGCATATGAATATTTACATTCGCTTTTAGAAATATATTGTGCTGGGGTCGGGCATAGTGGACTACAGCTATTGGGCATATCTGGTCGAAATAGCCGCCCAACTGATTAAATTAGATCAGATGACTAGCTGACCTCGATAAAAGGGATCAATCGATCTAGCTAGCTGGAAAAATCAAGCTTCCTTGCCCCTTCTTTTACCAGTTGTCTTCAACCACCCCTAGCTAGTCTAGCTGGCTTGATCAGATTGATATTCTATTGTCCTTTTGTTGTTTTTGGGCTGGTTGGTTGTCTTATTGCCATAGCTATTTCTATCCCATTTCAATATTGTATTAAAGCATCCGTTTCCAAGAAGTGAGTGGTGTGGGTTAGAAATCTATATTTTGGCGCGATGCAACGTACATTGTGCGAAATGTCGGCGAACCCCGGCGTAGGACAGTTCTGGGCCCTGCTGTACATATTCCATTCCATCTATTAATAGGTACGTAGGCAATTGGAGCCAGTTGTGGCACGAACGACTTCGTTCAAGGGCGTTCATATGAATTTCATAGCTGGGACGGGGCAATGTTAGATCCCTGTTGACCGGCTTGATTTTTGTCCAGCCCGCCACACGAATTAGACATTGGCACGAGACAGAGTAAAAAGGGGCTTCGTTCCTGGCAGACGTTTGGAATCTATCCGATTTTAATAATTTGAATGCAGATCAGTCAGCTGCTCAGCATCATTTATGACTCTATTGATCGGGAGAAGGGTAATCCCGGCACGTTGGTCCAATCCTCACTAGTCAGATCGTTTATTGGATGGCCTGCTTATTCTTTGTGCCGTCCTCAGCGTCTCGTGGGAAAAGCCGCAATTTTCACGGCTAAAGCCGTCAGGGTGAAATGGTCAGAAGTGTGTAAAGGTAAAGTGATTGCCCAGAGTTAAGTGTCTATTTTCTTGAGATCAAAGATAACCTTAGACATACATAAATGTGCGCTGGCTCATCTCCACTGCTTTTAAATCAGGAGATGGAATAGGAAATCTCACAAGTCGCGCCGCGAAGATTTTGTAATGTCAGCAGATTCGATCCGTGTCCAAACTTCACTGCCAGCATCCCAGACGCCTAGTGCGAGGAACGAATGGGTGGTGCCCGCCTCCTATTGTGGGCATGCCTCTTCCCCCAGTCACGCTGTTTTGATATTTACAGTGACGCTTCGAAACAAATGGGCGCGAAGAAGGGCGCACAGAAACACACCCCACCAACTCACCACGCATCAACCAGAAGAAGTCCGCCATGGTTTTGGCATAGCTAGCAATGCGATAGGAGAATAAACATGGTGGCGCTGACAAGGGTACTAAACGAATTGCGCACCATTCCCATTTAAACGCGGATTGTTATTAGATAGCCGACTACGTCCTAATTGGGAAAATTATACGCAGTCGGCAGCCCCGGGGCTATTCCCGAAAGTTTTGCATGGAAGGATACGCTGTAGTAGTTCATGCGAATGTTGATCTGGGGCCACTATTATCGAAGGTCAAATCGGGGGTCTTCAACTTGGTGGTGCCATTATTTAAGCACAACCGTACGCTGTTTATCATTTGCCCTTATTTTATTTATAATAGGAGCAGCGGCTCTCGCCCAAGCTGGCTCTCGGCGAGCTGGACAGTCTGAGTAACGGTCCGCAATTGTTACAAGGAGACCTGGCGTTGGTCCAATCAACCCGTGCAATACCAAATTCCTTTCCAATCAAACAGTAATCAACAACTCCATTCTCAATAATGGATATCCTGTTTTTAAGCTTTTTAGTCCCCCAGGCTGGTTTCAAATGCAGGCTCCTCGTGCCAAGTTTCCTGTTCAGTGAGCCCATGTAATTAATCCGTACACATGGTACAGCCCTAAGATGCAATCCACTGGGGCCAATCAGAAGCCTCGTCCGTGCCAAGGATTGAATCTGTCGCTGCTACCCTACCCTTTGAGCCCGAAAAGGAAAAGAAAACAAAGCCAGTCCATTTACAAACCAGATGCTTTCAATATCAATGAAAATAATGAGAAGCGTGGTTTACTCGACCCCACACTATTTAAACACCGTCTACAAACCATGCCGATAGAAAACAAGGTCAATAGCAAGTCAAGTCACTCCTCGTGACCAACTTACCAAATCCCTGTCGGGGTAGTGGGCCAAGCTCGCAATCCTGCAAGCCTCAACCACCATGCAATCCTCACTACCGATAGGGATATGAAAAGTGGGAGCGTGGGGTTTTCCCCAGGACATGCAAGGGGCTAGCTAGATGTGAATGCAGCGGTACTTCGTAGTTTCATCGCAAAGGAGCGCCTCAAGATCAAGGCGACAATGCAACCCTTGTAGCCTTTCTCTCCTTGCCTCAGTCCAGCGAATCCTCGGCCCTATTCGTCCGGACCGTTCCCGTCAAACTCTAAAGCCCACTGTCATACGACGACGATAGTCTTTTTCTTACAGATTCATACGTCGTGGACCTGGAATTGTCCCTGGCAAGTCATTAGTTGTGAGACACTATCTGGCAAGGTACGTTCGCCGGGTTGGCATGGGGAAGCATGTACCCAGCAGGCCGGGACCGTTTGATGGATGGTGGAATTTCATATAGAGAATACGCCGCTTCCTTCATGGAGCATTTCTCTTTGTTCCGGCTACTTGTGGCAGGTCATCACGTTGGCGTGGGTCGCGGGTAAACAGCTCAAATCGGATCTAGTTCTACCTACAATCATGGCCAAGGATTTGACGACTACCGAGTATGAGCCCATCCGACCTGAGGGCCTGGCGTTTGCTCGATTGTTGATCACCATCATATTCACCGTGCTATCCAGCATCGCAGCGATCCTGAGGTTTTATATTCGCATCTCGCCACAAACATTTTCAGTGGAGGATTGGTTGATGCTTGCGGGATGGGTAAGTTCTTCTGCTTCTTTTACCACGACATCACTCCGGGTTGAGAATGGATATCTAATCTATCTCTGACTAGCTCATTAACCTTGGACACAACGCCTCTGTCATTGTTCTTTCATATAGCGGTATCGGGTCGCACGATGATATCATCACGGTCGGAATGAAGTACAAAATTGGACTGTGGACGATAATCTGGCAGTTTTTATACGTACTAGACGGTGCTCTCATCAAATCCAGTATCATCTGGACGCTCCTTCGACTTGCCAAGAACTTGAAAACAATTTACAGGAACATCCTATGGGGACTGTTTGTGCTGAGCTGGGTAGTATGGCAGATATCATGGCCAGTGGCTATCCTTCAGTGCAAGCCTGTATCAGCGGCATGGGGTGAGCCAGGAGACTGCACCTCTGGGCAAACAGTCATCCTCAACGTGTCGTACTTCGTCTCTGCTGCCAACATCTTCACCGACATCAGTACCACACTAGTCCCCATATTTTTACTCCGTCACCTCCAGATGCCAAAGAAGATGAAAATACTGACGATGGGCATCCTGTCATTGGGTGTCTTTGTGTCCGTGGCGACTACTATCCGCATTAGTTACACGTGGGCCTATACTAAGCCACCTGAGAGATACTGTACATCAAATTACCACCTATCTGAGATCGAGAAATTTAATAGCAGAACACTAATAATTGCTACTACAGACGAAGTCGGCAAAATTATCATGTTAACAGTACTCGAGTGCGACTTGGGCATCATTGCAGGCTCCATGCCTATGCTACGCCGTCTCTTTCGCAATATCCTCCCCTCGTATGGCATGAGCGACAGACAATCAGGCAGATCCCGAGATGTCAACCTAGTGACTATTGGCGGTAGCAACGGACGTCATATCAAGCTGTCAGGGGCTGGCAATAGTAGAATCGATGCCGACAAGGACGCCCATTTCCACGACAAGGATAGCAACGGCGACGATGATTCAACGCGTAACATCATTCATATTACACGACAGGTTGAACAGGACAGTACGTCAACTCGAAGTTTGCCTGCAAACCAGTTTCAGGTTGCCGTCTCCGGCAGCAGCGGACTAGAACAGAAGACCGATGCCGCTTTCTCAAGTCGAGGCTGGGGACACTAGGTATAGTCGATCCTCTGGCGAATAAGTTGTCAAATGACAGCGAGGGGTACGCACGATTCAATACAATGTATGTTGGCACTTTGCAACTTGAGGAGTTTGGCTTGGGGAAAAGTTTAACATAATATACAACTGGAGGTAGTCCTAATCACGAAGTTTACGCCGATGAAAAGCCACCCAAAAGCCTCCTGCGTTCATCAGCAAATTCGTCTTGCTTCGATGAAAGAAATCCTTGGAAAGGGAGGTAAACCTCACAAGGGCCATGGTTGGGTGCTTTGCAGCTCATCAGCACGCGGCTAGTACAACTTCAATCATGTATCGCTGGTAATCTGGAGGGCGATCTTGAGGAACCGGATTCCTCGTCTTGAGTCAAACCAAATTTGTAAACAACACCTAAATTTTCATTTGAATTATTCTTTCTGTTTTACATTAGTATAACCATGGATTTAAAGCGCTGAACTAGCATATCAAGGTTAGTGATATAATGATTTCCATTGTCGTTGATGGTCAAGGACATTTTGTTCTTTGTTTGTTCATTACACCATTTAGTAGAAAACAAGTCTTTTACTCCCTCAGTCAAGATAAAAAGTGTTCTTCCAGAGGTGAATGCGAATATTTGCAGGGTTCTCGTGCGAACCGTCATTCATGAACTTAATTAATCCACACAAATCGAAAGACCCGACCATAGATCTGCCCCTTGGCTGGGCCAGAAATGTCTGTCGTTTAGTCTTAGAGGGAATTTGATACGAATCAGCAGAGGATATTTTCTCTTGGGAAATAATATGAGTTTGTAAAATTGTGCAATCCAACCCAATACATACATATTCATGACGAAGCCGTGACAGTGTCTCGGGATGCAACAAGTACATGAGCTCACGCAAGGATTCTGTGCCTGAATTCTCGGCCGCATCCTTCACCGATCAGGTGGATACATACCTAACTACTATTTAAGCTGGGGTCCTGTTGTGGGCCCGGTCCGACGAAACAGTTGGTGGGAGACTGATATTAGACATCGGCTACGCGGCACATTAATGCCGAACCACCGCCTATTTGGGTAACCCCTCCCGGTGACTTGGTTGTGACCATGCTACCCCAGCAAAGCTAAGTACATATGTTCTCAATGAATAACCTGTCGTTATTCATTTCCTGCCCTTGACCTCATTCGTTGGCTTCCCAGGAAGACAAGGCGATTTTTAGACCGGATGTATACTGTCCTACATATCGAGGGCATTATTCAAAAGCTACCACCCTTATATATTTGACCAGAAAGTACCCCCAAGTTCTTGAGGTCTTCATGATTACTGATCGGTCAATTACCTAAAGCCCTTCGGTACCGCAATCCTCCTCCCGATCACACATGATTCACCACGGCTCCACATGGAGGTCTCTTAACCCGCATTTAAATGAATAAAACCGTCACAGAGTGTCACGTTGAGAGTTATGGCAAGTAATATTAACCGCAGATTACGATACTGTCCATATTCTTGGAGAACCCGACAATCACCACCGCCCATAATGGTGGAATGTACCCCGTTAACGTCTCCCGGAAGCTTAGTACAGGATTAAAACGTCAATTCTTACGGGATAAGGGTGGGTTGACTACTCTTTTTCATCTGGAGAGGGGAAAATTAATCGAAATATGTTGCTTTTGACGTTTTGGTGTTATGATAACGAATATACCCGTTACTAGCCGCAAACGCCCTTAAATTTAAGTCACCACTTGATATTATTCAGGGAGCACCATATGACTCTTCGTAATGATTTAGATGCGCTGATACCAATAATCAGAAACAAACTTTCTATTATTATTGGCATTGGAATTCTCCATTCAAAGAGTAGGGATAGATTCTGGGATAATACATCTGTCCATTAACCAATCATCCATGTGCCGCCCCTTAAGGCACATTTCGTCGATCGAGTTTGTCAAGCTGAACATATGCGACCATTTCAAACCGGTTGATGAACTGCCTTATTCTTTCTTCGGTTGTTGCAAGATATCAAAGAACCTTTCTCCTATTGCCGAGTAATTGGAGACGAAATGTTCTCCAAATGGTTGCATCCAGGTATCTAAGGGGGTCGTTAGTAATTGTGCAATCCGACTCAAACATTACACTAACCGTATGTGGTAGCTGGCTTAGAATAACAAAGCCAAATCAAAGTGTCGTTGACACTTGAGATCAAGTCGTGATGAGGGAATTCCGACACGACAGCGTCATACTCTTTTCTGGTGATCCCATGGGCTGGACCCTCAAAGTCTACGACTATACCGCTACTCGTGACTGCCACTTCATGCTGCTTGTACCTCGCAATCGAAGGCATAGTGTGTAATGCGATCGAGTCCCACACCAGCTGCGTCCTTTCTTCATCCCAGTGTTTCCCATAGCTACTGTCCTTGACAAATTCCCGAGCAGCAATTGCACCATCCACCTCGAACCTTCTGTCTTTGCTGATGAATGGGGAATCCGGGGTACGGTCCCAGCCCAGGTCATGGAGGAGTGCGGAGACGGCATGTACTTCCAAGTCGACAGTGCTTCGAAGTGTTTCGTTATGTTCAATTATTAATGCCCCGAAAAGCCATCCGCGCATAACATGTTTGTAGAGGAAGTCTGAAGAGTGGTTTCGTGCAAACTCGCGCGCAGCGCGAACAATAGGAGTATCGACAACGGAGACGCCAGCGATGGTTCGCTTCGGGTATCTGCTTTCGACAGACATGACAAGCTGACCTGGTATCTGCGAAGACGGTTTGATTTGGGTGGCTGCTAGCAAAAGGTGCAGTACATAGACAGCTTTGTTGTGCAACATTTTGGACTAGATGACAAACCACCGGCGTGGAAAGTAGTTGGGATTGTAATGATGTGTATATGGGCGTGCGAGCTGATGATTGATACCCAGAAGAGGATTTCTCAAGCACCTATAAGCTCAAGAAATAAAACTATATATACATTTTTGAAGCGTAGATATTATGTGATGATCCGACCAGATTTATCAGCCGGTTCGAAGTGCAGGCGATCGGGGCGCCCCGGAACTGAATCCGGAAGCAGACAGAGAGAAAATCCGGCTCGCATTGCCTTGATACATCAGCCATAAACCCAAATGCCAGCATAACGTGACCAGGGTTGCCGTTGTCCGTTTTGGGTAATAATTGTGTGTGTACGTGATTAGTGAACGGGGATGGTGTGCACAAAGGGCTGAGGGTAGCTGTGCATCACTCCGACAGACTACGGAAATAAAATGTATTCGGCCAGTTTTCAGTCCCGAGATGCTTGTTGAGCCGGGCTTGTGTGGTAAGCACATGTAACACCGAAAGCCGGACAATGACATCATGTCTCTGGTTAGCGCCAGAGTCATATGCGAGCCCTTCACTCAGGCTAGAACCGCTTTCCGAAGCGAGCAAGTTATTAGGCGAAGCTGAATAGAAGTCGGAGGACTTGACACGGAGTGAAGGACTGTAGCTTCTAGCTTTGCCTCTTTAAAATAAGGTTTTAAAGGTTTATACTAAAGTAGATTATTCGGTAATTGGTCAAATTTTTTTTTATTTTTTTTAGTACTTGGATAATGTAATGTAGTATATACTAGATATATACCGGAATATATACTTTAACCAAAATCTATGCTTTGCAATATGGTACTTTTGAGCGGAGCAAGGCCGGGGCCATCGAAGGCAAAACCCGGCTACATGCCCGCCCCCCCGCGGAGGGAAAAAAATAAAACTACTATGAAATCCAAATAATAGCTTACTCCTAGGATGTTATTATTCTAAAACTGAGGCTTAAAAAACATGCCTTACCCGGCTCTTTCAGCTTTGCCTTTCCTTAGGTCGGTGCTTGCACTAAGCACCAGTGTCTTGTAAAGACGCGGCCGAAATGCCGACCAAGTGGCGAGGCGAACAGAGAAGCTATTCCCTTCGTAGGAATGGCGTTGAACAGTAATCAGCCTTTATCCGTCATTTGACACCCCAGCGCTATCGCTCAATTTGACCAGGCACAATCAAGTGAAAAGAATCATCGGCGAACAAGACGAATTTGTGAAATAGAACTTTTTTTCACCTTCTTTTTTGTTAACAGAAAAAAGAAGAAAAAAAGAAAAAAAGACTACTTGGATTGTTGAGACAGACAAAAAGGCCATTTTATGACCGACATAGTAGGAAGAGGATAAGGATAATGTAATCGTTTTACGGTTGAAAATGCCATCGCAATAGAGGTAAATAGGGTTGAAGTGCCCGTTTTACTCCTTCTAATTGGCCAGTTGGGCCAGCCCCCCTGCCCATGACATAACCGAAATCTCATGGTGCAAAGAACCAAACTTCATTCCTGCCTCAATTCACCGCCCATGCCCTTCAATGAGACTTGAACTTCGCTTCAAGTCTTGTGTATTGCCTTCGTCATAAAAAGCCCATTGATATCATATTCAGCCATGGTCAGGCCTAATTTACTCCTCTGCTTTGACGCATTTGGTACCTTGTTTCGACCAAAAGGCCCGGTCGCAATCCAATACGCCGAGGTTGCTAGGAAATGTGGCCTCACTGGTTTGAGCGATGACGAGGTTAAATCAACTTTATCGGTAGCTATCAAGTCGGAATTGAAGCAGAATCCCAACTACGGAAAGGCAACTGGGCTTGGTGCAAGTAAATGGTGGACCAAGGTATGCTCCCCCCGCTGCCAGGATGCATGGGTATATAGTCCCACTGGCCGTCAACTACCTAACCTGCTCCAGGTTATCCACAATACATTCAATCCTCTTCTCAAGCAGGGTCAACTACTACCGAAGGATTTGGGTCCAAAGCTGCTCCATCGATTCTCGTCTAAGGAAGCATACACGGAGGAGCCCGGCCTCAACACGTTCTTAAAAGCGCTCAAACACCAGAACATGCAAAGGCGCTATAACAAAATTGTGGTTGGAGTCATAACAAACTCGGATGACCGAGTTCCAGATATTCTGTCTTCGTTTGGTGTCAAGGTCAGCCCCCTGCGATACGGCACCGAGGTGGACCCGAGCATCCTCGCAGACCAGAAATACGACATCGATTTCCATTGCATCTCATACGATGTTGGCGTCGAAAAGCCGGACCGACCTATCTTTGATGCTGCCGAGCTTATGCTCATTCAAATCTTGGCTGCCAGGGATAAAAAGAGTCCAGCCGAGTCCAAGGTGGAGGCCGAGTCATGGCAAAAACTGTATGTTGGCGATGAGTATGTCAAAGATATTTTTGGGTCGTCAGAAGCCGGCTGGCACCCCGTACTCCTCGACCCCGAACAGAAATCGAAAAAGATACGTGAGTTGGAGAACGATTGTACCGAGACAATTGACGAATTGTTTAAGGAGCATGCCGTGCTTAGGGTACGATCGATCCAGGCTTTGGCCAACTGGCTCATCGGTGGGAAACAGAAGTAGAAGCTACAAATTATAGAATATGTGACATGCCCTATCGGCAGAGACTTGGGAAGTCATTTAATAACAGCTAAGAAGATGCCAAGTCCACTCTATAGTTAGCGCCTTGGGTCATAGTTGTCAATAAATCGCTCAAGAATGTTCTATTGATAGTTTGTCGTCGATGTAGTTGTAGATATTCGCTAGTAAAAGGTCATTTCAAACTGGTCCTCTTCCTCGTCCGACTCTACATATCAACCACGAAACAGTCTCTTTTTCTGATTCTCCTGATCGGCAGCGGACTTTAGTTCTAATTTTAACAACTTCTTGGAGAAATAGATACCACCCATAAAGGCCACAACGCCCTCGTCATCTTGATGGATTTCAGTGGTTATATCGCCATTGCTGGTTGTCCACGAACTCGATGGAGTCAGACTAAAAACACTTGATTGGCCTTTCCCAAGCCCCATTTTGACAGTGGATGATTTCGACCACATGATAGCGAATTCGCATCGGCGTGATGTATAGGTTTTGGTTACGATCCAAAGGCCATGCTTTTCAACTATCGGTCTATGTTGTTTTAAAATCTTGGCGGTGTTGTCTTTCATCCACTGTAATGCGGCCGATTCATCACCGACTCGGTGTTTAAGGACAGGGTTCTCCGTTGTGAGAATGGAATGGCACCTTCGTTGGCATTGCAAGTGAATGACATTGTCACATACGGGTTTAGAAATGCCATGAAAGAGAGGCTACTAGGATGTGAGCGTTTGGTCTAGACCGTCGAATTGACTTCAACGTGGATAAAGACGAGAGGAAAAGCACGTGGACCTACGAAATCCCAAACCAATTGCCTATTTGGCGGGAGGATACTGCAGTTGATTCTTTTGGGCCCCACATCAGTTTGTCTGGCACCTGGTCAGGGTTTCTGATTTTTCTGTTGGGGGGTTTCCATCCTTCATTGGTGAAGTCCTCGCCCCTAGTCACCAAGTCGGCTAGTGTATGCCAATCACCGATTGAGTCAAAGTAGCCACAGCAACCTCTATGTACATCTTTTGTGGTGGCCTTCTTGTACAGACCCCGCCCATAAGGGTAGTTTTCGAGAAGTCGAGCGAAAACCCTATGCAGTCGTGACTTGTTCGACATGGTGCGTCGGGAGACAGGCCGGATTCCGCGTTGTACGTTCAAGTCAGCCCACACTTGGTCTGAGGAAAGTACGGACACCTACTTAAAATAAAGAGATGTAAAGGATGCCTAGGACAAAATTGATAAAAGTCTTACCTGTCAAAGAGGGGTATGTAGAAAGCCAAGACTTACTTGGTGGGGTCGTATTATGGTTCTTGTATGACTGGCCCATGGGTTCCTCGAGATATAGAAATCTCTTTAGTACAATAATGCTGCAAGACAGGAGAGCGTCAGAAAGCCCACGTTAGACCAATTAGGCAGCGTTTGAAGTGAATATGCCAATGGCGATACTCAAAACCCCGGACCAATATCATCAGCCCACGTCTATTATGACGTAAAGAGAATTAGTCAAATTGTTGGACACCGACAAGAAGTTGAGGCCAGGTATTTTATGTTCTAAAATATTGCATCTGCAACAACAATAGCAAATAACTAGTAGCTGGGGTGTTGATAGGAACAACATATTATTGACGCGTAAATTAATACTGCTGAAGGTAATATCCCTAATTTTTCTCTTTATGTTGCATGTTTATGGAGAAAGATGGCCAGACGTTTGGAATGTGCAGGGCTTTCATAGCATGTCGGGACAGATTTACAGGCCAAACGCCCAGTTCTCCAGCACGTTGGCCGACGTGAAAGACGGCGGAGGATGGTAGTTTTGGTCTATGATGCATTAAGCAAATTAAATCTCAAATGATTGTTAGACCAAGACTCTAAAGAGCTGCTTTATATACAGCCGTAATCCAGGCTCCACTGACTATATTTCTCTCGCCATTTGATTGGATTGAGCTAGCCATTGGGCTGAAACTGCCTGACCCAGTACGCAACTTGGCAATTTACAACCAAATGGCAGAATATTTCTAAAATACCCCATGATTGATTTTGTCAGTCGTTTCGGAGATAAATACAAAATGCGAATAAATGCGTTTGGCGCCTGGACTTCCTAGCAAGACGTACGCGCGATGAGGTCATATTGGCGCCCGAGCGACTGAGCAGCTAACGAGCGGCTAAGAAATAGGCACCAAAAAGGCAGGCAGAAGGCAGCTGACCAGCGGCTGAGAAACAGGCACCAAAAAGGCAGCCAGATGTACATGCGATAAGGTCATATTGGCGCCCGAGCAACTAAGTAGCTAATGAGTAGCTGACGAGCGGCTGAGAAATAGGCACCAAAAAGGCAGCCAGAAGGCAGCGGGTTCATGGTTTACAATTGAGAAACGTGACCGGCTGTGTGGCTCAGCAGAAGACCATCAGACGGCGCTTATGACTTTCACAGCATCTAAGTGGGTAATATGGTCAGGGATTCGAAGCCATTGGGGGCCAAATCTGCGGGCGGCCCATTTTAGGGATAAGGCCCGGTCTCAGTGGGAAAATACAAAAAGGCCGAGCAGCCTTCTCCACGTCCATGTGAGGGTATTGATTTGCGTCCCGGAAGTCTAGTCAGTATTCCCATCGCACACTTCCCAACATGAGTGACGCTGTTCCCCAGCAGCGATTCGCTCTGCTGGTTGGCATCGACTTTTATCTGAGGAATGGAACAAATGAGAGGCTCAATTTTGCCTTGCCCGACCTCAATGGCTGCGTCAGTGACGTCAAGGCCATGAAACGCGTCCTCGAAGACAAATTCAAGGTCAAGGATTTCACCGTCCTGACGTCGTCCCCACCCGCAGCCGACGCGGGCAATCCCCAACTACCCGCGGAGCCTTCAGACGTATGGCCCACATTTGACAACATTAAAACCCAATTCGACAATATATACAACAACTCCAACCCGGGGGACATCTTCTTCTTCCACTATTCGGGCCATGGCGGTCTGTTGAAGTCGAATGCACCACCACCAATTACACGCTCACATGACCCGTCTATTATGACCGCCGACTTTTGTAACAACAAGTCTGCGGTGCGCGGCTGGCAACTAAACGAATGGCTGAAGCGCCTAAACGAAAAAAAGGTCCAGGTCGTTGTCGTTCTCGACAGTTGCTATTCCGGGGGTGCATGGCGAAATGATGGCCGGGCCCGTACCCCGCCAAACTGGCGTGACGACTTCGATCTCGAGGGTGAGGTATTCCCGTTGCCCAATGCAAAACGGAGCAGCAGGGATACGGAACTGCCAAAATCTTGGATTAGCAATCCAGAAGGATTCACTCTTATGACAGCTTGCAATCCCGACGAAACTGCGGCCGAAACACAAGTTGGCGGTTTATCTCAAGGCGTCTTCACCCGCGAGCTTGTCAGGCTGCTGAGCGAGCCTCAACCCCAGAATGTGCCACCGACGTATCGGGTTCTGCACGAGAAAATATCCAAACGCCTCGAGCTGGATAGCCACAAACAAAGGCCGCAGGTTTTTGGCAGGGACAGGCTTGCATTCCTGGACAACTATGAGCCCTTCATCATCAACCCAGTAGTCGGCCATGTAAAGGAAAATGAAATCATCATCGAAATGGGAACAGCCCACGGGTTGAACGAGGGATCTGAGTTCAAACTTCATCCCTTTTCTCTGAATACCGTGTTTCAAGTCACCGAGGTCGAAGACTGGAAATGCCGTGCCAGAATTCCACCCGGGTTCAACGTCAAATCGGCCGGGTCGACCTTGGAGGTGATACCATCAAAATGGGGCCTGGGAGAGGATTCGTGCCGCGTATTGGTACATAGCTCTCTCGGGACAGAGTTTCAAAGTGCATTTCGCAAAATGCTGGGCGAGTTGCTTGCAGGCCACATTGAAATCGTAGAGTCCAATTACAAGGGGACACCGCACGGAAATTCTTTCAAATTGTCACGACGGGGTAAAAACGGAGTTTATCTTTCGGGACCCTCCGATCTAGTAGGGTATGAAGGCCCGTTGCGAGGCGTCCAACTCCAGATCGACAACGTCGTGGATTGTGCAACTAGGTCTGCAATGACCATTGGACGCCTTGTGCGGTTCAAACAAGTGCTCTTCGACATTCCGGCACAGGCCTGCGACGATACCCCCCCATTCACATGGGAAATGATTGAGGTGGAAGGTTCGGGGATAACACCCATGAGGAAGCTTTCATTCAGGAACACTGGGGACCAGGAACTGTACCTGACTGTCCTGAATTTGGCACCCGGATTTGGCGTTGAAAAGGTCTGGCCGGGCAACGAGGGTGCCAAAAAGGTGCTGCCACAAAGGACCGCGAAATTTCCATTCAACATTTTCGTTCCAGACGAGCTTCAAGAAACCCAAGATGTGCTCTGTCATCGAGATTTCATCCGTGTCGCTGTCACTAACAGTGAGGATTGCTCATGGAAGAGTTTAGAACTGCCGCATATCTGGCAGATTGACTCAAGAGATGGCTTCCACAAAGGGTCGCCAAGTCGACTGATCAAGGTCTTGAATGATGAAGCAAGTTGGTGGGTGGAGGATAAAGCAATTTTCACGTCTACACCGATATCGACACTTTCCCCGCGGTAGAATATTTTAGATTATTCCCAATTCAAGGCCTTGTAGTTGCCTAAATATAGATAAGATACTATTTATCAAGTAGTATTTTTAACTAGTGTTTTTCAATAGTAAATATCAATGCAAAAGCATCAATTGAAATAATGGATAAGGCAATCCCTCGTGCCTTAGAGTGCAATTGTTAGACAATAAAGCGGATGGAATCTGCGGGCATTATCGCTGATAGCCGACCGGCTTTGGCTGTACGATTTGCCTATTCAACAAAGGTTGTTGTGTAGGTGACTCTGGTCAGCCCTATATACCTTTGTAATTTCTTTGATATATAGTCTTTGAAATATGGTAGTTTAATCTTAAGTTTATAATTAAGGTTTATAGCTATTTGGATTAGTAGATTAATAATTTATTTTAAATTAATAGTAAATTAATTAAATAATGAGTTTTTTATAATAATATAATAAATATAATAAGCTTTATACATAATTATAAACCGATTTTATTAATTATAAACTAGATTTATTAATTATAAATAAACACACTTTTAATTTCCTAGATATTTAAAATCTAGCCTAGAATACTAATTTTCCTTAATTTTTTAGACTATCTTATATAATATCTATTAATAATCTTTATATTTCTTTTTAGCCTTACTTTTATTATTATAATTCTTAATAAACCTTATAATATTAATAGTCCTTTCTAGCTACTAATTATATTAATTATTATTAATATTTTCTAAGAATCTCTTTTTTATTAGCTTTATATTTTTAAATATACCTAAAATATACTTATTTATTATTTTATTAATCTTTATATATTCCTTTTAAATAAAATCTTTATTATTAATATTAATATTATTCTTTTAAAGTAATTAAAGCTTAAAGTTAATAATTTTTATTTTAGATAGTATAAATAGCTTATATTAAGGGATGATCTATTTAAAGTATTTGATTAGATTAGGAGAGTATTTAATATAAAGCTTATTATTAATATATTATAAAGTAAATAGGTATAAGGGATTATAAAGAATATAGTATTTAAAATATAGTTTAGATTTAGCTATTTTTAATAATATTAAAAGTAAGCTAGAATATATTAGTCTTAGTATAATAAGGAAGTTATTTTAAATATTAGAATAGATCTAATAGAGTTTATTATTTTTAATATTAAAAGGGTATTAAGATTATAAAATATATAAAGTTAATTATTTTATTAGTTAGGGTAAAAAAAGACTAATATTATAATTATTTAAATACTAATTATATCTATTCCTAGAATTGCCTAGTTAAGCCTCCTACGTATATTTTAACTAAACATAAATAATAAGCTTTATAAATTAGTTATTTCCTCCTAAGTTAAAAAGATAAAATACCTATAATTAAAGTAATAATAATAAATAATATTAAATAAAAAGTATATTAATAGCTATTACTTCTTATCTTTAGTACTACTATCCTACTTCTTAGCCTCTCCTATTAAAAAAGCCTTCTTAGCCTTATTTATAGGTTTATCCCGGGGATTATTATAATATTTTTATGGTCATAGGTCTAGTAACTACTAAGGGGGTTCTTATTATATTTATCTCTATTTCTTCTAATTAGCTAAGGCTATAAGGCCTAAAGTTAGTATTAGGGTTATATTATATAATCTAGAATAATACCTTTTCTAGGTCTAGGTAAGGCTATTTAGTAGTATTATTATTAATAGCTAAAATATAAAAATATATACTATTTAATAATATAAATAATATTCTAATATTTAAGCTTTTCTTTTTTGTATTAAGGCCTTTATTTCTAGTTAAAATAGGCTTTTATTTTAGGCTAAATAGCCCTTGCTTTTTGCTTTTATAGTAAGTAGTCCTTCTTATTATATTTTATTTCTTATTATTTAATCTTTTATTTAAATTATTAATATATTATTATTAATAAAATACTCTAGGGCTTAGTTATAAATTATCTTTATAAGGGTATTAATTAAATTATTTTATCTATTAATCTATTTTACTTTATAAAGCTTATACCTTTTATAGGATTATCTAAGTATTATATTATTAATTATTAATCTTTTTTTCTTTATTATTTTAATTTTATAAGGTATTTATATAAAGAATATAAATTAATATATATAATAATTAAAATAAGGGGTAAATTAAATTAATTAGTTATTTTTATAAGAGTTATTATAAAGGTATATATAATATTAGCTCCTATTATTATACTATAAACTTTAAAGGTAAATATACTTTAAGTAATTTATTAGTATTTAATTAAGCTAAAATATATAATATTTCCTTTATTATAAAGGTTCTATTATTTATATATTTATTTATAATAAGAATAATAAATTTATATTATAAAAAGAGATTAGGATTATTTATAAATACTTTAGTAATAAATATAAATAATTTTACTATTATAAGGTAAAATATAGTAAATATAAAACTATAATTAAGATTATCCTTTTACTATTTAAACTATTTATTTAAAGCTTTTACTTAGGCTATACTAGGCTCCTAGTATTATATAATAGTTAATAAGTTATAATATACTTTAAATTAGCAAATTAAAGCTATATAGGCTTCTTATACCTATTATTTAATATACTATTACTTTATAAGCTTAGGTTCCTTAGCTTTAATTATCTTAATCTTCTTTCCTTAGCTCTTTTAGTAGATAGTAATAATATTATCTTTCTTAAGGGTTATAATAGCTCTATTAAAGGTAAGAGGGTTCTTTTTTAATAATTTCTTCTTTAGCTTAGCTTTAAATAATACTTTTTAAAGCTCTTTTTTCTCCTTTTATAAGAACTTCTTATTAAATATTCTAATTATATTATTAGCTTATATTCTAATAATAGTAGAATTTTCTTTTTTTTAATAAGATTAATAAGTATAGATTAAAGGTTAATATAATTATTTTAAGCTTTTTTTTATAGTACTTATTATATATTACTTATTAATATATTTTAACTTTAAGAATACTATAGAATAATATTATAATTCTTATAATAGTATTTTAAAGGTAATTATTTCTAATACTTTCTAGAAGCTAGGTAAAAATAATTTAATTTAGCTTAGTTTATAACTATATCTAGGCTTAAGTAATATTTCTTAATTATAAGAAAATACCTTTATTTAAGAGTAAAAAGATTAGGATTAAGATTAATTACTAGCTATATTATTAAATTATTAATAATTAAATAAGAATAATTTTCTTTTCTCTATTAATATAGCCTTAGATTATTAATCTTAATATTTTATAAGGTTTATTAGATATCTTTCCTTTTATCTTATTAGTAATTTATAATTTAAAGACTTTAATTTCTTTATAATATTCTTTATTATAAAAAATAAATTTAAATATACCTCTTTTAATTAGATATTTAATCTTCTTCTTTATTAACCTCTTAAATAGTCTTCTTAGTATAAAGATTATATCTTTCTTATATATTTAGATTATTAAATTTAGATTAGATTTCTTTTTATTAAAAAGAAATAACTTTTTATAATTAATTTTAACTTTAAATAACTTAATAATAAATATTATAGAAAGTAAAATAAAATTCTTTTAAGATTATTCTTTTCTTTGCTTTTATATAAAAGGTATTTTATTAATTATAATAAGGTTCTTTTTTAGGTAGCCTTTTCCTCTCTTTTATACTATTAGAGACTATAAAGGGGTATTACTAATTTCCTTCTAAGGCATTTTTATAGTTTATTTTATTAAGGGTAAAGCTATACCTTTATTCTTTAAGAAATAAGATTAGGATTTATAGCTAGAAAAATAAAAAAATAGCTTTTTATTTTTCTCTTTTACTTTATTTCATATCTTAGGGTCTTTATAATATAATTTAATTACTATTAAATAAAAATATATAGGTCCTTTTATACCTTTAATTATATAAATTTCTTTATTATTAGTAATAAAAATATATAAGCTAATTTAGCCTTCTTTTTCTTTTTAAATATATATTATTAACTCTAATATAAGATTAATAATTACTAAAGTATTAGGGTTATTATAAGTAGCTAGAGCCTTATTTACTTTCCTTTTATTATAAAGGCAATATACTTTTACTATTACTTTTTAAATAGCCTTTATTTACTTTATTATTCCTAGTAAAGGAAATAATTTCTATATTATTTAAGGGTATACCCTAAATATTAAGAGGATTAAGATAAGACTATTAAGTCTAATTATATTATTAACTATCTTTACTATAGATTAAAGGGCCTTATTAATCCTAAGGAAAGGGTCTTTTTCTTAAATTATCTTATAAGCCTTATAAAAAGGTTTATAATATTATTTAATCTTACTAATTAAATTATAAGCTTTAATAGGTATTATATTAATAAAAATACTTATAATTTCTATCTCTTAGTATAGCTCTCTTAATATATAATTTATTTTAGTATTTATAATAATCTAATTAAATAGTTTTTAATAAATATTAATTTAATATAATTTAAAACTTCTTTAAAGGGTTTTTATAGATTTATTAGGAAGAAAATAGTTAATATTAAAAGTAATAGCTAAATTAATAATATAAAGAATAGGCTTACCTTCTAAGTAGAAAGTATTAATAATAATATAATAATTGAAATTATAATTATCTTAGATAATAAACTTAAAGTAAGTAAATTATCTTATATAAAGCTAGTATTCTTTATATACTTTAATAAGTTTTTTAATAGCTTTCTATTTAATTAAATAGCTTATTTTATTTAAGAGCTTATAAAGTCTTTTTATAAAGAGATAATTAAAATAATAATATATTTATTATAGTTTAATATTAATAAGATTACTTTAGGTAAGTAATTCTTTTACCTTTAGAAGTATTTCAAGGTATTTTTATTAATATATTTTTAGAATTTAAATATTACCTTTTTTTAGGTAGCCCTTAATATTTTAAAAATAAATACTTAATTAGTTTATATTATAAAATAATAAAAGAAATAGAATATTTATAGAATTAATATAAAAGATTATAACTCTAAAAGATATTAATATAGTAGCTATACCTAGTAATTCTATTAGGGTTTTTCCTCTAAAGATAATTCTTATTTTTTCTATTACCTTTATATTAAGCTTAAGAGAGAAAGTAATATTTCTTTATAATATAATAAATTACTTATAATTACCAATTAAAAAGCTTATATTATCTATATTAAAGATAATACTTTAAAATATTATTCCTAAATATTAATTATTTAGAAAAAACTATAATATTAGTTTCTAAGGTTTTATTTTCTTCTTTTTAAAGGGATTACTCTTAGTAAAAACATATAAAATTACTTAATTAAGAAATTAGTTTAAAATAAGAAGTATATTAACTTTTACTAAGTTTATAAAGAAAGTATATTATATATTACTATTATAATAAACTTTATTTATTTCTTTTTAGTCTTTTTCTTTATTAGAGGTAAGGGACTTATTATTATTAAAGTTATTATTAGGCCCTTTATACTAAGCTAGGAATATTAAAAATGCCTTACTAATATAGCTCCCCTTAAACTTATAATATAACTCCTTTCTCTTTTATAGTATAGTTTCTTAACTAATAGCCTAGCTTTTTATAAATATAATATATTTTCTAACTTAGTTATATAGGGTAAATTTAAGCTCTATTATCCTTATTTATTTAAAGGTATTAATAATAGCTTTTAATCTATTCTTAATATATTTAATTAATCTAAAATTAATTTAAATTATTAAAAGTATTACTACTTATATACTATATTTTTACTATTTATATATTAAAATCTACTAAAGTCTATCTAATTTCCCTCTTATCCCTTAATCTCTTAAATTTTAGTATAATTTATAGTAAAATATTTACTAAGTAAAATATATTAATAAATCACAAAAATAATACTTATTTTAATTAAATAGCTATAAAAATAATAATAGCCTAGCTTAAAGGCTTAAGCCTAATTACCCTTAAATTATTAAAAATTATATCTTTATAATTTCCCTAAATATAAATATATTAGGGCCTAGTTATTATTCTACTTACTAAGATAATTTCCTTAGCTAATAAAGGAGGTACTATATACTTAGCTAATAAGCTATAAGCTTAGCTACCCTTGCCTTATCCCTTTATAGATTCCTAATCTTATGTTTTTAGCTATATAGATTGTATTTTATATTGCTTTATTAATAGTACTAGAGATCCTTATAATATAGCTATTGCCTCTTTAAGCTTAGCTTATAATTAGGTTCTTTTTATACTTAGCTTTAAAGGGTGGTTATCTTATAAGGGCTATAAAATTATAATAGAAGGTTATCTTAAGGTAGGTAACTTTAGTATATATATAGATAGGAAATACTAATTAAATCCTAGGTATATTAGCTAAATCTTAGTAGAATTGATTTTAGTGTATAAATAGTAAAAATATAGTATATAAATAGTAATATTTATTATTAATTTAAAGAATTTCTTTTATTTTTATTTTTAATATAAATATATTTCTTAGTATAGCTTAAAGCTAATAATATATACTTTTATAAGTATTTAAAGGTTTTTAGAGGTAATATAAGAAATCTTTAATATTATTATAAGTACTAATAATTTATATTTATAGTATATTTTTACTTTAATTAAATATAAGGATTATTTTTTAGAGATTTTCTAATTCTAAGAAAAGCTTTTCTAGTACCTCTTTTTATAATAATTCCTTATTATTCTAGAATATCTTAATAAATAAAGCTTTTTACTATCTCCTAAGGTAATTCTAATATATTATCTTAGTCTTATATTTCTCTTATATTATTCTTTCTATTTAATAAAAATATAAGATCTTATAAGGATTATATATATTATTATAATAATAGATAATAGCCTTTCCTTTAAGTATAATAAAAAATACTCCTATAAACTATACTTAAGGGATACTAGCCTATTTATATATTATATAAAAAATATAGGCTTTGCTCTTAAAAATATTATATTCTTCTCCTTTATATTTTATTTTCTTTATATAAAACTTCTTAAGATTAATAATCTTCCTTATATTAGATATATTATCTAGTATTCTTTCCTAGTAATAAGGAATTTAATTATAAGATTCTTCCTTTTTTTTTAGGGGAGCTAGGAAAGTCAAAGGAATTAATAAAAATAAAGGAATTTAATATACCTTCTTCTCTTTATTTTTCTTTAGAGAAAGTATTTAAAATATCTCTATTAAGATAATATTCTTAAGGAACTTTTTATCTTTATATAAAATTAAAAATATTTTAACTTTTTATTATATATTTTTAATCTCCTTAATAGTCTATTTATAAAATTCTTTAAGCTAAAAAGCTTATATAAATTTAAATAAAATAAATATTTTATTCTTCTTAAAGAAGATTTCTTTAAGAAGAAAATAATCTTATATTTTAATATATTAATTATCTTTTATCTTTTTCTAATATACTTTATCTTTTTCTAATATACTTTATCTTTTTCTAATATACTTTATCTTTTCCTTTAAAGTATACTTAGTATATATTAAATAGCTTTTTTCCTATAAATTCTATTTTATTATATATAATAATAAAATACTAAATTATTATTTAAATATCTCTAAGTATACTTATTTTACTATTAAGATTATAATATAAATCTTAAGTTTCTAGGGTAACTAAAGATTTAAAGTAATCTAAGATTAAAATAGATTCTTAGTATCTTTCCCTTTTCTCTTAATATCTCTAGATAATCTCTTTTTATAATATAATTATATTTTTTAAAGAAAGGTCTTATTTATAATTAGCTTAAGGTTTCTTTATATTCTTAGCTCTCTTTTTATCTAAGTAATAGAATTATTCTATTTAGATAAAATAAAAAGAAGGGATCTTTTATATAATAAATATAAGGAACTTTATTAATAATTATTATACTAAGCTTTTATATACTAATAATTTAGATTATAATATTATTCTAATTAGTATATATATATTTTTACTAATAGTTTCCTAGTTAGGTACTTAAAGCTATACCTTGGTAGTATGGTGCAATGGTTAGCATACTGTGTTTTTTATAGAGACTAGAGTTCAATTCCCTGTACCAGCCCCCGGCCCAGGGAAAAGGGTAAAAAAAGGTTAATTGTAACTAGTTATTTTTCCTTACTAGGGTTTTTATAGGCAATAATTATAACTAGAATAATTATAACAAAAAAGCTCCTACTACTCCTTATAAAATTTAACTAGCAAAAAAAAGCTATGTAAAGAGTTAAGCAATTAAAAGGGTTTTTTTTAAAAAACCCCCAAAAAAAAAAAGCTATACCTATTTATTTAATACCTTACTAATCTAAGGGATAGTATAAACTATTCCTAGACTAATTAGTATAGGTTTATTCTGGGGGTTATTATAATATTTTTATGGTTATAGGTATAGTAATTACTAAGGGGGTTCTTATTATATTTCTCTTTATTTCTTTTAACTAACTAGGGCTATAAGGCCTAAAGTTAGTATTAGGATTATATTATATAATCTGGAATAATACCTTTTCTAGGTCTAGGTAAGGCTATTTAATAGCCTTATTATTAATAGCTAAAATGCGAAAATATATACTATTTAATAGTACAAATAATGTTCTAACATTATTTAATTATTAGTTATTTCTTAGAATAGCTTTCCTTCCTATTTCTTTTTATATTCTTTCCCTTATTTTCCCTATAAAGCTAGTTATAAAGGTAATTATATTTATTATCTTTATACTAAAAAGGATATTTCTAGGCTTTCTTAGTATTAAGGTATAAAAGTAATTTATATCCCTCTAAGGAGAGAAATAGCTTAATAAAGTAATAATACTAAGAAGTATATTAAATTTATAGACTTTTAAATTCTATAATATAATTGCTTTTATACTTATAATTACCTTAGAAGCTTAAAAGTAATATAAAATAAAGATTATAAAGCTTTTTTAATAGAAATGAAATATAATAAAAAGATAATTAATAGTTAGAATTAGTATATTTTAATATATTTATAAATATATTTATAAATAACATTATTTAAAATAAATATATTTTAATATTATTTTATTTATAAAAGTAATATCTCTTTTAAATCTAATTTTATATATAAATATATATATTAAGAGATTTAAGCTATTAATATTTAATTTTATTAATTATAAATAAATATACTTTTAATTTCCTAGATATTTAAAATCTAGCCTAGACTACTAATATTTTATAACATTTTAGTAACTTTTATACTTACTCTTAGACCTATTTTTATTATAATTTTTAATATAAATTATAATACCTATTATCCTTTTTAGCTACTTATTATATTTATTACTATTAATATCTTTAAATAAAGCTTTTTTTACTTTAATTATTTTCTTAAATATTATTTTATTTAATATTTTTATAATAATATTAAATTTCTTATACTTTTATTAAATAAACCTTTTATTATTAATATTAATATTTTTTTTAAGTATATAGAACTTAAATTTAATAAAATATATTTTTTAAAATAATTTAAGATTAATAATAAAGGTTCTAAATAGCCTAAGGAGCCCTTTCTTTCTAAGCTTTAAATTAAAAGTCTTAATAAGATTAAGTAAGTAAATTGTTTTTTTTTTTTTAAAACAAAACCCCTTTTAATTGCTTAACTCTTTATATAGCATTTTTTACTAGTTAAATTTTATAAGGAGTAGTAGGAGCTTTTTTGTCACAATTATTCTAGTTATAATTATTGCCTATAAAAACCCTAGTGGGGAAAAATAACTAGTAATAATTAACTTTTTACCCTTTTCCCTAGGCCGGGGGCTGGTGCGAGGAATTAAACCTTGGTCTCTATGAAAAACACAGCGCGCTAACCACTGCACCATACTACTATTAAGTAAGTTTTTAATATAAAGTTTACTATTAATATATTTTAAGGTAAAAGGATATAATAGATTATAAAGAATATAATATTTAAAATATAATTTAGATTTAGTTATTTTTAATAATATTAAAAGTAAGCTAAAATATAATAATCTTAGTATAAAAAGCTATCTTAAATATTAGAATAGGTTTAATAGAGTTTACTATTTTTAATATTAAAAGAATATTAAGATTATAAAATATATAAAGTTAATTATTCTCTTAATTAGGGTAAAAAGAGACTAATACTATAGTTATTTAAATATTAATTATATCTACTCCTAGAATTACCTAGTCAAGCCTTCTACTTATATTTTAACTAAATATAAATAACTAATTAACTTAAAAGTCCTAAAATTCTAATTATTATATATATTAATTTATATTTAATATATAAATATCTTATAAAACTTAAAATAATAAAGAAAAAATAGCTTATAATTAATATTATAGTCCTAAGATAATTATATATATATCTATTTTGTTTTTTTAAAAAAAAACCTTTTTAGTCCACTTAATTTAACCTATAAGTAAGATATATCTTTATATAGCATTTTTGCTAGTTAAATTTTACAAGGAGCAATAGGAGCTTTTTTTATTATAATTATTCTAGTTATAATTATTGCCTATAAAAACCCTAGTAGGGAAAAATAACTAGTTATAATAACCCTTTTTTACCTATTCCCTGGGCTGGGGGCTGGTGCAGGGAATGGAACCCCGGTCTCTGTGAAAAACACAGCGTGCTAACCACTGCACCACACTACCAAGATAATTATATAAATAGTAAGAATTAAATAAAATTAGATAAAGCAATAAAAATAATATCATTACTAATATATTTACTAAGATATCCCTAAACTAAGTATTTAAAAGGTTTATTAATAATAATAAAGTAACTATTTAAATAAAAGGCTAGATTATAAGGAATAATAATACTAATTAGAGGAATAAAAATAAAAAAAAGGATAGATTTACTAGTTATAGTTATTTATAGCTAAGCCTATTATCCCTTTAAAAGAGAAAAGCTCTAGTATTAAAATATTAAATTAATTAATAGAATAATAATCTAGGAAGCTAGTTATATATACCTTATTATATAATTATTAGGCCTTAATACTATCTTAATCCTATAATAGCTAGTATAGTTAGATAAGAATAATAATAATTATTATAACTTAGTAGCTACTATTACCTATAATCTTACCTATATTATAATAACCCCTGGGACCTACCTATAGCTTTTATTTAGAAATTAAATGTTTTTATTCTAAATTCTTATTAAAATAATTTAAAAAGTTCTTATTTTTTAATTTTTTTTAATTAAATAATAAAATAAAGAAAATAATTATAACATTAAAATTAATTTTAGGATAAATAAATATATTAATATAATAATAAAATCCCTATATTACTAGATTAATTAAATAAATTATCTTTAGGAAAATTAGGATTATATTAAGACTTACTTAATTAATTACCTTATACTATTTAAAGAATACTATAATATTTTTTAAGTAGAAATTATAATTATAATTAGAATTAGGGATTATAGCTTCTTTATTATTATAGCTTTTCTTAATACCTAGGAAAAAAAGATTTTATTTATAATTAACTAAGGGTTTTTTATGTTCTTAGCTTTACTTATATCTAAAGAATAAAATAATTATTCCTTAGATAAAATAAAAAAGAATCTTTTATATAATAAATATAAAGAACTTTATTAAGAATTATTAAATTAAGCTCCTATATACTAATAGTTTAAATTATAATATTATTCTAATTAATATATAAATATTCCTACTAATAGGCTTTTATTAATTACTTAGAATTATATCTTTTTATTTAATATCTTATTTATATTTAATTAAAATATAAGTAGGAGGCTTAACTAGGTAATTCTAGGAGTAAATATAATTAGTATTTAAATAATTATAATATTAATCTCTTTTTACCCTAACCAATAAAATAAATAATTTTATTTAATATTATAATCTTAATACCCTTTTAATATTTAAAATAATAAACTCTATTAAATCTAATCTAATATTTAAGATAGCTTTTTATACTAAGACTAATATATTCTAACTTACTTTTATTATTATTAAAAATAACTAAATCTAAATTATATTTTAAATATTATATTCTTTATAATCTATTATACTTTTCTACCTTAAAATATACTAATAATAAACTTTATATTAAATATCTACCTAATCTTATTAAGACCTTTAAATTAAAGCTTAGAAAGAAAGAGCTTTTTAGGCTATTTAAAACCTTTAATATTAATTTTAAATTATTCTAAAAAATATAATTTCTTAAATTTAAATTTTATATATATAAAATAAATATTCTTAATATTAATAATAAAAGATTTATCTAAAAAGAATATAAAATATTTAATATTATTATAAAAATATTAAATAAAATAATATTTAAGGAGATAATTAAAATAATAAAAGCTTTTCTTAGAGAAATTAATAATAATAAATATAATAATTAGCTAGAAAGGATAATAAGTATTATAATCTATATTAAAAACTATAATAAAATTAGGTCTAAGAGTAAATATAAAAGTTACTACTAATAAAACAATAATTAGCTAAAAAGTCATAGAAAATTGGTGGTCTAGGCTAGATTTTAAATATCTAGGAAATTAAAAGGGTGTTTGTTTATAATTAATAAATCTAGTTTATAATTAATAAAATCGGTTTATAATTTTGTTTTAATATCTTATTAATCTAAGGAATAGTATATATATTTCTAAACTAATTAATATAGATTTATCCCAGGAATTATAATATTTTTATAATTATAAATCTAATAATTATTAATAGAATTATTATTATATTTATCTTTATCTTTTCTAACTAGCTAGTGCTATAAAGCCTAAAATAGATATTAGGATTATATTATATAATCCGGAATAATATCTCTTCTAAGTCTAGATAAGACTATATTATAGCCTTATTACTAATAGCTGAAATATAAAAACACATGCTATTTAACAGCTCAAATAATATTCTAACATTAATAGCTCTAAAGGACTATAAATACTATAAGGTTTATTAAGAACTATAATAGTAAAAGTAGGGCTAAAAAGAAATATATAGATTACTAATAAATATTATATAAAATAGTCTAAAAAGTCAAGGAAAATTAGTAGTCTAGGCTAGACTTTAAATATGTAGGAAATTAAAAGTGTATTTGTTTATAAGTAGGAGGCTTAACTAGGCAATTCTAAGAGTAGATATAATTAGTATTTAAATAACTATAGTATTAGTCTCTTTTTACCCTAATTAACAAAATAATTAACTTTATTTAATATTATAATCTTAATATCTTTTTAATATTAAAAATAGTAAACTCTATTAAACCTAATCTAATATTTAAGATAGCTTTCTATACTAAGACTAATATATTCTAGCCTACTTATAATATCATTTAAAATAGCTAAATTTAAACTATATTTCAAATACTATATTCTTTATAATCTATTATACCCTTTTTAATACCCTTATAAAAGTAATACCTAACTAAGCCCTAAAGTACTTTATTAATAATAATAAAGTAATAATTTAAATAAAAGATTAAATAATAAGAAATAAAATATAATAAAAAAAGCTACTTATTATAAAAGTAAAAAAAATAAAAGCTATTTAATCTAAAATAAAAGCTATTTAATCTAAAATAAAGGCCTTAATATAAAAGAAAAAAGCTTAAATATTAAAATATTATTTATACTATTAAATAGTATATATTTTTATATTTTAGCTATTAATAATAAGACTACTAAATACCCTTACCTAGACCTAGAAGAGGTATTATTCTAGATTATATAATATAATCCTAATACTACCTTTAGGCTTTATAGCACTAGCTAGTAAGAATAGATAGAGATAAATATAATAAGAACCACCTTAGCAGCTGCTAAACCTATGACCATAAAAACATTATAATAACCCCCGGGATAAACCCACAAAAACTAATAAAAATAAATTAAGCTTTAAAGAGATTAATTAAGAAAATTAATATAAAGGCCTTAGAAATTAGTATATTACAAGTAATATGGATTTAAGTTTATTATTATTAATAAATAGATTTAAAGACTTTCTCTAAAGAAAAGAATCTTTATCTTTAAGCAAAGTACTATAGCATTTTATCTATAATATTAGAATACCTCTATAGGCTCTATTATAGAGATATTACTAGGTATCACTATTAAACAATTATCTAAAGTATTAATTACTTCTTTAAACCCTAGGTTTAAAGGTATTTAGACTTTAGGGTTTCTTAGCAACTACTATCCTAATAACCAATTTATAGAGCCTATTATATTTAATGATTAATACGGACCAAGTTACAAGATGTCCAATAGATATGGTTCAAATTGATTTGAAGATGGACATGGCTTGTATTTGCAGCGGGATAAGGGCGTAGGCAAATTCACCCAACAGGCATTGCAACATTACTTCAAAATGTTTGGCGGACGGGTTCTGAAAGACCTTGGGTTATCGGATTCATGTACTGCGCATAGTCGGGTCTCATTTTCATCTAGCTGACCTAGGAATACTCCGGATGTTAAGCCTAACATTGGCCCTAGTTTCATCCTCCTGGCCAAGTCCCACATCGTTGGGGTACATTTCTTCGAGAATCTGCCATATTCGCCTTCGATTTGTCAACCCGTTGGGAACATTTAACTGAACGTGGCTATAGTTCCAGTAATTCGCCCCTGTTACTGTCACTGGAGCTAGAACCCGGCGGGCGAGCTTCTCCCAGTCCCATCCAATCCCCTCGCCCACTTTGGCGTCCAATACTTCCACGTCAAGGTCCCACAGGAACGGAATCTTAAGCAAGAGGCAATACCAAAAGGATTGGGGCACCAGATAGTTGCACTCTGATTGGACCTGATTGCCCAACAGGAAGAGAGTAATGGCATCCTTTATCTCGGGAGGTAGGCTGTCAAAGTTTTGTGAAAATTGCGGAAGGACAGGGCTGTTGGCATTGGCTCTCTCGAGATTGGAGAGGAGCTTTGTGGTGAGATCCGGAATATATAATGGGTCATCGTCCCACTGTTTCTGGGTTAGTACGTATGAAACTACTTGGGGGATTATGTGACATACCCATCCGGCCGATATGCCAGACTTAATTCCCTTGGATGGTATATAGTAAGAGTTGTACTTTCTCGAAATTGGTTCGCCTGGTAGACTTTGTGGGATCGGAGGGAGAAATGATCTACATCTGGGCCTCTGGCGATTCTTTTCTGCATAAACCATTCTTCGTTCGATCGTCATATAAAGATCGCCCCTGGACCTGATTCGAGCAATCTTGGAGCTCTCCATGACTCGTTTGGAGATGTCCTCGCAGGCAACGTGAACACCAAAAGCACACATGGGGGTTTCTGTGAGGCCATCGCCATTGTCTTCAGCAGGCTTGGCCTTGTACTGTGTGCGGACCGTGTTGCCACTGGGAATCAGCCGCATTTGTGTGCAGTCGGGCTCGTGGAGTATATCAATGCCAATGCCAGTAGCATAAGAACTGGATATTTCGTTGTCGGAGAGCCTCATAGAAACCGAAACTAGTTCATTACTCGGCCAACGCGGGCCAGAAAAGACGATGCCGGTGGACCTCCACGAGTTCGGATGCCACGGGTAGGGGCGTTGTCCGTCAAAACGCGCATCGAAGGAGCGGTCTGGAATTCTGACCGCACAGATGAGGCATATAGGATAGACTGTGTATTTATCCATGACGTTGGAGGGAGAGTCATGGAGCGCTTCAAGGTAGATCAAGGTCAAAAGTGAATTATGGCCAGACCTGTCAGACAGAATGTGCGCGATTGGTTACAAAGCGAAAGAGGGGAAAAATTTTCTCATCTGCTGGGACGGCAGGGTAATAAAACGGCAATAATTTAGCCGCTCATCACGCATGTCTCTAGACTCTGTCTGATGCTCTCACCATGTGCTATAAGCCTACAATCAATCGTGTTGGCACATGCAACGTCTTGTCGCACAGCCGCTCGCGCTCTACGATTCCTCATCCGCTCTACCTGCAACGGCCAAGTTATTTGAGGAACAAAAGATGGTGAATGTGGAAGCCATTTGCTGAGACTTTGAATCGGCGTTAATCGTCTTGCCAAATGCAACGACCAAACTGGGCCCGCTTCGCACCGGGCGCTGGTAGCTTGGGACATTCCGCGCAAGCAAAGCCACTCAATCACCACCTCCTCGACAAGACCAACAAACCACGTGTGAGGCAGAGACCAGAGGTGCAAGGTTTAATCCGCTTCCAATCGTGCTCGAGAAAAAGCGACATGGTCTGATGTTTGTGGAATGCAGGCCAAAGGCCGCGGGCTGTCTGTGGCCATGGCTAAACCATATACGGCATCATCGCATCCAGAATGGATCCGGAAGCTTTTGGGCGCTTCTCGAACAAAAGCCAAAGCTGCTACTCGTGCCTGATAAGGCACCATCTTCTATTATTTCCGGAGTGGTGAGGGGGCTCTCATTCTGCCCACCCTGTCCTTGCCATCAACGTCGTCGTGATGTCTGCGCCGTCGACTGCGGCCACCCTGGTGCGTCCCTCTCCTGCCGCCGTATTCACTCACAAGATCAGCCAGTATCGCTAGAAAAAGTACTGATAAAGAGAATGGAAGGCCACAATATACCTGCTGATATCCCTCTGCGCCGCAGTCATCGTAGCTCGAATCTACCTCCGTCTACGAATACAAAAGGCCACACTCTTGCCCAACGATTACTTGATGATTGCAGCATGGTGCTGCGCCTTCGCCAATGCCTCTTTCGACATTGTTTTTGAGGTGCAGGGAATTCTGAAGCCCAATGTCGATATGTCGCTAGCGGATATTAGCGGCGACCCGGAGAAGCTGGTTTATATTCTGAAGGTATGGAAATAGACAACGCCAGACTTGGAACAGGGCCCAAGCCTCACCACGGCGACCCGTTATCTTGTCCTTGTCGCGGCCAGACGAGCAGTGAGCTGATATTGATAGATTTCCTGGTTTTCCTCTCTACCCTTTTATTCCACATTCTACATTTGCAAGGCCGTCCTGCTCGTTGTTTATTTTAAACTGTTCCCCTCTTTCATGATCAAACGACGGATCGTGTTGTGGCTAGTGACCTTGTATTGCGGCGCTGCATACATCGCCTCCATGGGGATGATGCTCTTCGTGTGCTATCCTATTGATCGAAATTGGTAAGTTGAGAGACAAACGGTTCCCCAAACGCAGATATTGAATTTCTGTCTGCTAACAAAATTGGCAAAGGAATATATCCGACCCCGAGAAGGCGTGTAATGCGCCATTAGTAGCTTCAATCTTTCAAATTGCCTGGGTGTTGCACATCGTTGGTAGCATCTTTGGTAGGTAACTTTGTTCGAAAAGCCAAACTATATGCCACAGTCCACTTCATGCTAATAGTTGTACGGCAAGTTTTCATCCTACCGTTCCTAGTTGTTCGAAAATTGCAAATGAAGAGGCGTATGATGATCAGCGTTTACGGTATATTTTTGCTTGGTATAATTGATATTGCAATGTCAATTGCCCGGTTTTTCACTATCCAGTTCAGCACCAAGACCGCATTTCGAGCCGTTACTATGATTGGCAAGTCCACCTGCCATTCAAATCCAGTTTTAGCTCCCTCACCTCCGTTAGCTTGAAATGGGAAAGGAAATAGGGAACATGAATATGTGCTAACCAAATATAGAACTCTGGAGTGCTTTGGATGCATATATCGGGCTTTTGATCGCGTGTCTGCCATCGCTGAGCCCATACATGCGAAAGAACCCCGCGGTACCGTACGACACGAGTGACGCCCCGAACCGAAAAACCTGGGCCTTTTCTAGATCAGGACCGCGTCGACGTACACATGCCGAACTCGCAGAAATCGACAAGATGTCTCTCACAATGGAGCGTACGCTTGAGCACGGGGCCCCTCAGCGCCAAACCTCGGTGGGTGTCGAAACGGAAAGGGCCTCAAACGATGATGACAACAGTAGTCAAACCGAAACAGAACCGGTGAGTACAACCGAATCGAAATACAGAGAAGTTCAGTGCCAAGACTGTTGGATTTGCATGTCAATGTGTCTACCTTGGCGTGGCCGCTCAACTGCCATTGATCAACTCCCCGTTTCAACCACAAGTCCCTGGCTCGTGAGTGTAATGCTGACATCTGTCTACTCAAAAACAGAGCCGTAACGACGACGCAGAAGCACCCATTTTATTTACGTATCCTTGGAACCCAGCTCCACCACCGCGCGGGTGACTCTCGACCTTGGACGCCCAAGAAGGATGATGAAATCCTTTTGATGCTTGGCATGTTTATTCTTCCAGTAGCATGGTTCAGCGATGCTTCGGTTGCCGGACGAGACACTGGGATGAAGATTAATTACTAATACCGGATACCAACCCCAGAGCTTTGGTAAAGCCACTGTAGAGGCATTGGAATGGGTGCCAAGATTGCGACAGTTAATCATCACAAGGTGGTCAAACAACATGAACCACTTCGACAACAACCTGGGCTAACAAAGTGGAGGCTGGCGGTGACCAGTATTGACCCGACTTATTATGAACTGGAATGAATTCCTGCGAACAAGTACCGTGTTAAAACTATCTAGCGGGATTGTCCCTGCATTCTAAAAGAGACGAGACTCTACATCCACATCGCCGTCTCACCTGCGTCGCCTTAATGGTCTCCCTTTCCTGCACCACAAATGGCAGCAACACGGAACAAATTCCAGTGCATCTCCAAGAGACTAAAGCTGGGGAGGTCTTCCGGATTATCCGCCTTGATGACAAAGGTCTGGCCAGTCTTGATTGGCAATCCACTGGCACGGTGCGCAAGACGATGACCCCATTCAGGTTCATCGAGTCCAGCCACGGTCATTGCGGCAGCAATGTCGTCAATCAAGGTAAATGGCCGCAATTGAGACTGCTTGAGCCAGTGCCATTGCACTGTAACTGAGTTTTCGTCTCTACTGATGGGCTTGAGAGCCCATGCAGCCTGCGCAACCAAGTCGTGGTATAGCTGACGATGAAGCGAGAGTCGGTTTTGGGCCGTCTCCCCTTTCTCTCGGAGCGCCTTCATCCACTCGGCAGCCTTTTCATCCCCCCAAAAGGTCAAGAGAAGACTCTCTAGAAGGACTGTGTCGCGGTTGAGTTGCTGATCTGGGATGAAAGGGAGGATGCGGGCTCCTGTGGGGTCCGAAACTCCGGAAAAGATGCACCTATGGTTGTCGCGAGCCAGCGCCTGAGATGACGCATGAAGTTAGCCCTCTTGTTTCTGCTCGGGAAGCCAATGTCTTACATCTTTACTGGCTTTGATGGTCGGGTATTCACACTGTCGGTCCCCCGTGTCTAGCGCAGGTTGTCAGCGAATCGACGAGTGAGCAATGCGGAGATGACTGCATACAACACCCGACGACCAGACGAGCCCCGATCATGATTTCCGCATTGAGTCTATTGGCAGCCTTCGAGTCGTAAGTGGCCGTGTTCAGATCAGCCACTGCATCCAGGATTCTTGGCCGAAGTGGTTTGATTTTGTCGATGGGTGCAACCATGAAGAAGGCCAGGGCGGAAGCATCCGGCCTCAATTGCGAGGAGGACTTTTGCCATTCCGAGAATAGCTCGCGTCGCAACTCTGGATTGTCGATGTAGCTGAGGAGAGGAGAAGTTGGTGCGCCAACGTCATCCAGCATACGCAGGATCTCGGTTCTGGTGTCGTCGTCCAGAAGGTCCCATTTTTCCACAAAAAACTCAAGGATGGAATGTAAGCTGTCATCCAGACCGACATCCGGACTTTCATCCGCGCTGACATTTGCGCTGCCGTCCATCATGGGATTTCTGCGATGGAATTTGAACCAGAAGTCGATGTTGAGGTGCGGGCATGAAGATTGGGACGGTGGTGGAATTGAGCAAGCCAAAAGAGCGAGACTTGGTTCTTGTGTGTGCTTGGTTTGTTCATAATGGTAGGCAGGTTGTAGTTGGGTGGATGCTGGCAGGTGGCAGACAGATGCCAAATCAAGACCCAAGGAGCAGGAGCAGAAACAGGAGCAAGAGCAGGAGCGACAAGTGTCGGCAGATGCATACATAATTTGGATAAACTTAATGCTAAATAATGTAATATTAATCACGGTTCTTTGCGTTAATGCAGCCCGCTCTCTACTGTCGGGCGATGTACGGGAACTTTGCATTTGTGTGACTCCCAGTTGCACACTTCACTCTGCAGCCATCTCCAACATTTTCATGGATCAATTAGAACTTCACACAATCATCTCATTCATGGAATGATGCATGTAAATGTGGTGATACACCAAGAGAATTGGATGCTCCATTACCAAAATCTGATCATGTCTCTCTCGTCTGTCCCCCAACCGAGTCTCGTCGCTCTCTCCAAACTTCACTGCCTATGCACTCTGACGGGTGATCCCATTCTGCTTCATTTCGTAACCAGAGCCGCTAGACAGAACCGTGGCATTATTCCCTGCGGTCCTTTGCATTGTTGTGCCATCACAGCTACCATCTCGCTCCCGCATGGCGCCGTACTCTTGGCTGCCACTGCCAGGTCTTGGGAAGAGACGAGCGAGTATCAATCGTAGCATTGGCATGCGGTTGCACATGATATCCACATTCATCTGCATTATTGACTATTTTAAAACTGCATAGTCTTCTCGCGTGGATTCGAGGACCTGAAGTCAAACTCGACCAATGGCTGGAGCCCAAAGTCAGTTACCATCAGAGATGAACCCACCAGGAGACTTGCAAAGCGCCCACACAGAACATCACACCTACACCAACCCTCTTCGTCCAATGCATGTTGAGAGCCTTGACTTGCAATAATGAGATACCAAGCACCCACATGTCGATGACAGTTCCAATTGCAGCATGGAACCATGCCCTTGCATTTCTATTCATTCATTTCCTATCGTGCTCGCCGTCCTATCCAGTCCAGAAATAGCTGATCGGTTTGCGTTGAAAGATGGAAATGACGATGAAGACCAGCTCGTGGATGCAAATGAGCATAAAAGTGCCCCAAATGGTCCACCTCACCCTCTTAAAGGGAAATATTTGGAGAAAAGAGAAAACAAAGGTTAGTTTGATAAGTGTCGTCTGAACAATTTACAGCGTTGCTCGACGAGGTAGTGTTTTCCAAGGTAGTATATCCTGTCGTACGATGTGTTTCAAATGTCTTTTTTCAGCCAGGGAATAAGAATCTGCAGTCATTTTGTCCAATTTTCACATGCCAACGGAGCTGCGGTCAGGATTACACCCAATGGACAATTTTTTCTCGCAATGCTACCGCCATGCAATGTTAGAACGTTAAACTGTTATACCCAATTCGCCTCCGCTACCTTTGTAAATATGCGACGAGGTTTGCCGGTGGTCATGGCCGGCTGAATTCCTCCTTCCATACTAATTCTCTGTTCCAAAACACTAGCTGGCTCGGAAAGGCGCCCGAGCACAACCCGCCCAGCTCTACAACTGAGACTGCCGTCGAAGAATAGATTGCATAGGGTGTCACAGTCTTGTAGTCTATACTATGGGGAACTCGAAGGTGTGGACCATGGTCGTCGTTAGCGCAATAAGAAACTACGCCATGCACCAAGGGACTAAGGTTGTGTGGAGTTTTTCAAATACCTTCTCATATTAACCTAGCGATTCATGTCCCTTTTGAAACGTTGGACCAAAGTTCAAACATCAGCAACGGTATTTTTGGATTGATGATAAAGTATGCTGGTGGATTAATTAATGGGGTCACCTTTGAGGTGGTGATTGGGGATACGGCCGCGGAGGTAACTGCAAAGTCTGAATAGAATGAATGCAAGTAGTAAATTGACATTGTTTTCGTCGGATAATTTAATGGAAAATATATGTGTGTTCAATGAGCCAAAGCGGCCCTGGATGAGGATTTAGTGCCACAAACCCACAATGTCATGGCCCACAGTTTCCCTGCAACACCACATTTCCAGGCCATAGCTAGGTAGGTTATGTCCTTTTGAGGGGTAATTTTTCAACGCTTAACTGCCCTTGGATTGTATTACATCCACATCTTCACATCGTGAAATTATTTAATGCAACACGAAAAAGCCTCACGTGGTTCAATTTCCTTGATTAGATGGATGACCCAACATTTAGTCTTGGCTGGGTGACTCTGAATGAGTCCCAGCGCACCAAAGTTGGAATGCGATAATCCACCGGCTTCTTTTATAAAAATATAAGGGAATAAACCGGAACAGCAGTGACAAGAATTGTTTACCAAACACTCAGTCACGTCATTGTTTCTAACAGGAGCTTCGGTCTTAGTACGCCTTGTATTATAAACCCCAGCAATGCAGGTCCTTTAGCCGGTGGGAATCCTACCTCTCTATCATTATATGTATGTCCCAAAATGGACGTGTGGGATGTGATTCGTGGGATTATGGCAAAGCCTTATGCGGGGATTTTTACAACCGATAGCCATGGCGGACAAAGGGTTGGGGTCAGGATTATTCAGTGTGAGGGAATACTATTAACATCCTAGTTTCATTGACACAAACAGGCCAGCTTCTACAACTCGCTATACTTCAATGGGCAAGTACCGAATGGAATTCCCAAAGTCGAATTTAACGCCGAAATATGAACAAATACAGGAATGCGGACATGCACAATCGGCACTCGATTGCCAAATATAGCAGGTGCAATGGTGGGAACGGTGGCCATGCTTATCGGGTTTAAAGCCAAGCGAGAACACGAGAAAAATGGAGCGTTTTGATGCATGAAGAACATCCTATGTACAGTAATTCCGTGCTGAGACAATTAAACCGCCTTGGCATTTGTGATAACAAAAAAATTGTCTTGTCCATCCTAAGTACTTCCCTTTTTAGGTTGTTAAAACCGGTGAAGTAGAGGCTATTCCCTTGCATGTGTCCTTATGAACAAGGCATGTACTATGCAGGATCGCATGGGCTGCATCATGCGAAGTATGTCTGCTACAGCTCAATCTATCACACCACATGATCGTATAGTAGTTATTCTTGCTTGGAGTCTGTGAAAAGTTCCAATAACTAGTCCGACGTGCCTTCTTTAGGAAGGTTATGTTAAAGATGATAAACTTGGCAATGCATTGACTACCTTGTGAAATTTGTTATAAAGTGGCTGCCTGTATGAGAGTTACAGAGCTGCTATCAAGGCCTTCTCTAAGTCTTTGCACTCTTATATCTTCAAATCTCTAGTAACCCAACAAAGGCGACTCCTAGACCATGTTGTTCAAATTCTCCATGTTTACCAGCCTGCTGGCAGCATCTAGTGCAGTTGCCCTGCGTACGTGCGGAACTCCAGGGCCTACGGAGGAGCAGAGTCAGGTTGCCGAAGCATTCATGACCACCGAGGCAGATGCCCTTGTCAATGGAAACCAGACAAGAAGAGCTGGTCCTATCTCCATCAATGTGTACTGGCATGTTCTGGCAACCTCTAACTCTGTTGGCGGAGGCTACCTTTCTCAGTCCACCTTGAATTCTCAATTAAATGTTTTGAACGAAGCCTATGCTCCTCATGAGATCTCATTCGTTCAAGCTGGTGCGGACTGGACAATCAATTCGAACTGGGCAAACGACCGTTCCGAACTTGCCATGAAGCAAGCGCTCCGCAAGGGCACCTACGCCGACCTCAACGTCTATTTCATGCCAGGAACCCGATACCTCGGTTATGCTCAATTCCCTACGAATGTGACCCCTGGGTCAAGCACCTTCTACCTCGATGGTGTTGTGGTTCTTTCCACCACCGTGCCTGGAGGTAGTGAGACCAACTACAACCTAGGCCATACCGCAACCCACGAAGTGGGCCACTGGCTGGGCCGTAAGTAATTTTCTTTCTTAACATATTCAATTGAGGCTTGGTTCTTACAATAATCAAAGTGTATCATACCTTCCAAGGCCAGTCCTGTGGCGGAACTGGAGACTTTGTCGCTGATACCCCCGATGAGTCCCAGCCGGCATATGGATGCCTGATTGGCCGCAACACCTGCCCCAGCCAACCTGGAAATGATCCCGTCACTAACTATATGAACTATTCTGACGAGTAAGTGATTTTTTATCAAGTATGGAAACCTGGGCTGACTAGTACCTCCTCCAGCGACTGCTTTACCGGCTTCACTGCTGGCCAGGAGACTCGTTTCTTCAGCTACTGGGACACTTACCGCGCCAACTACCAGTAAATCTTCCCGAGGCAGCCAATGCAGTCAGTCTTCTCGATATTTCGTCGAATATTAAGAAGTCTTTGACCTGTAACAGCCACTGGGTTGTGTTTGGCACTCTAAGTACCTCAAGTGTTTAGTCAATGTTTCATCAGAAGGCAGAAAACCTTCTTTGACATGGGCCTTTCTTGTACAGCTGACTCTCATCGGCTAGTCGTTGATCCAAATTCTGTTGAAACATTGATTGGTGTTGAGTAGGGCGTTGAGATTTGTCGTCGATTAGAGATGTGGTTTATGAATAGAAAATGTAGAAGTCCACACAATTGTCCCCAAAAGAAAGATTGTCACTATTGCATATTCTAGATTGCCATCTACAAATAATTTTGGGTACGTACTGTGTACAGATCGCGAGCGGCCTTCTCCAGTCATTCAACAACAGAAATCAAATGCACTTTTGCGTCACGGATGGCAAACTATCTTGAGTTGGAACAAATACTGTCCCGCCCATCGCCATTGCGATATTGCCTACCCCGCGCCCAATTCAAATTTCTTAGATCATGAAGCTTCTATCAAATCGAGGTTTGAGAAGGGAAGCAGAGCGTAGAAATTGGTATAAACCATTTTTTCCACGTACATCAGTGGATCTTCTTATGCATTTCTCAATTATAGTTCTTATTTCTATAAAATTGGTATTATCTCCGATATTACTAGTCCGACTACCTCGTAGACAAGAGTTATTCGTCTGTGCCGGAACTTTCCTGGTAGTTTGCTTTGAGCTAAATCACTCATATATATTAATACCACAATCCGGCAATTTCCTAGCTATTATTCATCCAGGCACGATGCGTCCAGTGAGTCTCCAACAACAAAGGGGGTGGACAAGGCATATCCATCAGCACTGTCCCTATACTGTAGTCAGAATAAGACGCTCCATTGCCGTACCAATGTTCTTACTGAATAGAAAGAAATAAATATGAATAAGATCTCGTATTAATCTTCCAGGTGAAAAACCTTTCGTCCATTGGCTCAAAGTCCCCAATTGGAGGTCCTAGTGGAGCGAGACTCGAATAAACAGCGATACTGTAAGGTGGAGTACCACCCTGCCACGATATGCGACTCTCCCCGCATTGCTTCAAATTAATACAGCGTTAGTAATATTTACAAATTAATTGCCGGAAATATGTAATCAGAATAGGTCAGACGTACAACTGGGTTAACTGGGGGTCTTATGATAAGAGAATGGGCAGTCCCGAAAATGCAAGCGAAGTATACAATGCTTTTGGGCAGCATGATGTAGTTTAGACGAGTATGGTAGAATTAAAAAATGTAAAATCAAATAGAGAATAGAATACTACTCAAAATCAAATAATTCCAGTATAGACTAGGTATTTATAACAATCGCTTGATGCCTTGATGTTGATATTATCAACCTCAGTTTCGCCGAAATAGAGGCGAGGAATGCTATCTGAGACAATATGCGGATTTTAACCAATCACTTACGTTTTAGGTTGACCGTGCCATCCATATGTAGATACAGTT
Source organism: Calonectria pseudonaviculata (assembly GCA_004380915.1). NCBI lineage: Eukaryota > Fungi > Ascomycota > Sordariomycetes > Hypocreales > Nectriaceae > Calonectria > Calonectria pseudonaviculata. Next base: position 334,039 of record PGGA01000016.1, read on the forward strand.
AAACTATAGTCTTCGGAAAATCATGTGAAATTTGTAAGTTGCAGGCCAAAAAATGATAGAAAATGGTCATAACAAAGATTAAGCCAAGGCCTAGGTGGGGGTGGATGCAAAACGTGGATTAAGAGCCATGTTTTTAATACATTGTGGGGTGGCATCTGGTCTCTATGTTTACAATTTCCTCCAGTAGATTCTTAGCAAAGGTCTCGGATTAATGAGTCAACTGATCCAATGAATCCCTTGGCATCACAGACGAAATTCTACGACGTTTTGAACGACACAACTCAAGAGGTACATTTCTACGTAGCATTTGTATTGCCCAGTTCAATCCCACATTGCAGCTTTGTAGAGCGTTAAAGTCGTGGTGACCGACTATCTTACTGCTCTTGAGCTTGGGCAGACTAGTCCAAAAGCATCGAATCTAGCCCGGATCCGGGTTACGCCGCAAGCGGCAGGAATAGCTCAATGGAAATACCATGAAATTAGATTGATACCTGCCCGTGGAATACACTATCCGATTTTCCCGCTATATAATATCATTTAGTCGTTCCAACATAGCTTCCTAGCGCTAAGGCCACGAGTGAAAACGGTCATCTACTGGTCGTTATGCATATGGATTCGACCGATTAGATTGCCCATATGCTATCTAATGATACGGTTTGAGTTTATCGCAGGCATTTGATTCCTTGGTTTAATTTGGCCATTCCTGAAGTTGTCCAGAGATTTATGGAAGCGCATTTTGCTTTATTCGTTACAACCACCTCGCTGCATCTCCCCGTATTTATCGTTCGTCTTGAGACCCAGTTCCGGTCATAACAAAACTGAAACATCGGTATCGAATTCTCCATCTCCAGACGAGATGGTACTTCCGCCAGATGTTTCAGCCATCTGTTGTTCTAAGCCGGGCTGTATGATACTCTAGTCAAATCATAGTTAGTTGGATAACACTGACTGATGTTCACTGTAACATATCCGTCATAGAATCAGACCAGGTAGCCAACTCGAGTTTGGGATTGCATACTCGCCGGGGAGTCACCGTAACCAGAGCAATCCTCAACCTTATTATGGAAAGTTCAAGTGAAGAGGCATTGAGAATTTTAAGTTCCCGTTAGAACAGAAGGAGCGACGTTGCCGTACTCCAGGCACACTTGACGCTCGCAGCCTTATTGTTTCCTTTTGACCCGAGAGTATATTATTGCGTGCTGCCATGTGAACACTAAAGGCCGTGGTATGGCCGTAATTGATCCATTTTTAAAGACATTTCCAGAATAGAATTATGGCTTTGAAAGCTTGAGTACAAGAAGAACCGATGCTCATACGCTCTCAATTCATTTGATCAGCCGTATTGGGGTAGGGTTGGATGGTTTGTGGGAATATATGCCTTGGTCCCATTTCGCCCCAATTCCGTCTCCAGCTATTTATTCCTGGAAACCTTATTGATCCACGATACAATACCACCACAGGTAGAAATCACCAATCCCTTACATCCCTGTTGCATTAGAGAGCGCACCAAAGATGGCCTCTGATAACGACTGCACGGATATAAAATTTATTCTCCCAACTGGCGCAAACGGACGTATCCCAAGTTTCCCTTCAGCATACTGGGTGTATGCTACAAACATGGGAATTTTCATTTCTGGGATGGTGCCGACAATGTATGGTGCTTCCAGGCTGTATGCGTGAAACTCTGGCCCCGCAAGACCGATCACACCGTCAGAGGCCAGCTTTGGAGATCGAATGTATGCGTTGGATGCGACTAGCTCCGGGGTGATGCGGCGGTAGCAGCTTCCAATATGAACAATGTTCTTGACACCCGCATCACGCGCGAACGCGGCAATGGCAGGGATTGCAATTCCATTTGATTTGAGATAATACTCATTCGGCTCCTCGCCTTCGGGAACATGTCGTACATCGCTCCCAGCAGCGAAAATTACCGCTTCAAATCCGACCAAGTGCTCTTTCTTGAAATCTCCCTTGGTATAGTCTCCTCGGATGAATGGCAGTTTTGCTAGCTGCGGAACTGTCTGGGGAGGGTTGCGACCAGCAATAGTAACATCATGGCCCTTGGACTGAAGGAAGAGGGCGCATGTCTCCCAACCAAGCCTGCTCCGCCAATTATGGGAATTCTCATATTTAATGTCCAAAAATTTAAGAGTTAGCAAATGCTTAGTATTGATTGAAAAGGTTGTTTAGTGTTTGCTGTATTAGGACTTCATTCGAAGATGGCAGCGAGCACATTTTATTTATACATGGCATAGTGTTATTACCAAGCACCTTGATTTCTGATACAAGATCTTTAGAAATATGATAATACTTATCGTTGTCAATTCGGCACACAGCATGTGTCACACTGTAAAAACCGTTAAACCACTAGCAAAAGGGCAAGGTACTAAGTATTGGTAGATATATGCTATGCGACAGCATGCTAAAGGAGTGCATTTTACTATTAGAAGTAAGAAGGTGCAAAATATATTCTACTATTTATCACTATTATCCGCCCCGAACTCATAAACAAACTGCATAGTATATTGTGCTAACCAGTCCCATCCCCAAATCTGAATGTATTTTGCATCTGCCAGCTACATTTCTGGGAGCTGATATGCTAGAGGATCTACGTAATCCCATGAATACTCCATCAGATCTGAGAGCCATGGTTCATTTGCTAGACTCATGATGAACTCATCTGGAATTAGAGTATCCTGGCCTGCCACAGGCAATGTTTCTGTGAAATTCTTATCTAGTGCTAAACCAGTAAGCCCGGCGATTTCCGGGGCCATCTCAGCCCACATTAGCATCCTGATGGTCCTGAATATATGCGGTGCTTTTGAAAGCATTCCCTTTTGTCCTCCCTCTCTTTCTACCACTCCTAGTGTCTCTGTGGCATCTTTAGACATTTCGCAGAGTTGATCTAAGACTTGTATCACATCGGCGCGCTTCTTTACCTCCTCAAGATCCCAATTAGGCTCGTTCAATGTGTTGAGCTTGAAGAGTACTACTAAGCAGTGGGTTAGTTGAGTGAATGTGTCGACTGTTATACCAACCCAGTCGACAAGCGAGGTCTTGGCGAATATATCCTTCAAACGTTCAGTGCAATCCAGCACGGACTCGAGGTCTTGAATCCGATGAATTCGCGATACACTTGAAGAATTGCTCGGGTCCGTGTGAACAAGGAAGCACTCTTTAATCTTGAGTTCTGTGCTGAGCAGGTAAAAGCGTGCGCCTTCTAGTGACGGGTAGTCAATATCTGAAGTTTTGTACATGGGGAAAAGGGTGCTATCTCACTTTCTAGCTGGGGGTGTGCTTGCAGGTCATGCCGTATATCTTCAAGTTCTTTTGATAATGCAGTGTACAGCATCTTTGAAGGTGAGATGGTATGTAGGTTTCCTCCCTTTTGGTTGGATGAAAAAGAGGACAATTGGTTCGTGATCAAGTGGCATCTCGCCTCACCAGCCAGGAGTATGTCAAACAATGTCTCACTCCCTTCACCAATAATCCGGACGCATTCTTCCAAGTATGGCGTTGAATCAAGTGGATAGGTCTTCCTATATCCCGCCCAAGTCCTGATTTTTAGTGAGCTACGTGAACACCTGTGGGTACTGAACTTGGCAAGGATGAAAGAGAACTAACGCTGACGTCAAGTGAAATAGTGCAACAAAAGTTCGGCGCTCCTCCAAAGTCCTTTCAGGTCGCTTTGAAGTCTGCAGCGCTGAGAGACGATTGGATTTACCACCCTTTTGGTTAGTTGATGATACATCCTTATGGAGGTCAAGATCGAAAGTGAGTGATATGGCCATTTGTGAGAGCATAGTCATGAACGGTTTGTCCTTTTTAAAATAATGAGACCTATGAGCATAAGTAAACGTTGTGCTAAATGATTTTTTGATAGATTGAACATACCAAGATGCAAAGGCTATTATTCCAAGTAGCAGATCCAAGTTTGCATGGTGTTCGCATACGACCCTGCGAGACACAATCTTCCAAAAGACGTCGGCCAACGCAAATTGCTTGTCCACATCCTTTGTCGTCAATGCCATTATCACGAGCCAAAGGAAAGGCTTCTGGTGCCACAGCTCAGACGCAGATACTGTGGCGGGAATATGGACAAAGGGGAATAGTGGCAGAAACCCACTGCGAAATAGACCCAGCTGCTGCTCCGCTTCCCAATCTGGTACGTCATGTAAAGGCACGTCATCTGCAATGGGCGATGGCGGGGTGTTGGGGTTAGCCTGGAAGTCACTGGGCCTTTGGGCTGGACGGAGGAGGTGAACAACACTCTCAGTTGTGTCAATGACAACATCTGGGTCACGCATCGGAGTGATGGGGCCTTCGATTGTATCAATGGTGGATGGAGTAGTGTCGTTGCTTGGTCCAGACTCCATCAGATCCCCGTCGGCTTTCTTTGCCGAAGCCTGAGATCTGAGAAGGGAGATGACATTATCGAGCTTCTCCTCGAGCAGGCTTCGCGGGGGCGGTGACTGCGCTGAGCGTGACGAGGCTTTGCGCGCCCTGCGCTTCCGGACAGTGATGGCCTGTTCACAAGCTTTCCCCAGGCGGTGGCATCTTGATGATGAACTCATTAGAGTGATTGGTGTGATGATACATGGCAATTCCCCTCACCTTTCACAATCAGATCCACCAACCCGATAGAAGCATTTGCATTTGGCGCGGGAACAGCCCACGCATGCACGGCCGTACGGCGCCGGAGTGAGGGACTCCAACGAAGCTGGCGGGCGGGAGACGGGATCCATGGCTTAGTCACGCCGAAAAATGCAGCTTCTGACCCAATTCCTGTTGATTTTGGGTTCGTGGCCGTACGGATTCTAAATCCCGCGGCATAGGAAAGAAACACGCAGTCAGACTGCAGTCGGATGACGATGGTCGTTGACTCGTTGGTGCCATTAAATCCGCGGCGGAGTTGACAGAAACCCCGCGGCTTTCGCGAATCCCATCCCCAACCCCGCGGATTCGGATACTCACGAGACATTGTGCGAGAAACATCCTGCTACTCAACAGAATGAAACAAAAGGCTTCTTTCAAAATTAAATATCCATATTTACATACACTGGTCAATAAACTTGCTAGTTAATGTGCTAACTAGAAACGCGACCTTTTATGACCTACCATCCAATTGCAGGGTGTACAATACCACAAGTACCTCACCTCTGTCAAATCAGGATTAAATTCCAAACCAAGTAGGATCATTAAAAAAAGGCGAAATAATGAAAACTGATTAAATTAGTGTGAAATTCGTCTCCCCCTTGAAATCCCGACTACTGACACCAACATGTGCTGTGAATTGGCCACTTGGAATTCTCCATTCCACAATCTCCCTGTCCCCGTAGCTCAGGTCCTTTCTCGTCAACTCAAACGTCACATCCCGACCGAGTTCAGAGATTAAATATGTCTTCTCGAATCATCGGAGCACTCTGGTGGGAGTCCCGCTCGGCGCACTGGCAGGAAAGAAAAGGTACAGCAAGGCCGTGACATTCTGTGACGTCGTGGTCGCCGCGATGTCCGTCATCTGGAATTCAGTTTACGAGAGACCGACGCCAAACTTGTAGCGCAGCTCAATGCCAGCCTCATCAAAGTGACGATAATCAATTGTAAGCGAATATTGTCAATGGGAATACATCAAATCAACAAACTGCTGCTCGAATTCCCAATGGTCCATCTATAGAAACAAAGGTCAGCATGTCCCTATGGCGCGTACAGGGCCTGCTTACCTTGTAAACATAGCCCCGAGAAACCCAGTCAGGGAACAGCCGGTATGTTTGCGACACAAGCGCTAGATCTTCATTAGCACTTGATGATGAAATTCTGAAATCTTTAATTCCGGCCTGTACCCGAATACTCCAGTCGTAATGTTGGCTCAAGAATACCTGAGCTTTGGCAAACGCCGATTCCCATTGGATGTCGGTGGCATTGACTATAAGAACCGTTAGGGCTTGATACAAGCAGACCACACAATTTCCGAGAACGTACTAGGTGCTATCTCTGGGTTTTCAAAGCTGCTCGATTGGGCAAGCGCAACGCCCAAGATAAAGGAGTATACCGTTAGATGCATCATGGCTCAATGGGTTTGCACTTTGCTCTCGAGCTGATTTCACGTTGGCCAATGGTCCGAATATTAAGTTATTTCATTGGGAGCGATTAAATATATCTGCCATTCAAGAAATCCACAATCTAACTCTATACTAAATGGTTGATAGAAACATGTCACTGCTGCCACGCCATCACAACCATGAACGGCTAAAACTCTCACAACTTTGCAATGAAGAGGAAGAACAAAGCCGGTTCAGCATCCGAGAAGTAATTCGGCCACAATTCGGTCAAACTGGAGGATTCGCTAGGCGGAGAATCTCCGAGCTAGGATAGTCCAATAATGTCATTTGATCCAGCCGTCTCCTCATTTGTTCAAGCACCCGGAATGCGGGGTGGGGAGCTACCCCAGCTTCTCTAGTCCGGTGATGTCGCAAACCAGGTTGTGGGTATTGTCTGTGAACTACTGCTACATGGCTATCCCATACCACAAGTCCAAAGAGGAGCAGTGGGTCAAGTTCGTGGCCGTGGGACGCTGGACTTGCGAACATACGCTAGACAATCGGTCCGAGCTGGAGTAATGCGTTGGTACTCTCTATACTGGGCCCTGTGATTGAAAAAGTGGCACGACGAATGGTCAAGAAGATGCCGACAGAGCCGTTTCGCCGCCGACCAATGCCTTGTTCCGGTCAAGTTGCTTGATTGAGACGATTGATGTATGTGGATACCCCAATGGGTCGTGTAGAATCTGGAGAAATAAACAGACGTGCATCCTTGCCCCGATATAGCAGACTTAGGGGTATCAAGAAGTTTTCGTCGTCAGGGGGCTGAGTTGCTGGTTGTCCAACCCCGCATTGTCGGCCCTGTTTGGGGCGAGAAGGTATCCGCGGATAATATCACAGCCTTGTCATGACGGCGCCACATGGCAGCAATCGAGATCATCAATCACACTACGCAGAGATTTTATAGGGTGCCTAATTGCCGGAGCCAGCGAATTTAGCCATCTGGCAATGATGGGTTTAGGACGGCAAATGTGAACGGCACGGCTTTGACTGGGCTGGGAATTGCTGTTACTGCTACCACATCCGTAATCAATACCACAAGACCGGGACAAAACTATGGATCATAATGTCGTCTCCACACTTACAGTATCATGGAAGTGATACGCTGGAGCGCCTGTCCCTCGGTCTAGTTGTATGGCACGCTCCAGCAGGTCGGAAGTCGTGGTTGATTAGTTGCCCGCCTCAACACTCCCCAGTCAATGGCGCCGCGTCGACGCCGACACTTCCCGTGGTAGAAGAACAACCATCGACTTGTTTTAGGCTAAATTTACCCAAAGCAAATAGTAATTCCCACGAGTTACGCATACGTAACTCGCTCCAGACCTTATGCTTCATTAACAACTACTTGGATAAAGAACGGCTCCATAGGAATGCTGCCACACATGCGTGCCCAAGCCCTCACCTTGAATCCGATGATAAATCCCGCTTGCCATTCCATGAAACCCGTGTCCCCCTCTCAGCCCAAAAAATAAAATGGATGAAGGAGTAATGTATAAAAAACGAACCAATAAAGAATCTCGAAAATTAAGGATATGTTTGTGTTGACCTATGTCCATGCTTCCCCTCTTCCCCAGCCTCAAATGGGATGTATATCCAGGATCTCGAGTCTCCTTCGACGGTCTCGCAGCATCCGCCCAAGTATAGTAGTCGCGTGCATCGTCTCGTCCCACGCGTCAATGTTGAGGCTGGCCTGCGTGAAGGCAATATGGGCGGCCTCAATCGCGGCGGTGGGGTCCCCCGCGGCGTGCCCGACGAGGTTCCCGACGCCCAACGCCTGGTACGCACTTTGCGGGTTCGCAATGACGCCGAGGAATATGGGGTTCTGGCCGTCTATAGCGTTGACGAGCTGCCACAGCTGCGCCTTGAGCTCCGAGAGGATGCGGGCGTTGTTTTCAATCGAGTTGGAAATGACCCGCGGGCACCCCAGGACAATGTCGCCCTGGACGATGTGGGAGCGGACAATGTTGATGATTTCCGGCGGCAGGAAGCCGCGGAGGGCCCTGGATATGTTCTGGATCCTCATGAGGTCGCAGATGATTCTGAACTTGATCAGGATCACAGTCGCGGCAAAGCTCATGCTTCGGGGGTCGTCCACCGTCAGCCAGTTTGGCTCGAGCGGCTCCAAGGCGTCGGCGCCATGGATGTTGAGGAACGGCTGGGCCATATCCGTCCAATCATAGTTGGGGTCGGCCCCGGTGGTGGCGATCCACTTGAGAAAGTCGTAGGCCTCCTGGTCCCGACTCAGGCGCAGATATAGGCCGGCGGCCATGTCATTGGCCATGACGTGGGTGCGGCTCAACTGCAGGACATTTAGGAACATGTCCAGGGCCGTCTTGACGCCGTCGTGGGTTGCCTCGTCGCCGCTGAAGTTGTGGAGGAGGGCCAGGGTGAAGTCGACGCGGGATGCCAGATAGTCCCGGCCGGCGGGGAACTGCTCAAAAGTGCCGACGGCCGTCTCAAAGACGTCCCCGGGAGTTTCGCCATGGCCCTGCTTGTCGCGCAGGGTCCGGTCGGCGGCGTCTAAAAAGTCGCGGGCCTTGTTGGTGAGGTCGCAGCAGTCGGTGTGCTCTTCCCGGTGCTGGTTCTGGTGGGCGGCCCCGCAGTAGTAGACGATGTGGCAGCCGGAGCAGGGCGCGAGGTTCTTCTTGCTGAAGCAGACTTGGCAGCACCGGGATTTGAGGCTGCCAGACATTGCGGCGGTGGTGTTGCGGGCTGTGGTTGCGCGGCTATGAGGCGGGTGGAGCCGAGGATCGTGTTGATATAGATAGGGTTGGATGCGGGAGGATAGGCCCGAGAGTCATAGGTCTAGGTTCGCGAGGGAGGCGCCGCTGGTTGTCGGAGAATGTTTTGAGGACAACAAACCCCCCCCCCCCCTTTAATCGGGCTGGCCAATGGCGGCCACCAGACCGTCACACACCGCCTTTGGCTTGGTTTTTTTTTCTTTCTTTTTCTGTCTTTTCCTGCCTGGTCTGATCCCTTGCATAATTAGATGGCAAGGCGATATGGGGTTGGCCACCGGCTCTCAGCATCACCAAAGGCCTCAAAGCCAAAGGCCTCGATTATAGTAGTTGTAGTAGCTCGAAGGCTTAGCGCGTTCTAGTAGGCTCCATAGCGGATGCCGAGGTGCTTAAACCCAGGAAGCCTAAATAATCCTGGCCATCCAGCCCTATGGCTCCATCCAAGGAAACGGGGGGGTGATGGAGGGGAACCTCGCCGCTTTGCCGCAACCCCCCGATCCCTAGCATTGCCGCAACTGAAGCTCACTATGGTCGCAGCATAGTTTTTGGTGGTCTCGGCTATGCTAAGTAAACTATTTTAACCACCTCATGGTGAAGGGATGTCGACGCCATCCCGTGCATTTTTGTTGTCTTTCCTCAACATCCCCCACCTCAATACCCCGCACCTGCAACACTGCGGCGTCGCCAGGCAATGAATGGCCCAGCTGCCTCGCCCCTCTTGAGCCATCAAAGGGGAAATTGGGATATTGGGGCCATATGCAACATCCATTTCCAGCCTTGACTCTCTTGTCTCATCTCCTCTCAAATCCTCCCTGGCAACAGCATCCCGCAACTTGCGGTTTCATTAGACACTGCATACGACGATTACGTCCCTAGCGCCGTCTCTGCGCGGCAGCGGGAGCTACTTGCGGCGCGCCTGTGCGTCGGCAAGTCGATCGATGACAGCGAGCACGGACATGATTGGCGCAGCGTCAACGCGAACGATGAGAACTGATCTAGCCCCATTACTAGTTCATCCCATTACTAAGTTTAAGAGGGCTGTAATTTGTGCTGAAAAACACGCGATTTATTATGTTCTCTGCTATATGAATACTCTAATGGAAACAGGAAGACACGAGACATTGATCCCGAGTAAGTATGATGCAGACATGACGGAGAAGGAGAAGGCAAATAAGTACAAAACAAAAATAGATGATGCAGTAGGAAAAAGAAAAGAAAAATTTACAAATACCACGTGCGCAATTAAAACAAGTCTATTATAGGGTTAAGAAAACCAGCGACATCAAAACAAGAGAGGGAGACGGGTGAGAGGCATCAAATATAAGGCTTGACTTGGGCCTCGCACCAGTCCCAGAACTGCCGCGCAGCCTCGGTGCCACCCTCAGCCCTGGTCTTGGTCGCCTTGACAAGGTCGGGCGACAACTGCCAAATTCTGCCCCAGGGCGCCACTGTGAAATGGTTAGTCGATATTTAATTAAATATATATATGTATATATATAAGGGTTAAAACCCCATCAGGGAAAAGGAATGCTCACCAAAACAACCGCTGTTGGCCATGGTAATGGCGGGCGAAAAGGCAGAAAAGACCTGCGTGTAGGCGCCAAAAACGGGCGGGTACAGGACGGTATGGCGCAGGATCCAGCTCATGATGGGGCCCTGGGTGCGCCAAAAGTCCGAGTCGAGGTTGCCCGGGTTCAGGGCGACCGACACGATGCCGTCGGGCCTGTGACGGGCGGCGAACTCGGTGGACTGGAAGTAGTTGCCTATCTTGGAGATGCAATACTTGTGAAAGGCCGACTTGGCAGCGTGGTAGTCGAGGTTGTCCATGAAGCCCGTGGGGCTGATGCCCTCGGCCGCCGACGACGACACCCAGAGGACGCGCACGCTGTCGGGGGGCGAATTTCTGGCCGTCGCGGCGACCGTGGGCGTCAGGAGCTTGGTGAAGAGGAAGGGCCCGATGCAGTTGACGCCGAGCTGCAGTTCGTGGCCCTGGGCCGACTTGGTGCCCTGTCCAGGGTAGCCGACGCCGGCGTTGTTGATGAGCAGGTGAAGCTCGCTCTCCTTGTTGAGAAACTCTTGCGCGGAGGCCTTGATGGTGCTGAGATCGGCCAGGTCAAGGCGAAGAAACGCTAGCTCGCCGTGTGCGCCCTCTGGTGCCTCGGCTCTGATGCATTCAATGGCCTTCAACGTCTTTTCCTGGGAGCGTGCGGCCATGTACACTTTGGCATTTTTGGCGTAGAGCATGCCGGCCACCTCCTTTCCAACACCAGTGTTTGAGCCAGTAACGATGCAAACCTGTCGTAATGATTAGACTTGAAATTAAAGATTGCCAGCCAAATGTGAATCTGTACCTTTCCACTGAGATCCGGGACATCTTTATCGGTGTATTTGGGCGAGGGCGAGAATGTCTGCCCGAGAGTGCTCTTGAGTGCAGCCAATGACATTTTGCGTGTGGGGGATGGTGGGGCTAGTCGAGGATGGGTAAAGATGGGTAAAGATGGGTGGGTAGAGATGGTGTTTGGTTAGCTGCGGTAGCTGTAGCTATAACTGTAGGTAGATACGTTTGATTTGTGTTGTAATATTTGATTCAAACATTTCGAGGTCTTTGTCCATTGTTTAAATACTGTTTGGCCCATTTCCCTCCCACCCGTTTGGTCTTGTTTCGACGGTGGATTTGGGCGGCCAAACCCGCGGGTTTGTCTCACAGCGGTATAAATAGTGGGTGGGGTCGGGATTGAGGAGCCCGCCCGCGTTTTTTTTTTTTTGGCGTCGCAGTACACTAAACCCGCGGTAGAAGCGCAACCACCAAGGAAGCATCCCGCGCTCTCGGAGATAGACGTTGCGCACATCAAAGGTCTTGTTCATTACCCATCACACATGCCAGCTCGGCGCCCAACTTCACTCATCTATGTTACAGTCTGAAAAGAACAACCTCCCCCCAAGAAGGCAAGGAAAAGGAAAAGGAAAATTAAAAGACAAGCCAGCGGCCGTCCTCCTCCGACTACTCAAAGCGCACGCTCGTGTTCTGCATTCCGAGCTGCCTCCCGTCGATCGACGCCGTAAACTCGACGCTCGCCCCGGACGGCACCATGGTCACAACATAGTCCATCTTCTTGAGCGTCTCGCCCGCCGAGTTGCGGTAGTCCTTCAGGTCCGCGTAGGGGATGTCGAGCGTGCACTCGATGGTGCCCAGCGACTTGACGCTCGCAGTGCCCCGGCTCGGGGGCTCCATGTCCTCGCACTCGTAGATGCGCTCCGACCAGGTGCCGCCAAAGTCCTTCCTATAGGTGCGATAGTACGACTTGGTCACGGGGTCCTTTTTGGACACGTTGTCTCCCTAGAAACGGAGGGGGGGCTTCGTGTTAGCAGAGTGTTCGACTCGGGGCGACGTTGAGAGAAATGGATGCACAAACCCTCTTCAAGAACCAGGCCATCTGGTTGCCCGACTTCCATATGCACTCGTCCGAGTCCCAGACCTTGTCTTCCTCGAGGTGATCGCGGCTGTTGAATCTTTGCTGGTACTTGACGCCGTAGCTGGCCCGGGACACGGTCGACGTGACCTGGATGGGCGTTGCCATGCTTGCCAGGCTTTCGTCGCCGGCGATTCCGCTCGACTTGCCCTCCATGAAGCCCTTGTACACTGCACCACGGCAGATTGCAGTGCGCCTGATGAATGAAATAGTCAGCGAGGCAACCCCGCCAAGGAGATTTAACATTGTGCTGGCCAAGTGTTGGTTGCACTTACGGTTTCAACCCAGCAGACTGCAGCACGTTGATTCCTGCTGACACGTGCCTTGCCTTGAGATGCTCATACAAATATGGACTGCCGCCCAAACCTCCAACGAGAATGATGCCCTAGTATCCGTGAGACAATGTTTGACATGTGCCGGGCGGCCTTGGGCACTTACTGTTACTGATGAGCCTTGCTCCTTGGCTTTGCGGATTTGCGCATCGACTAGTTTGTCAATGTCGGCAAAGATACCAGTAAAGGCCTTTTCAATGTGTAAACTATTGCACCATTTGTTAGCCGTGCCCCCCATTTAATCCTACCATGGAGGATGTCAAAGTTACCTGCTGAAATGGATCCGGCCATTCTTGATGGGTGGCTCCTTGCTCGTGTCGTTGAGACTCTGCTTCTTGAACGCCTCGGCCGGAATGGCGACAATGTACTCCTTCTTGGTGTTGATGGGCTTGAACTGGGGCTTGATGGACTGCTCCCATTCTCCCTTCATGATGTCCTTGATGCTGGCCCGGCTAAGCTGGTCCCAGCCACGACCGAGACGGTTCTTGATGATGCCCTCAAAGACTTCATCGATAAAGATGCCGCCGCAAAGACCACCTAGCGAATGTTAGTAGTTTTTTTTTTTTTTTTTTTTTTCGAATCAGATGGTGATAATAATTAGCCTACCTGTGCCTTCTACTGCCTCGTGCATGTGAATTGGGTCAACAGAGCCGATTTCGTAACTGATAAGGTCCTAGTTTTGTTAGACTTGTCCAAGTGTCCACATTGCGGCAATACTTACGACGGTGCCTCCTCCGGCGTCGCAAACAAGATACACTTCTCCCTTCTTCACCTTCCTGCTCGGCTCACACAGAGTTGAGAGCGCAGCGGCCTCGGGCTCGGGCGCAAAGATCAAGGTAGTCTGCCCGGCACGTCGGCTATCCAGGATGCCCGCTTTCTGGGCGGCCGCCTCCATGTCCTGTCGCGCGTATCCCTTCCAGATGGCGGGGACCGTGAGGACGACGTGGAACTTTAACGCCTCCAGCACGTTCTCACCGCGGTCCTTGGTGATGGTGTCGAGCACGTGCGCCCACAGCATCCGAAGGTAGTCGGAGATGAGGTCGATGGCAGTCTTTCCCGTCTCGCGCATCATCTTGCGGGCGCGGAGGAGGAACTCGGAGGCTCGCAGCTCCGGGGAAATGTCTTCGTCTTTCAGAAGAAGCAGCTTGAACCAGCGGATGGGGTCCACATCGCTGTCGATGTCGTAACCCCACATGATCTGGTCATCCTCATAGTACAGTTCAGTGGGCGCCTTGCCTTCTTCGCGGCCCGAGCCGGGCCAACTAGTGATCAAGTTGATCTGGTCGCTCTCAAAGTCCGTCTTGGTGGCCCATGCAACTCCGGAGTATCTGAGACTTTGTTAATGACATGGTTGACACACAGACAGATTGATAGACGCTCACGTGGTTCCAAAGTCGATGCCAATGATGACCAGGTCATCATCCTCTCCAAAGTCAGAGTCGGAATCAATCCCAGAGTCAGAAAGTCGTGGATGGTTAGGAAGGTCGTCGATGATTCGCATCTTGATTTAGAAGTGTGATGAGTGCCGTGTGCTTCAGCTGTGTCTTTCTTGTAGCGGATGTAGAGAGTCAAGAAAATGATAATGTTTGATGTCTTGATGTCCTGAGGGCTGATAATAAAACGGTGAGATAGCAAGAGATATCTTTTCTTAAATGCTTCAAACCCCCCCCCCCCACAAACAAGGAGGCCTCAACGATCGGATGAGCCGTCAATGAAGCTACATGACCCCTCGTCCAGTCTCATGAGGATTGCCGTCTGTTCTCGTGCACCGCCCGTCACAGCAAAATGGATCCCAAACCCTGCATCTTCTAGGCGCATGCAAAAACACCATGATGATTTTCCTCCTTTGCAGGCTGATTCCAAGAAACTCGCGAATAGAACATGGAAGCCGCAGCGGGCAGGTGGGTTGGTGCCCCAAATCGAGAATCGCCACAAGCCACCAACAGGGCTATGTCACCATCACCAGCCTTCACAACAAGGCCGTAAATCGCAAGTCGGAGTTTCGGCACGTCTTCCAGAACCAAAAAAAGTGGCGAGCCAAGGCAGAATAAAGCAGAGCAAGCATCCCGAAACCGTCTTGCTCTGCCATGGACGAGATGCGCATAATGCACAGCCCGCATGACGCACATGACGTGGTGGACGCGCAGCGAATCAAAACACGCGACAGCCAACCAGGCTCAGCAACACCAGCTGGATATTTCGTCAGTAGACGTCTATCCATATTCATGCAACAAAAATCCATGGGTGGCAGGACGCGGAAATGTGTATCCGGTGTCAGCTTTGACGAGAATCAGTCTACGTGTTGTTGGCTTGTTGGGTCATGGCCAACTTTTTCCAGATGCACCTGGGCAGGGCAACCAAGAGGCGCTTTCGTGCGATTTCAAGTCTCTTTTTGCCACATATTTCCTGCTCCATCATCGATTCGCCATAATGTGTCTGTATTGTGATGTTATTAATGCAGATCTGCGCCAAGTCTATCATAAATTACATTTCCTCTTTGATTCAGTTTTTGTACGCTACTTGGCCGACATTCCAACATCTCACATAGACACTTCGCTCAAAAACCTCCTATATAGACACTTTTCACCCAAAAGCTTCAACTAAAAGGTCAAGATCAATATTAAGATGGGAGACACTGACATGGTCGATGTCGCGGCTGCTCCCGGCCCCGATCCCGCCCCACGGCGTTCCTCTGACGCCCAGTCTAAACCTGTCGAGGCAGGGTCGGAAGCCCAGCTAGTGCAAGCCAAGGCAGATCTAAATGAAGAAATACAGGCTCGCATGGAGGCAGAACGAAAGCTCAAAGAAATGAGTGACAAGCTAGAAAGCCTCCAGAGGCAGCAGTCACAAGACGTTGCCGAGAAGGAGCAGTTTCGAAAGTCGTGGAAGAAAGCGGCCGTCGAGATTGACAAGCTCCGAAACACCGGCCAAGGCTTCTACAAACTGACTGACGAATACCTGGTCGAGCTTATTCTGCAATTGAGATACTCCATTAGAGATTTTTCCATCCAGTACTTCGATGGCAACCCACAGGAAGCGCTCATCAAGGAGCGCAGAGGGTGGCTTGAGCTCCTCGGAAGCCTCAGCCCAGACACCACCTACCATCCTTACTCCAGTTCCAAGAGCACTGGGCGCCCGGAATCAGCCAATGCGGAACAAGACTCTTTTGAGAAATACCTCCGCAGAAAATACCAGAGCTGCCTGGAAAACACGACGCCGGACAAGACATGCTACCAGCACTACCTGAAGCAGCCGGACAAGTGCCACAAGGTTATTCAGGCCTTCCTGTGGGAGGTGCTTGTCCGCGAAGTCTTTGACATGTTTCGATGGATGAGCGACAAGAATTCCAATCGGGTTTGGCATTTAAGGCGATTGCTGGCGCCGAGTGAGTGGACCCACCAGACCTCGACGGCGATTCCAACACTAACCTTGTACTCCCCAGAGAACCAGAATACCCCGGCCGGAAAGGACAGACCAGATCCTGAGGCGGAACGGAAGTTCCAGATGTGGAGTGCCACAACAACTGGGTTAATCTTGGACGTTGCAGATGCCGAAAAGGACCCCGAGGCGCTCGCAGCCCTGGAGGGTTTCAAGACAGACTCCGTGGGCGCCATCAAGGACACCATCATTCACTGGTCAAAGCCCGACAACCGGGGCTTTGAGGAGCAGCTGCACATGATACTGGACAAGGCGCTGGTGCTGGACCAGGAGATCAGCCGGCAGGTGGCGCGGGTCGTGTGGGTGTTTGACTGGGACCACTCGGCCAAGAACGCGTTTGACCCCGCCACGATGGAGCTGGAAAAGGGCGACAAGGTTCCGCGAAAGGACGCAGAGGTGCGATTTGTCGTCGCCCCGGGCGTGGTTAAACGAGGAAAGTCTGCTGGCGACGGCTTCAAGAAGGAGACGAGCCTGCTGAAAGTAACTGTGTCTTGCGATTAGTAGCATTTTTAGGGAAGCTTGGGGTGATGCAATTATTTAGGATGTAGATAGATCAACACGGAATTGTAAAACATTCTTTTCTTGCTAGAATCTTGAATTGTGTTGTATAATCGATCGGAGACGACGTAGACGACATTGTGCTTCATTTTACGCATTTGTATGGTGGCACAATAGTTTGAGCCAAAAGTCGAAAAGGTTGGCGGGCAGTCAAGCCCCACAACGCCAACGGGTAATGTGCCACCATACATGGAGGCCTGTGGTGGTGACAAAAGCAATACCTTAAAACTCCTAGCGGCAATTGGTCCTTTTGCTGCTTCTTTACTGGGCTGCCTTTTTATGCTGCAGTTAGTAGGCTGGGGATATTCCGTTGGAGGTAAACGCACCTAGTAAGGTCCCTTAGAGGAATGCTCCTTAGGAAGAGGGAAATTTAAATAAATAAATCTAAGAAGAGTAATTATAAAAAACTTTAGAAAGGGTAGAGTTATATTTTAAGGAGCTAATTATTATTGAAGCTAAAGTGCTTAACTTTAAAGCGTACAAAGAAAATAGCAATAAAATAATATGTATAATTTGAAAATGTAATATATTTCACGGCTTGTATCGAGTATATTTATTAGTCCTTTTCTCTTGTCCTCTGCTTTATTGATTTGTGCTTTTCCCGGTGCTCTATGACACGCACGCCCAGTGCAAACATGAGTAAAAAAAAAATAAGAATACAAGCACCAGATTATACAATAGTACAAACTTTGCAATTCGAAGTGATTCTGTTTGGTTCCGGCACAAGGCCACATTTACCAACGCCACAACAAACAAAAGGTGAACAACCACCTTGCGGTACCCTTCTACCCCTTCTGTCCCCCTTTATCTGACTCCCACTTCCCCAGGCTTTCCCAACTGAGCCTCTTCTTGCATTAAAAACTCTTTCCCACTTGTTTTATAATTTCCATTAGTCGTTAAAGCTATCCCAGGCCTATTCTTGTTGTTGAAATCGTCCGATTTGGTTCAATATCGCCCTCTCGGGGGACTAACTAGGAGTCTCCCATTCCAGTCCAGGTAAGAACCGCCGATGGCCCTCTCTTCATCCTGCTAACGCTGATTCCCAACATCTTTCATTTCTCGCAGAGCCAGATTCCTCCACGATGGCTCCATTACCTGTGATCCGGCCCCCAACTAGTCACCCCTTTCCGACACCCAATTTCCCAGATCTCGACGTCAAAAGCGATATAGCAGCATCTAAGGGGGTCACAAAAATGATCCTCATGGTGATAGATCTGGCCACCCACGTTTCACGTGAAGTAAATGCCTTCAAGAATTCCGGGTGCTAGAATTGCCTGGTCGACGAAGAATCACTCCCGTACAGCCCCCACTGCTTCCTCCGCCTCGCCCATCATCTGATCTGGAAGGTCTGTCTACCCTTTTCAGATTGGATTGATAACACTCTACGAGATCGCCCTAAGCTCAGATGCCTCGTCGATCCAGACAGCTACCCGGGCGTCACGTGGGATAGTCTGCGAGTGACGCTTGGAGAAACAATCGGATTGGCCAATGTACTACTCAGGGTGATGAAGAGAATGCTCGATGACCACTATGGTAAAGTCGAGATTTCGCAAGGAGACACCTTGCCCAACGTTTCTCTCAGAGAGCTAAAGCTTTGGTGCATACTGAACACCAGAGAGGTCCACGAGTGCTTTAGCCGGGCCAGAGGAAGAAATGACCGAGTAGAGGCTGTTATGGGTAAGTAATTGCACACGGCAATCTAAACAATTCTAACTTCTTTACTCTTTTAGAGCAAAAGGTCCTCCCTTTAATGAAGGGGCACGACCCGCCGAGCCAAAATATGAGACTTATGAGCGGAGAGACGACGAGCCAGTCACCAATTGTTCCATTCGTCGTTTTCGTTTGCTCTGGCTGGTCAACACATGGGAGAAAGGTTCATAGACACGTCCACATTGGAAGTACAAAGGAGCAATTGTACTGGTGGGGTGAGCTATATGAGGACCGACAGATGGCTCGGGATAATTTGGTCGGCGACATCGCCAAAACCTCCTGGAGCGACCGTGTCGAGAGAAAGTTAATTCCAATTGAGAAAGGAATGACGCCCGATGGAAAGTCCGTTCAACATCTGAGGGAAAACATTGCAAAGAAAGCGGTTAAAAACATCGCCCCCTCAAAGAGAGATTCGGCACAGGACATCATACAAACCCCTCTGCGGCACTGTCAGACTCACGTCGGACGAGCATTCCGGCAAATCAGCTGGACCGAGGTAGGGCTATTGCATTGTTGCTATTTGTGCAAGACCTCTGTGCAGTACGCCGAATCCGGTAAACAAACTGCTCGTG